>CAMAPF010000955.1:3802500-3820000 GCA_945859915.1 Cuscuta epithymum | reverse complement strand
CTAAACCCTAAACCCTAAACCCTAAACCCTAAACCCTAAACCCTAAACCCTAAACCCTAAACCCTAAACCCTAAACCCTAAACCCTAAACCCTAAACCCTAAACCCTAAACCCTAAACCCTAAACCCTAAACCCTAAACCCTAAACCCTAAACCCTAAACCCTAAACCCTAAACCCTAAACCCTAAACCCTAAACCCTAAACCCTAAACCCTAAACCCTAAACCCTAAACCCTAAACCCTAAACCCTAAACCCTAAACCCTAAACCCTAAACCCTAAACCCTAAACCCTAAACCCTAAACCCTAAACCCTAAACCCTAAACCCTAAACCCTAAACCCTAAACCCTAAACCCTAAACCCTAAACCCTAAACCCTAAACCCTAAACCCTAAACCCTAAACCCTAAACCCTAAACCCTAAACCCTAAACCCTAAACCCTAAACCCTAAACCCTAAACCCTAAACCCTAAACCCTAAACCCTAAACCCTAAACCCTAAACCCTAAACCCTAAACCCTAAACCCTAACCCTAAACCCTAAACCCTAAACCCTAAACCCTAAACCCTAAACCCTAAACCCTAAACCCTAAACCCTAAACCCTAAACCCTAAACCCTAAACCCTAAACCCTAAACCCTAAACCCTAAACCCTAAACCCTAAACCCTAAACCCTAAACCCTAAACCCTAAACCCTAAACCCTAAACCCTAAACCCTAAACCCTAAACCCTAAACCCTAAACCCTAAACCCTAAACCCTAAACCCTAACCCTAAACCCTAAACCCTAAACCCTAAACCCTAAACCCTAAACCCTAAACCCTAAACCCTAAACCCTAAACCCTAAACCCTAAACCCTAAACCCTAAACCCTAAACCCTAAACCCTAAACCCTAAACCCTAAACCCTAAACCCTAAACCCTAAACCCTAAACCCTAAACCCTAAACCCTAAACCCTAAACCCTAAACCCTAAACCCTAAACCCTAAACCCTAAACCCTAAACCCTAAACCCTAAACCCTAAACCCTAAACCCTAAACCCTAAACCCTAAACCCTAAACCCTAAACCCTAAACCCTAAACCCTAAACCCTAAACCCTAAACCCTAAACCCTAAACCCTAAACCCTAAACCCTAAACCCTAAACCCTAAACCCTAAACCCTAAACCCTAAACCCTAAACCCTAAACCCTAAACCCTAAACCCTAAACCCTAAACCCTAAACCCTAAACCCTAAACCCTAAACCCTAAACCCTAAACCCTAAACCCTAAACCCTAAACCCTAAACCCTAAACCCTAAACCCTAAACCCTAAACCCTAAACCCTAAACCCTAAACCCTAAACCCTAAACCCTAAACCCTAAACCCTAAACCCTAAACCCTAAACCCTAAACCCTAAACCCTAAACCCTAAACCCTAAACCCTAAACCCTAAACCCTAAACCCTAAACCCTAAACCCTAAACCCTAAACCCTAAACCCTAAACCCTAAACCCTAAACCCTAAACCCTAAACCCTAAACCCTAAACCCTAAACCCTAAACCCTAAACCCTAAACCCTAAACCCTAAACCCTAAACCCTAAACCCTAAACCCTAAACCCTAAACCCTAAACCCTAAACCCTAAACCCTAAACCCTAAACCCTAAACCCTAAACCCTAAACCCTAAACCCTAAACCCTAAACCCTAAACCCTAAACCCTAAACCCTAAACCCTAAACCCTAAACCCTAAACCCTAAACCCTAAACCCTAAACCCTAAACCCTAAACCCTAAACCCTAAACCCTAAACCCTAAACCCTAAACCCTAAACCCTAAACCCTAAACCCTAAACCCTAAACCCTAAACCCTAAACCCTAAACCCTAAACCCTAAACCCTAAACCCTAAACCCTAAACCCTAAACCCTAAACCCTAAACCCTAAACCCTAAACCCTAAACCCTAAACCCTAAACCCTAAACCCTAAACCCTAAACCCTAAACCCTAAACCCTAAACCCTAAACCCTAAACCCTAAACCCTAAACCCTAAACCCTAAACCCTAAACCCTAAACCCTAAACCCTAAACCCTAAACCCTAAACCCTAAACCCTAAACCCTAAACCCTAAACCCTAAACCCTAAACCCTAAACCCTAAACCCTAAACCCTAAACCCTAAACCCTAAACCCTAAACCCTAAACCCTAAACCCTAAACCCTAAACCCTAAACCCTAAACCCTAAACCCTAAACCCTAAACCCTAAACCCTAAACCCTAAACCCTAAACCCTAAACCCTAAACCCTAAACCCTAAACCCTAAACCCTAAACCCTAAACCCTAAACCCTAAACCCTAAACCCTAAACCCTAAACCCTAAACCCTAAACCCTAAACCCTAAACCCTAAACCCTAAACCCTAAACCCTAAACCCTAAACCCTAAACCCTAAACCCTAAACCCTAAACCCTAAACCCTAAACCCTAAACCCTAAACCCTAAACCCTAAACCCTAAACCCTAAACCCTAAACCCTAAACCCTAAACCCTAAACCCTAAACCCTAAACCCTAAACCCTAAACCCTAAACCCTAAACCCTAAACCCTAAACCCTAAACCCTAAACCCTAAACCCTAAACCCTAAACCCTAAACCCTAAACCCTAAACCCTAAACCCTAAACCCTAAACCCTAAACCCTAAACCCTAAACCCTAAACCCTAAACCCTAAACCCTAAACCCTAAACCCTAAACCCTAAACCCTAAACCCTAAACCCTAAACCCTAAACCCTAAACCCTAAACCCTAAACCCTAAACCCTAAACCCTAAACCCTAAACCCTAAACCCTAAACCCTAAACCCTAAACCCTAAACCCTAAACCCTAAACCCTAAACCCTAAACCCTAAACCCTAAACCCTAAACCCTAAACCCTAAAACCCTAAACCCTAAACCCTAAACCCTAAACCCTAAACCCTAAACCCTAAACCCTAAACCCTAAACCCTAAACCCTAAACCCTAAACCCTAAACCCTAAACCCTAAACCCTAAACCCTAAACCCTAAACCCTAAACCCTAAACCCTAAACCCTAAACCCTAAACCCTAAACCCTAAACCCTAAACCCTAAACCCTAAACCCTAAACCCTAAACCCTAAACCCTAAACCCTAAACCCTAAACCCTAAACCCTAAACCCTAAACCCTAAACCCTAAACCCTAAACCCTAAACCCTAAACCCTAAACCCTAAACCCTAAACCCTAAACCCTAAACCCTAAACCCTAAACCCTAAACCCTAAACCCTAAACCCTAAACCCTAAACCCTAAACCCTAAACCCTAAACCCTAAACCCTAAACCCTAAACCCTAAACCCTAAACCCTAAACCCTAAACCCTAAACCCTAAACCCTAAACCCTAAACCCTAAACCCTAAACCCTAAACCCTAAACCCTAAACCCTAAACCCTAAACCCTAAACCCTAAACCCTAAACCCTAAACCCTAAACCCTAAACCCTAAACCCTAAACCCTAAACCCTAAACCCTAAACCCTAAACCCTAAACCCTAAACCCTAAACCCTAAACCCTAAACCCTAAACCCTAAACCCTAAACCCTAAACCCTAAACCCTAAACCCTAAACCCTAAACCCTAAACCCTAAACCCTAAACCCTAAACCCTAAACCCTAAACCCTAAACCCTAAACCCTAAACCCTAAACCCTAAACCCTAAACCCTAAACCCTAAACCCTAAACCCTAAACCCTAAACCCTAAACCCTAAACCCTAAACCCTAAACCCTAAACCCTAAACCCTAAACCCTAAACCCTAAACCCTAAACCCTAAACCCTAAACCCTAAACCCTAAACCCTAAACCCTAAACCCTAAACCCTAAACCCTAAACCCTAAACCCTAAACCCTAAACCCTAAACCCTAAACCCTAAACCCTAAACCCTAAACCCTAAACCCTAAACCCTAAACCCTAAACCCTAAACCCTAAACCCTAAACCCTAAACCCTAAACCCTAAACCCTAAACCCTAAACCCTAAACCCTAAACCCTAAACCCTAAACCCTAAACCCTAAACCCTAAACCCTAAACCCTAAACCCTAAACCCTAAACCCTAAACCCTAAACCCTAAACCCTAAACCCTAAACCCTAAACCCTAAACCCTAAACCCTAAACCCTAAACCCTAAACCCTAAACCCTAAACCCTAAACCCTAAACCCTAAACCCTAAACCCTAAACCCTAAACCCTAAACCCTAAACCCTAAACCCTAAACCCTAAACCCTAAACCCTAAACCCTAAACCCTAAACCCTAAACCCTAAACCCTAAACCCTAAACCCTAAACCCTAAACCCTAAACCCTAAACCCTAAACCCTAAACCCTAAACCCTAAACCCTAAACCCTAAACCCTAAACCCTAAACCCTAAACCCTAAACCCTAAACCCTAAACCCTAAACCCTAAACCCTAAACCCTAAACCCTAAACCCTAAACCCTAAACCCTAAACCCTAAACCCTAAACCCTAAACCCTAAACCCTAAACCCTAAACCCTAAACCCTAAACCCTAAACCCTAAACCCTAAACCCTAAACCCTAAACCCTAAACCCTAAACCCTAAACCCTAAACCCTAAACCCTAAACCCTAAACCCTAAACCCTAAACCCTAAACCCTAAACCCTAAACCCTAAACCCTAAACCCTAAACCCTAAACCCTAAACCCTAAACCCTAAACCCTAAACCCTAAACCCTAAACCCTAAACCCTAAACCCTAAACCCTAAACCCTAAACCCTAAACCCTAAACCCTAAACCCTAAACCCTAAACCCTAAACCCTAAACCCTAAACCCTAAACCCTAAACCCTAAACCCTAAACCCTAAACCCTAAACCCTAAACCCTAAACCCTAAACCCTAAACCCTAAACCCTAAACCCTAAACCCTAAACCCTAAACCCTAAACCCTAAACCCTAAACCCTAAACCCTAAACCCTAAACCCTAAACCCTAAACCCTAAACCCTAAACCCTAAACCCTAAACCCTAAACCCTAAACCCTAAACCCTAAACCCTAAACCCTAAACCCTAAACCCTAAACCCTAAACCCTAAACCCTAAACCCTAAACCCTAAACCCTAAACCCTAAACCCTAAACCCTAAACCCTAAACCCTAAACCCTAAACCCTAAACCCTAAACCCTAAACCCTAAACCCTAAACCCTAAACCCTAAACCCTAAACCCTAAACCCTAAACCCTAAACCCTAAACCCTAAACCCTAAACCCTAAACCCTAAACCCTAAACCCTAAACCCTAAACCCTAAACCCTAAACCCTAAACCCTAAACCCTAAACCCTAAACCCTAAACCCTAAACCCTAAACCCTAAACCCTAAACCCTAAACCCTAAACCCTAAACCCTAAACCCTAAACCCTAAACCCTAAACCCTAAACCCTAAACCCTAAACCCTAAACCCTAAACCCTAAACCCTAAACCCTAAACCCTAAACCCTAAACCCTAAACCCTAAACCCTAAACCCTAAACCCTAAACCCTAAACCCTAAACCCTAAACCCTAAACCCTAAACCCTAAACCCTAAACCCTAAACCCTAAACCCTAAACCCTAAACCCTAAACCCTAAACCCTAAACCCTAAACCCTAAACCCTAAACCCTAAACCCTAAACCCTAAACCCTAAACCCTAAACCCTAAACCCTAAACCCTAAACCCTAAACCCTAAACCCTAAACCCTAAACCCTAAACCCTAAACCCTAAACCCTAAACCCTAAACCCTAAACCCTAAACCCTAAACCCTAAACCCTAAACCCTAAACCCTAAACCCTAAACCCTAAACCCTAAACCCTAAACCCTAAACCCTAAACCCTAAACCCTAAACCCTAAACCCTAAACCCTAAACCCTAAACCCTAAACCCTAAACCCTAAACCCTAAACCCTAAACCCTAAACCCTAAACCCTAAACCCTAAACCCTAAACCCTAAACCCTAAACCCTAAACCCTAAACCCTAAACCCTAAACCCTAAACCCTAAACCCTAAACCCTAAACCCTAAACCCTAAACCCTAAACCCTAAACCCTAAACCCTAAACCCTAAACCCTAAACCCTAAACCCTAAACCCTAAACCCTAAACCCTAAACCCTAAACCCTAAACCCTAAACCCTAAACCCTAAACCCTAAACCCTAAACCCTAAACCCTAAACCCTAAACCCTAAACCCTAAACCCTAAACCCTAAACCCTAAACCCTAAACCCTAAACCCTAAACCCTAAACCCTAAACCCTAAACCCTAAACCCTAAACCCTAAATGTAACGCCCCTCTCAGGGTTAAAGGAATCGTTACACTAGCTTACTACTTTTTAAAAATAAACTACAATATACGGCCGTCTATTTAAGAAAATAACCCTGATAAAATCTCAAAAGTAACTAAAGCAACTCCAAATAAAAACTTAGTAAAATCTAGTTATCACCAGCAAATGTGATAACCACCTGGATCCAGGAATTTACTGAACTTCAAATCCTAAAATAAAAATAAAGTAATATTTATCACTTTATTATAATATATACTGAAATACCGAAAACAAAATAATATCTAGCTAGAAGCCGCCAAGGTCGTTCCCGTTAACTCATCTTGGCACGCGTTCCACTCTCTCATCATCTTCCTCGGCCTGGGCCTTACCCTTAGCTTTAGAATCTGTACATGCGAGAAAGAAAACTGATAAGCTTTACGCTTAGTAAGTCACTATGGATCCACAAAAATATCTAGAAGTCTATGTCAATTTATCAATAGATAACTTTAGACTATAAGCCTGTACTGAGCAAATAACTAACACATAACTTCTCAAACACATTCTGAGGGAGATCTCAAAGGAAAATATTTTCTAAAATAATTTCTCGAAACTGCTGGAGAGATCTCAAAATTTCTTTCTCAAAACATCTCTGTAAAACTTTCTGAAAGAGATCTCAACACAACTTTCTGTAAAACTTTCTGAAAGAGATCTCATAAACTTTCTGTAAAACTCTTTGTGGCTAATTTTAACTGTGGGCCCGTGATATGTACTCAAAGGCGCCAATCCGACAGCTCAGGGGAGCGACCCACTAAACATATCGGACTCTCTGAAACTGATAAGCTGATAACTGATAAACTGAGGGAACTTGTTCCCGAGTACATATCACCTGATCTTTCACTTTAAGTATTAGTTCTTTTTATGGTGGCGTTTGACTAAAAACATCATTAATTCTGAAACAAAAGTACTGACAAATCTTGACTATGCCAGATAATAAACATAACTTAATCTAGCAAATAACATAACTCATCACATAATTCACATAGTTCACATAATAGCAAATAGTCTAAAATTTATCTATTAAAAGTCAACCAGACTTCTTTCTTGCATTTGGTTGAACAAACATGTACAGGTGGTAGTGAACTTACCTGTATAAGCTGAACTGAAAATACAAAAAATAAGTGTGGCATCCTGATAACGTCTTCCGGTATGCTCTTCCCTTGTATCTTTAATTACGTGTAATAGTCTAATTAGAACTTAGCCATCTTTTAAAAGAACTTCAAGATCGACTAATACTATTCTACTGGAAGTTGTCATCTTAAACAAACCAAAAGTATTCTTATTACGGAGAAGAGGAGTACTTATTACGGAATTAACCACTTGAACTTAAAACCAATTGTTGTAACAAATTTTAGTTTAACTGATTAGTAATGATAATATAAAACTGTGAATTTCATAGGGGTAAAAGGAAAATAAATTCATATATACGTATATACATACTGCAGCCCTATAACGAACATAAACCCAACTCAGGTTTACATTTTTTTTTTTTTGAATTTTGATTTGAACAAAACATAAGCTAATCAAAGGTTTAAACAAAATTCGAACTACGAAGTAAAAGATTAGCTCAAGGGACCCATTGCTTCTCTGGTTTACTCACCCCCTAACTAACGAACAGATTTCCAGAATCTTTAAATACAAGATTAGTCTCAAAATAAATTTTGCAAATCCACTCGAAGAAAAGACGATCAAAATCTGAAATTTGAAGCAACCAAAACAGATTAACTAATGTGTACTTGCAGTGTATAAAGAAGGTATGTGATCGAAGGAATTTTCTGACATACCGGGCTTAGTTCTCAGCTGCGGTCACAATTGAAAGATGAAAATTTTTCTTTTGGTAGAAGAAGAGAATAGAGACTGGTAGCTCCTTATTCTACGGAGGGGTCGAAATAACTAACCGCTCTAGGAGGTTACTAATCGACATATATCCGGAGTATTTCCTTTTAGGGTTTTTAGTCAAAAAAAATTGATTCGGGCCAAGATAACTGATTTGGGTCTCTAAGTCTCTGAAAAAAATGCTTCTGACCCAACAAATTATTATATTCTTATTTTCAAAAATATACCAATAAAATATATACTATTAATTATTTCTTCACTTAAAATTATTGGAGCTTACCGGTCAACGTTACCTGCCACAAACAAAGCATCGTAAAAGAATTATCACATTATTCACAGAATAACTTATTTAGCTGACTAAAATAATTAATAATGATTAATATAACTAGCTCTAAAAAATCGGGGTGTTACAACCCCTCTCACCTTATAAAAGTTTCGTCCTCGAAACTTAAAACAACTTGGTAAAGTTCTGCAATATTTCAATCTAGACTTTTCACCTGGCTTTAGCACAACTATAATAGTGGATACCATTCACAAGGTTACTTCCTTTGTTTCTCGAACATATAACTTAAATTCACAAAATATGTACTGAATTTTCTTCTTATTACTAAACTGATCAAATTTCTATGACTGGCAAAACATACAACTACTTCATATAATGACCAACACAAATACTAAGAAAACTTTCATTTTTTAACTCGACTTCTCATGATTTCTCTTGGCACTACAACACAAAATCAAAAGCTCACAACCTAGTCTTTATAAACGAAATAGTTTGAATAGAACTCTTTCTAAAATTCATCCTTGATTGTTGAAATTCTGACACTACAATATCTGGGGGGGGGGGGGGAAAAAAATCCATTCTCTGTCAGTTTTAAGAGTTTCATCCTCACAATAGGTTTACATAGTGTGGAAGGATCGAGTTTCTCTTTCACCAATTTATCCCTCATGTCCAGCAGATTATATTATTCAAGTTATATCCCCACTTTTCTTATAAACTAGTTATCACCTAAATTGTTCTTAATAGAAATTTGATAGAATGATAGGGTTATAAATTTATGGTTGGTTCTGTCTTTTATGCGTGATAGAGTATCCAGGTCTAGTGCATCAATTATAATTTCAGGAATAAAACTTTAAGAAATCAACTATGTAGCTATTAGAAAAATGCTTTCACACCACAATAAAAATTGTCCATATTTTGAAATAAAACTCCACGTAGAACAAAATAAGACCATGCCTCTAATACAGTAGACAATTCATTATCAAAATTTACATCTTCTTTCTTACGTATCAAGCTTCTTCCAATTTGTTAAACAACTTAAAACCCTTTAATTAAGGAAATCGCTTTGCCTTCAAACAAGACAACAAATGGTGGTGTTGCTTTATAAAAAAAACTTTTAAACATTATTAATGGCGAGAACTAATCCAATACCGTAGAAAAACTTTAAACTTTGTGAAGCATAGATTTCTTATACTTCAATTGGGTCTTCAAAACATGTCTTACATTTGCCTCATGCCAAAACATAATTAGAGGAAGAGGCAAAATAAAGAATAATGAGAACAGCCTATGGAGATTAATCTCGGACCAGTTCATTATCGAGGAAAACAAACTTTCACTAGTTAGAGTGGTAGAAGTGAGATTCTTTTGATAGAAAACAGAAAGGCGGTATGCGGCTAGTACGAAAAGAAGTATTTCTTCTCTAGAGATTTAAGTAAATTTTAAACATAATGGTGGTCAAAATTACACTTTTGAGTCTACTAATATTTAATTTGACTTGCCTATTATTTTAAAAAAAAATATCCTTTTTAAGGTTTGAAATAATTTCAAACTACTAAACTTCCTTTTTATCTTTTCATAAAAAGAAAGATCCTACTGTGGTCCTATACTTCTGGAATCCAAAATTTTATCTTTTCTGATTAGTATGCCGAAGTAGTCATGAAAGCTGAATCTAGTTCGTAACTAGAATTTCCTTTTACCTTGAAACTTGAGCTTGAAAAAAACAACTATTTCTAAACGGATGACCATCAGTCTCCTTCAATCCTTGAACACAATTTATTAATTGATACTAATAGCCTCAATATCTAGAGGAAAAATCTTCTTGGACTCCCTCTAAAAATCAGTATTTGGGTTAACATTGAAATGTCAACTTTAAAAAGGGATTGTTTGCTTAGTTTCAAATTTTCATGTTTCTTAAACACAAGACATCATTAATGTTCTGTTTAACACAAATTGACATTGTCAAACACATAACTATCTGACACAAAATACTTGACAACATACATTCTTTTGTTCTCAAATATAACTATAACTCTATCTCTTTGCTTTCTTATTCAGCCGTAGAAGAATTATGTAAAGTAATTTTTTTTTTTTTTTAATTTTTCACTCACACAGGTCATTCTAAACCTTTAACTCCTAACTATTTTCTTTTGGAAAATATTGCTCTCTCATAGAGTCATAGTGGTAAAATTTTCATAGTTTTCTAAAATAATAATGTAGCAAAACATAATACATAATTTCTCATAGTATCTGACAAATGATTATCCGCTAAATCATCTAGTAATAAACTGTACATGGTCGTATATAAGACCAACTTAGGCTGAATGAAGAAATTTTCTGCAATAAAATCCTAACTCAGAATCTTGTTTTTTTTACAGAGGTTCTTTATTATGCTCTTTAAATTTCAATTGGAAGTAATAAATTCATCGAAAGATCTAATAAGCTGATCAAAGGATCTACACTAATACCTTTCAAAAGAAAATCTAACATCATCGTTAGGCCGTTCTTACTGGTTTCATATATTCTTAATTTGACTGACACTAATTTGATCAATTAAAAAAATCACATAGTACTCTTACTCAGCTGTTGGGGTTCAAGCCAACTCTCTACTTGAGTTGCTGATGACTTAATAATAAAACAATGGTTTGTGGTACCAAACTCTATACTCTTTACTCCCAAGAATGCTTCTATTACTCAAAGAGCATGCTAGTTCCCAACATGAGCTCACTGGATACTGTCTACAAATACTCGTACATAATGGCTATATGTGAGCTCAATGGTACCATATTCTCTATTCTATTAAAATCTTCATACTCTAGATCATACTGTATTGAAACACACTTCACAAATCCCTATATCGTACTGGGCAGCAGGTTCTAAGACTCGTGATCTACCAGAAACTTGTTTAATCTAATCCTTTCACTTATCCCTTCTAATCTAACTTCTAAGAACAGGATACTATTGAAAACTTTTAAATCACTTATATAGACTTTAATGGCAGGTCATTATAAAGGAATTTAAGTGGTAAGACTCAATATCCTTTGAATATCAAATGAATAAAAGAAATCATTTGAGGACAACCTTCATAAAATAAAATATACAACACTGTTTGAATCTCATTACCAAAGGCGGAATATATTCTGAAAAATAAAAATTACTTAAGGCATTTCAAAACTCAAACTTTCTTCTGAATCACACTTTTGAGGAAATAGCCAAATAATAGACTTTTATATCACTTAAAAGAATTTACACTTTCGGTAAAAATCACTAAATGCATTTTCTGATTACTCAGAACACCCTTAAAAACTTTTTTTTTTTAAAATACCCATTTGAAACTTGAAGACCATATACTTTTGAATAACATGACCATTGATCATACATTAAAGTGGTGTTTGACTAGCGGTATCTAACATTGGAATCATCAAATTGATGAGGGGCCCTCCCACCAACTCAAGATTCCAAACATGAAATACCGACACTCAACACCCTAGAAAATTTTTGCATATTATGAAACTGTTGATAAAACATTGGAATCTACTATTTAAGATCTTTCAAAATCTAAAGTGTAGCTTCAACATTTTACACCCAAAAAATTAAGCTATAACTTATAACTCCCTTACTTTTATTTTTCTTAACAAAATATAATAAGATAAAGTAAATAGCATGGGCGGTTTGTAAAATAATTTCATTTTAATAAATAAATAAAAATACATAACAAACTGTTTTTGTATGCTTACGAAATTCTTCATCTCATGTAAATTCACTTACATGTGATGCTTTAGAAAATATGAGACAAACTCATTATTATTCTTCTAAAAAAAATAACTAACAAGACTCATTATTATTCTTCTAGATAAAAACTCAGACTAACTCATTATTCTTCAAAAATAACTAACTCATGACATTTTGTTTTTAAACTCGTATTTTAATCATGAGTAACCTCTATGTACGAGAAATACTTGATATGAAAGATAACTAGAGGCTAAAATAATGGAAGGTTACAGATACGTAATTATGAGAGGTGTATGACTAGAACGATTGTATTTTTAGGTAACTACCCCAAGTACTTTCTTTATAAAGTAGAAAACCTAAATAAAAAATATAGGTACTCCAATAAAATTTAACCTGAATAACTCTTAATAACACAAAGGTTTTACCAGTTGAGTACATATTACTCTTACTTAACTTTTCCCTTTAACTCATACCAACAACACTCAAACATATTTTCACATAGATAGCTTTTAACGTAACTAAGTACTTACTTGGAAGATGACGAGCACGTGTACGGTGACAAATGAAGTTACGGGACAACCTGGGCTCTGATACCAAATTGTAACGCCCCTCTCAGGGTTAAAGGAATCGTTACACTAGCTTACTACTTTTTAAAAATAAACTACAATATACGGCCGTCTATTTAAGAAAATAACCCTGATAAAATCTCAAAAGTAACTAAAGCAACTCCAAATAAAAACTTAGTAAAATCTAGTTATCACCAGCAAATGTGATAACCACCTGGATCCAGGAATTTACTGAACTTCAAATCCTAAAATAAAAATAAAGTAATATTTATCACTTTATTATAATATATACTGAAATACCGAAAACAAAATAATATCTAGCTAGAAGCCGCCAAGGTCGTTCCCGTTAACTCATCTTGGCACGCGTTCCACTCTCTCATCATCTTCCTCGGCCTGGGCCTTACCCTTAGCTTTAGAATCTGTACATGCGAGAAAGAAAACTGATAAGCTTTACGCTTAGTAAGTCACTATGGATCCACAAAAATATCTAGAAGTCTATGTCAATTTATCAATAGATAACTTTAGACTATAAGCCTGTACTGAGCAAATAACTAACACATAACTTCTCAAACACATTCTGAGGGAGATCTCAAAGGAAAATATTTTCTAAAATAATTTCTCGAAACTGCTGGAGAGATCTCAAAATTTCTTTCTCAAAACATCTCTGTAAAACTTTCTGAAAGAGATCTCAACACAACTTTCTGTAAAACTTTCTGAAAGAGATCTCATAAACTTTCTGTAAAACTCTTTGTGGCTAATTTTAACTGTGGGCCCGTGATATGTACTCAAAGGCGCCAATCCGACAGCTCAGGGGAGCGACCCACTAAACATATCGGACTCTCTGAAACTGATAAGCTGATAACTGATAAACTGAGGGAACTTGTTCCCGAGTACATATCACCTGATCTTTCACTTTAAGTATTAGTTCTTTTTATGGTGGCGTTTGACTAAAAACATCATTAATTCTGAAACAAAAGTACTGACAAATCTTGACTATGCCAGATAATAAACATAACTTAATCTAGCAAATAACATAACTCATCACATAATTCACATAGTTCACATAATAGCAAATAGTCTAAAATTTATCTATTAAAAGTCAACCAGACTTCTTTCTTGCATTTGGTTGAACAAACATGTACAGGTGGTAGTGAACTTACCTGTATAAGCTGAACTGAAAATACAAAAAATAAGTGTGGCATCCTGATAACGTCTTCCGGTATGCTCTTCCCTTGTATCTTTAATTACGTGTAATAGTCTAATTAGAACTTAGCCATCTTTTAAAAGAACTTCAAGATCGACTAATACTATTCTACTGGAAGTTGTCATCTTAAACAAACCAAAAGTATTCTTATTACGGAGAAGAGGAGTACTTATTACGGAATTAACCACTTGAACTTAAAACCAATTGTTGTAACAAATTTTAGTTTAACTGATTAGTAATGATAATATAAAACTGTGAATTTCATAGGGGTAAAAGGAAAATAAATTCATATATACGTATATACATACTGCAGCCCTATAACGAACATAAACCCAACTCAGGTTTACATTTTTTTTTTTTTGAATTTTGATTTGAACAAAACATAAGCTAATCAAAGGTTTAAACAAAATTCGAACTACGAAGTAAAAGATTAGCTCAAGGGACCCATTGCTTCTCTGGTTTACTCACCCCCTAACTAACGAACAGATTTCCAGAATCTTTAAATACAAGATTATCTCAAAATAAATTTTGCAAATCCACTCGAAGAAAAGACGATCAAAATCTGAAATTTGAAGCAACCAAAACAGATTAACTAATGTGTACTTGCAGTGTATAAAGAAGGTATGTGATCGAAGGAATTTTCTGACATACCGGGCTTAGTTCTCAGCTGCGGTCACAATTGAAAGATGAAAATTTTTCTTTTGGTAGAAGAAGAGAATAGAGACTGGTAGCTCCTTATTCTACGGAGGGGTCGAAATAACTAACCGCTCTAGGAGGTTACTAATCGACATATATCCGGAGTATTTCCTTTTAGGGTTTTTAGTCAAAAAAAATTGATTCGGGCCAAGATAACTGATTTGGGTCTCTAAGTCTCTGAAAAAAATGCTTCTGACCCAACAAATTATTATATTCTTATTTTCAAAAATATACCAATAAAATATATACTATTAATTATTTCTTCACTTAAAATTATTGGAGCTTACCGGTCAACGTTACCTGCCACAAACAAAGCATCGTAAAAGAATTATCACATTATTCACAGAATAACTTATTTAGCTGACTAAAATAATTAATAATGATTAATATAACTAGCTCTAAAAAATCGGGGTGTTACACTAAACCCTAAACCCTAAACCCTAAACCCTAAACCCTAAACCCTAAACCCTAAACCCTAAACCCTAAACCCTAAACCCTAAACCCTAAACCCTAAACCCTAAACCCTAAACCCTAAACCCTAAACCCTAAACCCTAAACCCTAAACCCTAAACCCTAAACCCTAAACCCTAAACCCTAAACCCTAAACCCTAAACCCTAAACCCTAAACCCTAAACCCTAAACCCTAAACCCTAAACCCTAAACCCTAAACCCTAAACCCTAAACCCTAAACCCTAAACCCTAAACCCTAAACCCTAAACCCTAAACCCTAAACCCTAAACCCTAAACCCTAAACCCTAAACCCTAAACCCTAAACCCTAAACCCTAAACCCTAAACCCTAAACCCTAAACCCTAAACCCTAAACCCTAAACCCTAAACCCTAAACCCTAAACCCTAAACCCTAAACCCTAAACCCTAAACCCTAAACCCTAAACCCTAAACCCTAAACCCTAAACCCTAAACCCTAAACCCTAAACCCTAAACCCTAAACCCTAAACCCTAAACCCTAAACCCTAAACCCTAAACCCTAAACCCTAAACCCTAAACCCTAAACCCTAAACCCTAAACCCTAAACCCTAAACCCTAAACCCTAAACCCTAAACCCTAAACCCTAAACCCTAAACCCTAAACCCTAAACCCTAAACCCTAAACCCTAAACCCTAAACCCTAAACCCTAAACCCTAAACCCTAAACCCTAAACCCTAAACCCTAAACCCTAAACCCTAAACCCTAAACCCTAAACCCTAAACCCTAAACCCTAAACCCTAAACCCTAAACCCTAAACCCTAAACCCTAAACCCTAAACCCTAAACCCTAAACCCTAAACCCTAAACCCTAAACCCTAAACCCTAAACCCTAAACCCTAAACCCTAAACCCTAAACCCTAAACCCTAAACCCTAAACCCTAAACCCTAAACCCTAAACCCTAAACCCTAAACCCTAAACCCTAAACCCTAAACCCTAAACCCTAAACCCTAAACCCTAAACCCTAAACCCTAAACCCTAAACCCTAAACCCTAAACCCTAAACCCTAAACCCTAAACCCTAAACCCTAAACCCTAAACCCTAAACCCTAAACCCTAAACCCTAAACCCTAAACCCTAAACCCTAAACCCTAAACCCTAAACCCTAAACCCTAAACCCTAAACCCTAAACCCTAAACCCTAAACCCTAAACCCTAAACCCTAAACCCTAAACCCTAAACCCTAAACCCTAAACCCTAAACCCTAAACCCTAAACCCTAAACCCTAAACCCTAAACCCTAAACCCTAAACCCTAAACCCTAAACCCTAAACCCTAAACCCTAAACCCTAAACCCTAAACCCTAAACCCTAAACCCTAAACCCTAAACCCTAAACCCTAAACCCTAAACCCTAAACCCTAAACCCTAAACCCTAAACCCTAAACCCTAAACCCTAAACCCTAAACCCTAAACCCTAAACCCTAAACCCTAAACCCTAAACCCTAAACCCTAAACCCTAAACCCTAAACCCTAAACCCTAAACCCTAAACCCTAAACCCTAAACCCTAAACCCTAAACCCTAAACCCTAAACCCTAAACCCTAAACCCTAAACCCTAAACCCTAAACCCTAAACCCTAAACCCTAAACCCTAAACCCTAAACCCTAAACCCTAAACCCTAAACCCTAAACCCTAAACCCTAAACCCTAAACCCTAAACCCTAAACCCTAAACCCTAAACCCTAAACCCTAAACCCTAAACCCTAAACCCTAAACCCTAAACCCTAAACCCTAAACCCTAAACCCTAAACCCTAAACCCTAAACCCTAAACCCTAAACCCTAAACCCTAAACCCTAAACCCTAAACCCTAAACCCTAAACCCTAAACCCTAAACCCTAAACCCTAAACCCTAAACCCTAAACCCTAAACCCTAAACCCTAAACCCTAAACCCTAAACCCTAAACCCTAAACCCTAAACCCTAAACCCTAAACCCTAAACCCTAAACCCTAAACCCTAAACCCTAAACCCTAAACCCTAAACCCTAAACCCTAAACCCTAAACCCTAAACCCTAAACCCTAAACCCTAAACCCTAAACCCTAAACCCTAAACCCTAAACCCTAAACCCTAAACCCTAAACCCTAAACCCTAAACCCTAAACCCTAAACCCTAAACCCTAAACCCTAAACCCTAAACCCTAAACCCTAAACCCTAAACCCTAAACCCTAAACCCTAAACCCTAAACCCTAAACCCTAAACCCTAAACCCTAAACCCTAAACCCTAAACCCTAAACCCTAAACCCTAAACCCTAAACCCTAAACCCTAAACCCTAAACCCTAAACCCTAAACCCTAAACCCTAAACCCTAAACCCTAAACCCTAAACCCTAAACCCTAAACCCTAAACCCTAAACCCTAAACCCTAAACCCTAAACCCTAAACCCTAAACCCTAAACCCTAAACCCTAAACCCTAAACCCTAAACCCTAAACCCTAAA
>CAMAPF010000955.1:3730000-3797500 GCA_945859915.1 Cuscuta epithymum | reverse complement strand
GCGCGCATGAGTGAGGACAAAGTGCGCGGTAAAGGCTCGTGGTGGTTTGTGGGGACAGTACTATTGGTCCGGAGTAACTACCTCGGGTCCGGTGGGGCCGGGGTGTTACATTAGGGTTTAGCGTTTGGGGTTTAGGGTTCGGGGTTCGGGGTTTGGGGTTTAGAATTAGTAATGTTTTCAGCATCATTTATGTATTTGAAGACATTGTTATTGTGGGTAAACCATTTAAAAAGTGTGTTTATTACAAAATCTACCACCTCCTCAAATGTACCTCATAAATTAGATTTTTAAACTTTAGATATGTACATATTAGCAGCTCCATTGTAACTAATACGAGTATATCCAATCCCTTGCAACTTTTGGATTCAGTAGGACTTCTTAAGAATGAGACAAATTAACATAATGGAAAAAGAATCCAAAACTAATTGAATTTGTCAATAAAGACGGGAAAAAGGCCTAAAGTTTAACGCCAAATAACTAAGTAAAAGAATACATAAAAGAATGTAATAAGTACCATACAATGTAATTAACATATGATGACCTCAGGATAGCAAAGAGTGCCTATATAGTACTACCTCTGTAACATAAAGATCTTCTCATTTCCCCCTTTTAACTGTAACTAAATAATCTTCTCATGATACCCTCAATAATTTTAAAAGTAATACACTATTACACCTACTTTTTTTTAATTTATCCTTCATTCAACCACACTATTTTATTATCTTCCCATCATACCCTCAATAGTTATTTATATCCCCTATCACTATTCATAATCTCACCTACTTTCAATTTGGGAAGATTCCAACGTTACAGAGGTAGTATTAAAAGTTGTGGGACAGACATGAATGAAATTACTTAACAAGGAAAAAATTAGGAAAATCCACACAGTGCAAAAATGATGGCAAGGGAGAAGCAGATCAACACTAAGTGTCAAAGTGATTCAAGTACACTTTTCTTGCATGTGAATTTGCATCCTCATTCCCCAATTGAGTATGCTCTCTTTTCATTCATCTACTACATTAGTGTATATGCAAATAAAAGAAAAAATTGCGTAGCAAATAGTAGACTAACTAAGACTTTATGCTTCCTCTTGTTTCTTCTTATCTTGGAGAGAAAAGGAGGCATGAAAAGAAAAAATTGCGTAGCAAATAGTAGACTAACTAGGACTTTATGCTTCCTCTTGTTTCTTCTTATGATCTTGGAGAGAAAAGGAGGCATGAAGTGAACTGTAATTCATAAATGCATCACCCCGCCATTATAATGAAAGATAAGCTAGAGAGTGTTGATTATAAATACAATTGAGACACTCAGAGAATCAGTTGGGTAGCTGTAAAACAAAAATAAAAAATGTAATTAGAAAACCACCTGATATGAGTAAATAATGTTTCAAATTGCTTTTCCATGTATGTATTTTCCAGGAAGGTCTTAATGAAGATTTTGTGCCTCAAATAACTTATTCTTTGTGGTTTTTATTCTCTCATAAGAACTCGTAAAAGGTAAGAATTCAGCTAGAACTCTAGAAGTAGCCATTAAGTCCTGAAATAGATTTAGCCTCATATGTAACACCCCGGCCCCGCAGGACCTGAGGTAGTTACTTCGGACCAATAGTACTGTCCCCACAAACCACCACGAGCTTTTACCGCGCACTTTGTCCTCACTCATGCGCGCCCTGAGAAACTTCTCAGGGGGTCACCCATCCCAAGACTACTCCCGTGCAAGCACGCTTAACTTTGGAGTTCTTGGGTGATGAGCTCCCTTAAAAGGAGATGCACCTCTGTTGGTATGAGTAGTACTATTAATCCGTTTATATTAAATCTCAAGTGTTACAATCACCCCCACTTAGGATCGCAACGTCCTCGTTGCGCCCTTGAACCAATCTCAAATCTCAATCAAATCCCATAATCTTCCCCCGCTAAGTGTCTGCCCGATATCCAACGGGTCATCACACTGTCGCGGGATTTCTCTGATACCACCTGTAACACCTCGGCTCCACCAGGACCCGAGGTAGTTACTCCGGACCACTAGTACTGTCCTCACAAACCGCCACTAGCCTTTTCCGCGCACTTTGTCCTCACTCGTGCGCGCCCTGAGAAACTTCCCAGGGGGTCACCCATCCCAAGACTACTCCCGTGCAAGCACGCTTAACTTTGGAGTTCTTAGCGGATGAGCTCCCTTAAAGGAGATGCATCTTGTTGGTATGAGTAGTACTATTAATCCATTTATATTATATCTCAAGTGTTACAATCACCCCCACTTAGGATCGCAACGTCCTCGTTGCGCCCTTAAACCAATCTCAATCAAATCCCAGAATCTTGCCCCGCTAAGTGCCCGTCCGATATCCAACGGATCAGCACACTGTCGCAGGGTTGCTCTGATACCACCTGTAACACCCCGGCCCCGCAGGACCCAAGGTAGTTACTTCGGACCTCTAGTACTGTCCTCACAAACCGCCACTAGCCTTTTCCGCGCACTTTGTCCTCACTCATGCGCGCCCTGAGAAACTTCCCAGGGGGTCACCCATCCCAAGACTACTCCCGTGCGAGCACGCTTAACTTTGGAGTTCTTGGGTAATGAGCTCCCTTAAAAGGAGATGCACCTCTGTTGGTATGAGTAGTACTATTAATCCGTTTATATTAAATCTCAAGTGTTACATGCACAAGGGTGGTTGGTTGATGTCCACGAAAGTGATGAAGTGATTGATCTAATTGTCACTGATCTAACGGTCACTGAAACATCTGATGGAAATGAGGTGGTTCAACCTCGACGAAGTGCTAGGCTAAGAGAACTTTATGATGATGAGTTTGAATCGGATGTTGAAGAAAATATGGACATGGATTTTGAGTAAGATGAAGAAGAAACATCATAATTGCTATTGTTTTGTTTTAACTTTTTACAAAAAAAAACAATATATGCTACTGTTTTTTTCCCTTCCCACACATGAGTTTCTGAAGCATCATAGTTATTTTTTGTGCCAGATTGTGTTATATATTGGTGTGTACTTTGTGTAATTAAAATCCGTATTCTAAATCTATAAAATGATGTTGCAGGGACAATGTTGATTGAAGAACAAACTGATGCCCTTGTGATCATGGTGCATTGATGACGGTGATCAAACTGCTGTAGATTAATATCTCTTTTGCAAAACTTTAGTTTGGGCTCAAAGCATTACAAGTTTTATCTTATTAGCTCATTGTGATGTACGGATGTTTTTAACTTTTAATTATTATTGTAAACCTAGTTGTCCTAACTTATTTATTATTAAACTATGTAGTATGTAACATGTTTATCATGTTTAAACTTTAAACTTTATTTGTTTAATGTAGTATTTTTTTCCAAGAATATTTTATTTTTTTATTTTATGTTGAATCCGAGTTGGCCACCTAGTCGCCGACTAATCGGCGCCTAGTCCGCCTAGGCGCTAGGCGGTGCTTGACCGCCCGACTAGCGCCTAGCGAATTTTAGAACATTGGTTATAACCTTCTGTTAGAAAGTAGACAAGGAGAAGTCTGAAAGACAGAGGAGCTTTTAGTGACAGAGATGTTTTGGACAGAAGGTCTCAATTGGAATGGTGTTCTGAAGTTTTGTGACAGAACCCTTTCTGAGGTCTTCTGTTGACCTTGGAACATAATTCCTCACTAGGTCTTCTGTTGGACTTTTGTAACTAAAAGACTTCTGTTTAAGAGAGGAGTTTTTGATGAAGAGTGAAGAATACTTCAAGGGTATTGATATGACTTTAGAAGAGTATTTGGACAGGCAATAAGCTTAACAGAGAGGTGAACAGAAGGGTTGGCAGTGGACTGCTGCTGAGGTTTCTGTATACGTTTCTGCTAAGATTAAGAAGTGTTTGGTGTGTGCTTTGTTGACTAAAAAGAAATAATCAACACACAGTATATCCTGGTTCAGAGGTAGTGTAATCCTCCTACATCCAGTCCCACCCTCTTTCAGATGGATTTCCACTAAATTATTAAGCCCAATACACTTAGTGCCCGTCTGGCTGTTATCCACCAACTAGCTCAGACCTGAAGGTGTTTCACGGGGAGTACACACCACTCCAAGTTACTCAATCCTTTACATTTTTTCAATTGATCCAGTGGGGATCAAGAGGTACTATGTTCTAATCTACCACACTTAGGACTAGATGACACCGTCCTTCTAAGTGTTTACAACAATTTCAAAAGTAATGAAATTTCTGGCCTCCAACTAATAGTTAAACTTCCAAAATTTGGCGATGAGTGTTCTAACTTGGAAGTTTAGTGAAGCATGAGTCTAAGCAGAAAGCTAATCTAAACGGGCACTTTCTCTTTTGCTGAATATCTCTTTGAATGCTCTGTATGATTTTTCTGCTTAGAAGTTTCTCAAAAGCTTGGTTTTTTATCTCATGCTTATGCATGTATTTATAGACATCTCCGGTTGATTAATCTCCTCCGTTGGTTGAGAGGATTTAATCATTGACGTCCAAAGTATTGTACTTTCGTCTTCTTGTGTTGGAGCATATTATCATCTTCAGACGCAATTGGATCAATTTGCAAGTAGGATATGTAAACGCATACCATAGGCCTTGTACGCATTATTCACCTACTTGTGGTTTTTGGTTTCGCATGCAACTCTGTGCATTGTAGTGTCTCGTGATTTTGTAGATACAGTGAATGTTAGTAAACTTGTGACTTTAGTCTTTCTGTATCAAATAATTTTGTACTGGTAGGATTGAATATCCTTTTAAGGTAAAGGAAAATTACCTTATTTCTTTTTATATCTCCAGTACAATTTATTTGGTACAAAAAGTGTACATGTAAAATTGGTCACAATTTTACTAGGGACAAGAATAATTTTATAACAAATGAAAACATACTGGTTGGATTTGAATATCCTTGAAAGGTAGAATTTTACCTTATTGCATTTTATACTACCAGTATATTTAATTTGACATAAAATTGTACAATTTTAATCTTGTCCTTTTGTATTCTTTCTTTTTCGTACCTTCTTAAATAGATTCTGATTTTTCTTTGTTTATGGTACGATGAGTACTAAAATTGTGAAGCACACTACAATTTACACAAAAATACAGGAGGGTGACATCTTCAAAATTATTTCTTACCATACTTAGCTTATATCACAGTCTGAGGGGCCTAACAATTTCCCCCTTTTTGATGATGCCAAAAACTAGATTCTGAATACATAATACAAAGAAAAAAAACTAGAATCTATTTCCCCCCTTTTTGGCAGCAGCTAACACCTAGACTAGTTCTGTTTCCTAGATGATTCTCCCTCATCCAGTTTCCTTTTTCTTCGAGTTCTTTTGAGTTGGTCTAATTTTTTGTCGTAGACCTTCTCTATGAACTCCTGGGAAAGGGCCTCTTCCATCGAGTTTGCTTCCAGCCAGTCGAGAGCAAAAGCTTCTTCTTTTTGGACGAGGGGTGTCACAAGAAGATGTTGGTTGATTGGAGCGAGTCTCCAATACTTCCACTTTAGGACTCTCTGTCTCTCTTTGTCAAGAGAATCTTTGTCAACAGTGTAGTTCATCCATGATTCGAGATCACTAATGAACTTATCAGGAGCATTTGTTGGAGGTGCTAGGGAGAGATTTAGGTTAATTCTGTGATGTGTCATTAGAGTGTTTTGGCTAAGGTGGTTTTGAAGAGAAGGACTTTTAGAAGAGAAAGTTGTGAAGAAGATGCTTGTAATTTGAGGGTTAACAAGGATATTTATACTAGCATGCATCGTTTCGAATTCTTGGTGTAGAATTCGAAGCGTATTAATGAGATTGCGGCTTGGTGTTTTATTCAAGACTACTATCAGCATGGATATAAGAGATAAAAATTGGTTGGATGAACTTACCAATTTAATAATGCTGTTTTTCAAGAATTTGTTGGATCACCATGTGTCGTATTTGTATGTTGCATGCAGGCGTAAATTCCTTGTATTAACTCAATGGATTTCTTTTCAGAAATTTCAGTTGGAGAAGTTGATTATTTGACGTGTGGCATCTACTTCAGATATACTAGGATCAACAGAGCCTTCTGTTACAACCTGGAGGCTTTCTGTTTGAAATAGCCTTCTGTCACAACTTTGAGGCCTTCTGCTAGAAGTAGCCTTCTGTCACACCTTCTGCTTGCGGACCATAGAGCTTCATTCCCTTAATTTTTCCTTCTTTCTTCAGACCGTTATGCTGCATTTCTTCTTTTCTGAGTACTTGTTCCCCCTCAGGTGATGCTTTTGGAATTTCTACTTTGACATGGATTCCCTGAGTGGAATTTCGCCCTGAGTTGATACAAAATCATTCTTTAAGTTGATCAAGGTCATCGAGCATTCCAAGCTCTTGTCTTAGAGTATTGAACCTTGCTTCAGTTAAGGGCTTGGTGAAGATGTCTGCCAGTTGCTTTTCTGTGGGGATGTACTCTAATTTGATGGTTTTCTTCTCAACATGCTCTCTGATGAAGTGGTGTCTGATCTCAATATGCTTGGTTCTAGAGTGAAACACTGGATTATGGGTTATAGCAATAGCATTTGTGTTGTCACACAGAATGCTAACCTCTTTTGTTTCCTTACCATAATCTTTCAATTACTGTTTCATCCAGAGTATTTGTGCACAGCAGCTGCCTGCTGCTATGTATTCTGCTTCAGCTGTGCTTGTAGCAATTGAGTTTTGTTTCTTGCTAAACCATGAGACAAGTCTTCCTCCAATCAATTGACAAGTCCCAGAGGTGCTCTTTCTGTCAATTTTGCACCCAGCAAAGTCTGAGTCAGAGTATCCACATAGATCAAATTCTCCATTGGTTGGATACCATAGCCCAGAGTTAGGATTTCCTTTGAGATATCTTAAGATTTTCTTTGCTGCAAGAAGATGACTTTCTTTGGGCTTAGATTGAAATCTTGCACACACCCCAACTGAGTAGGATATGTCTGTCCTACTTGTTGTGAGGTATAGCAGAGAACCAATCAATCCTCTGTATAGTGTAGGATCAATCTCTTCGCCATCTTCATCTGGAGTCAGTCCTTGGGAGGAATTCATAGGAATCTTTACAGTGGGCTTGTTCTCAACTTTGTATTTCTTCATGAGATCTCTTGTGTATTTGGCTTGGTTGATGAAGATACCTTGTGGAGTCTGCTTCACTTGTAGTCCTAAGAAATAGTTCAACTCTCCCATCATGCTCATTTCAAATTTGTTTTGCATGAGAGTTGAAAATTTCTTACATAGTGCTTGATCTGAGCTTCCAAAGATTATGTCATCCACATAAATTTGAACAAGCAGTATGTGTGGACCTTCTTCTATTTTGAACAAGGTTTTGTCTACTTTGCCTTTAGTGAATCCATTATTCACTAAATATTGAGAGAGTATCATACCATGCTCTTGGAGCTTGTTTGAGTCCATAAAGGGTTTTCTTCAGTTTATACACTTGATCCTTTTCTCTGTTGACTTCAAAACCAGGAGGTTGTTCTACATAAACCTCTTCTTCAAGTAGACCGTTTAGGAAAACACTTTTCACATCCATTTGATAGACAGTGAATTGTTTGTAGGCAGCATAAGCAAGGAATATCCTTATTGCTTCAAGTCTGGCAACATGAGCAAAAGTTTCATCAAAATCTATTCCTTCTTCTTGGCAGTAGCCTTTGGCTACTAGTCTGGATTTGTTCTTGATGATAATGCCTTCCTCATCCATTTTGTTTCTGAATACCCATTTTGTTCCTATCACATGTTGATGATAGGGTCTGAGTACAAGTTCCCAAACCTCATTTTTCTCAAACTGGTTGAGTTCTTCTTGCATGGCTTGTATCCAATCACAGTCTGTCAGAGCTTCTTCAATCTTCTTGGGTTCTATTTGTGAGAGGAAGCAAGAGAACATTGCTTCTTTCTGGATTGCTGATCTAGTACGAACCCCTTCATGAATATTCCCAATGATTTGTTGAGGAGGATGTTGAGTAATCCATCTGAAGTCAGATGTTTTGTTTATCTGATTGTTCTGCTTTTCCTCCTCTTCTTCTTCATTTTCTTCTGGTAGTGTTGGGGGATTAGGAACTTCAATTCTTGTGTATGATTCAGCTGGTTTTTCATATGTGGGAAGGCCGTTTGGAGCCTTACCGATGATCTTCTTTTCTTCAGATGGTTCTCCTTCTTTTCCTTTGTAGGCAGAGGAGTGGTTGTCAAAGGCCACATGAATTGATTCTTCTACCACCAGAGTTCTTTTGTTTAGTACTCGAAAGGCCTTACTAGTTGCTGAGTAGCCCAAAAAGATCCTTTCATCTGATTTTGGATCAAATGGCTTGAGATAGTCTTTTCCATTGTTTAGAATATAACATTTGCATCCAAACACATGGAAATGACTAACATTTGGTTTTCTTCCTTTCCATATCTCATATGGAGTCTTTTTGTAAGTCTTATGAATAAGACTTCTATTCTGAGTGTAGCAAGCTGTGTTTATTGCTTCAGCCCAGAATCTTTTGGGCAAGCCTGCAGCTTCAATTATTGTCCTTCCAGCTTCTTTGAGTGTTCTGTTCCTTCTTTCAGCAACACCATTCTGTTGAGGTGTTCTTGCTGCTGATGTTTGGTGATGTATTCCGGTTTCTTCACAGTACTGAATTACTATTGAATTTAGAAATTCAGTACCTCTGTCTGACCGGATCTTTTGAATAGAGATGCTCTTTTCATTTTGGATGAGTTTCATCAGTTCAGGGAGCTTCTTCTCAGTTTCATTTTTCTTTTTCAGAAATATTGTCCATGTGAATCTGGAATAGTCATCTACTACAACCAGGGTGTACCTTTTGCCACTTAAACTTGTTGGGTCAACTAGTCCAAACAAGTCAAGGTGTAGAAGGCTCAATGGTCTAGTTGATGACTCACTTTCTTTAGTCTTGAATGGTACCTTTGTTTGCTTCCCTTTTTGACTTGCATCACACAGGTGGTCCTTCTTGAAATTGATTTCTGGAAGTCCTTTCACCAATCCTTTCTTGGACAGTTTGTTGATAGTTTTGAAGTTGAGATGGCTGAGCTTGTGGTGCCATTCCCAACTTACATTTGAATCAGCATTTGAAATTAAGCAGATTCCTTCCTTTATAGTGCTCCAATCAACAATGTACATGTCCCTTTTTCTTCTACCAGTAAGCACAATTTGATCATTTTTTGCATCTCTAATCAAGCAGATGTCTTTGGAGAAGGTCACATTGTAGCCATTGTCACAGAGTTGGCTTGTGCTTATTAAATTGAACTTTAAACCCTTAACATAAGATATGTTTTGGATTGTAAGTCCTCCTCTGATTAAGTTTCCAACTCCTTTGGTTTCTCCTTTCTTCTCCTCATTCCCAAATGTTACTTTGGGTCCTTCCCTTGCCATGTAGTTTGACAGTAGCCTTCTGCTTCCTGTCATGTTCCTGGAGCAGCCTGAGTCTATGTACCATTCTTTTGAGTCAGCTGCTGCAGCACCCTCCTGTTTTCATCAGTGTTGAATAGCAGCCCACAAGTTAGTGGGCATCTTTCCTTGAACAAGTTTGGGCATCCATGCCCATCTAGAACCATTTAACTCTAAGCAGATTGGTCTATAGCCATTTGAGGTGTTGTAGTTATATGGAATGGCTGTGTATTTGTTTATTTTCTTTCTCCTGAGTGAAGGAGAAGAATTGTTTCTTTTGGGTAGGGTTTGCTACTTCTTTGGTTGGTGGTTGGTCTTATTGGTGATTTGCCAATAGGTTCTTTGGTTTACTGGATTGTTTGGAAAAATTTGTCTGTACAGGAGTTTGGATTTTAGTTTGGGAGCATACTGGTTCCTTCTTGTGGGAACAGTTTGGAAATGGGAGTGTTGGTGGCTTGGATTTGTTGTTTTCTTTTATTTGAAAGTGTAGTTTGTGGACTGGGAGTTTTTTGTGTGTCTGGTGGGGGATTTGTATCTGAGGCCTCTGTTCTTCTTTTTAGGGATAATCTCAGTAGTAGGATCATTATGTTTACTTTTCATACTGAGATTATTTATTTGGTTTTTCAGCTCAGTGTTCTCTTCTTTCAAACTTTTGGTTTGAGTCAAGGAATCTAAGAGTTTATCATGAATGTTCTTAGTGTCTTGTTTTAATCTTTCATTTTCAGATCTTAAGAGAACATGGTGATTTTGGACCTTCTGAAAATCTTGAAGCAAAGATTCTAGAGTAATATTAGATAGTCCAGAATCACTTGAGCTATAAGAAGAGCAAGAAGTTACCTCTACATCATTGAAGTGATCATTTGCCATGAAACATTGGAGTGAGCTGTCTTCTTCATCAGAATCATCCTTGGTAGTTGTTCTCCTCACCTAGCTGCTAACTTCTGTAGCATCCTGCCAGGTTCCAAGACAGAGAAGTGCTTCTTCTGAGCTTTCGGATGAAGAGCTTTCATCACTTGAGCTGCTTTCCTCATCATTTTGAGAATCTTCCTTCTTTTTCTCACTTACAAAAGTTTGATACTTGCCTTTGAAGTTTTTGTATTCAGCCTTTTGAGCAGCAGACTGCTGTCCTTGATACTTGTGTGCCAATGGAAGAGGGCACTCATTTTTGTAGTGTCCTGGCTGTCTACAATTATAGCAAAGGACAATATTCTCACTTGATTGAGGTCTCCCTTGTCTTCTGAATTGCTGGTGTATGGTTTCTTTGAGGCAGTTCCCTCCTTCTTCCTGAATCGTTTGAACTTCCTCACAAACATTGCAAATTGTTCATCAGTGAGGAGATTGTTGAGTGATTTCTCAGCTGATCTTGATGTACCTGGTTCAGACACTTTCTCTTTTGCTGAATATCTCTTTGAATGCTCTGTATGATTTTTTCTGCTTAGAAGATTCTCAAAAGCTTGGTTTTTTATCTCATGCTTATGCCTGTATTTATAGGCATCTCCGGTTGATTAATCTCCTACGTTGGTTGAGAGGATTTAATCGTTGACGTCCAAAGTATTGTACTTTCGTCTTCTTGTGTTGGAGCAGATTATCATCTTCAGACGCAATTGGATCAATTTGCAAGTAGGATATGTAAACCCATACCATAGGCCTTGTAGGCACAATTCACCTACTTGTGGATTTTGGCTTCGCATGCAACTCTGTGCGTTGTAGTGTCTTGTGATTTTGTAGATACAGTGAATGTTAGTAAACTTGTGACTTTAGTCTTTCTGTATCAAATAATTTTGTACTGGTAGGATTGAATATCCTTTTAAGGTAAAGGAAAATTACCTTATTTCTTTTTATATCTCCAGTACAATTTATTTGGTACAAAAAGTGTACATGTAAAATTGGTCACAATTTTACTAGGGACAAGAATAATTTTATAACAAATGAAAACATACTGGTTGGATTTGAATATCCTTGAAAGGTAGAATTTTACCTTATTGCATTTTATACTACCAGTATATTTAATTTGACATAAAATTGTACAATTTTAATCTTGTCCTTTTGTATTCTTTCTTTTTCGTACCTTCTTAAATAGATTCTGATTTTTCTTTGTTTATGGTACGATGAGTACTAAAATTGTGAAGCACACTACAATTTACACAATAATACAGGAGGGTGACATCATCAAAACTATTTCTTACAATACTTAGCTTATATCACAGTCTGAGGGACCTAACACTATTGGTAGAATTTCATCAAGTGATCGGAATTCCACACTCTTTCTATCAGCTTCCCTTTATGATTGCTTAGCTTGTAAGTCCCAGGTCCTACGACTTCTTTGATTTTATAGGGCCCTTCCCAATTTTTCGCAAACTTTCCGTTCTCCAAAGGTTTGCTAGCAGACCTCCTTCTTAGAACTAGGTCCCCGACCTGAAATAGCCTCGGTCTAACCCTTGCGTCGTGGTATTCTTTAACTTGCCTTCTGTAGTTTTCAGCTCTGACGAATGCGTTGTCCCTTCTTTCCTCAATCAGGTGTAGTTCTGCCCTGACCATGTCCTCATTATTTTCAGGATCATAATTGTTAGAACTTTTATTGTGGGTCAAGTTTGTCTGTAATGTCTTGTTTAAATAAAGTAGACTAGTTATACTATTTATGGTATTAGATTAGTATTTATTATGTAGCAAATAAGGTAAAGGGAATAAGGCCCAAAAAGGCCTTGGCCCAACTTCCAAGGTTTACCTAAATCGGTAACCTGTACAGCGCCTATAAATATGCGCCTTGTGTACAGGTACCGATATCGATCAATACACATTAGCCTTACGCTGCCAAATTTACTTCTCGATACTACAGAAAGAAGGTTTCACTGTTCTCGATAAAGCTTATATCATTATATGAAATCTTTCTCTTCTTTCTATCGATGATGCTCATCTAGCTGATCGTTAGTCTGCTGAACTGGGACCAACAACTGGTATCAGAGCCTGCTCGAGTGTGATCGTCGAAGAAAAGTTTTCGAAGTTTCTCTGTTTTCATACTTTTCGATATATTTCTTTGTAATCACTGTAATCTTGTTTTTGATCGATAAACTGTAAAAGTTATATCATTGGATTCGCCATTCAGAAACGAACCAAGGGTATATCTTACTTTTCGATTTCAGTAGATTCGGTATTTTTGATTTCTCGATAGTATGAGTTCGAAAAGCAGGGTTCTCGACATTTAAGCAGGTTTTTCAGGACGATAACTATACAGGAAGACTCTCGAGATCGAAAACTTCACAGAAAAGTTGTTTAAACTGTTTTAATCTGAAATTTTGATTTGCAGGATTTCGATACTACGTTCTCGATACAAGTTCTCGAACTGAGTTCTCGAGATTGCTTTCTCGACACTCAGTTTTCGATACTAAATATCTAAAACTCTGTTTTTTTCGAATTGCAGGTTCTCGATACAGCTTCTCGACACTCAGTTCTCGAAACTAAGTTCTCGAACTTAGCTTCTCGATACTGAAGTTCTCGATACAGCTTCTCGAATCCTGCTTCTCGATAAACAGTTTCTCGATATTCACTATCGAAAACTGGTTCTCGATAGAACTTCTCGAACCCTAGTTTTCGAATTTTTTTCTTGAATTAGGTTTTCGACATTCTGCATCTTAAATTTTTTTCTGATCAAAACACTCGACCGATCTGTTAAGGCTCAATCAGCAAAGATGGAAGCATTAGCACTTGGAAATGACAACAGACCACCCATCCTCAGAAAAGGAGAATATCAGATGTGGAAGACAAGATTCTTGAACTTTCTGGAAGGGAAAGACAATTCATCTGCCATGCTTGAATCACTTACACAAGGTCCTGCTGAGATCTATACTGAAGTAGATACCTCAGATGTAAACAACCCCCCTGTCAACTATGTGAAAAGATTGAAGACAAAAGGCGAATACACTGAGGCTGACAAGTTGAGAATCAAAGCTGATCTCATGGCAAAAACTTACCTGCTGCAGGCTATCCCCAATGATATCTACATTCTGATAGACAGCATGGAGACAGCAAAGGAAATGTGGGATGAGGTGAAGAAGTTAATGATTGGAACTGATCTTGGTTTGAAGACAAAGAAAGCGAACATCTTGACCGCCTATGACGCTTTTAAAGCCCTACCTGGTGAGGCGCTCCATGAGACGTATAACAGATTCGTACAACTGATCAATGAGATGAGGAAGATCAAAGTTGTCAAATCTAATATGGAAATGAACATACGTTTCTTGTCGAGCCTGCCGCCAGAATGGAGAAGAACTGTCAAGAATCTACGACAGCACCTAGACTTGGATGAACTTGACCTCTGCACTGTCCATGAACATCTGCAGCAGTTTGTTAATGACACTGCTGAGATGGAAGGAAGCTTCTCCGCTAATCCTCTAGCACTAATGATTGAAGCTAAATCAAAGAGTTCATCTAAGGGTCCGAAGAAGAAGAAGGCAGTCAAGATAGAGTCAGAAGAAGAAGAGAGTGAAGAAGAAATGGATGTTGAATCCGAGCTGGCCGATCTACAGAAGAAGATGGCACTACTTACCAATCAGTTCAACAAAAGGTTTGCCAAGAAAGGAAGTTCATCAAACAAGCTCCGAACCTCCTCAGCCAACTACAAAACAAAAACCAATGATCAAAACTCTTCTAGTAGAGTAGTTGCAGCCGAAGACCCCCTCAAATGCTTTAACTGTGGAAAAGCTGGACATGTTATCAAGGACTGTCGCTTACCAAAGAAGAGGGACTTCAACTATTACAAGCAAAAGATGCTGTGGAACAAGCAGAAGATGTTCATGGACAAGCAAGATGATGATAGTGCTGCAACTCCTACTGAGAATGATCCATGGCAGGAGGAGAGTTCCGATGATGAAGAAGAAGAGAATCTGGCCCTGATGGCGTTTGTAGAAGAAGAAGAAGGAAAAGACAAGGGTGATGCTGCGATCCCCGGAAGAGGTCAAAGTTCAAGCTCAAACACCACTGTAAGTACTTCTGAACCTTCTTGCTCCTGTACTTGCAAAGTTCATTCCTCACAAGAAAAGGATAACACCATAAAGGAGTTAAAGGGCAGGTTAGATCATAACTACAAAGTTGCACTTGACACTCTAGATAAGAGTCACTCTCTGAAGTTGCAACTAGAAAATGAGAAAGAAAGAGTTCAGAAACAAAATTTAGAAGCAGAGAAGCTTACACAAAAATTAACTGAACTAACTAAGAAGGTCAGTGACACAGAACTCGAACGAAATGTTGCGAAAGCAGAAAATGATTTTCTACGCAAACAAAGATGTGCTCTTTACACAAAAATCAAAGAATTAGAAGACCTGCTGGTCAAAAGAGGACAAACTGAACAAACAATCTTCTTAAACCAAAACAGGGACACTCGGTTTTATAACTCAAAGGAAGGTCTTGGATTTACTAACCCCAACAATCTGAAAAAGATTGATTGTCTCCAACTTTACAACATAAAGTACATGGGGTTAGGATTGACCAAGTTGATGGCTTTTACCTACGGAAAGGAAACCGCAGAAGAAGAAGAGGTAAAGCGGTCAAATCCTTCAAAAGCCGAAATTCCTTTCAGTTATGATTCCCTGAACGAAAGCTATGAAAACGCTGAACCTGTTTTGTCAACTGACGAGAGTGTAAATCTCTATCCTTCTGAGAAGGAAGTTGTGTCAGAACCTGAAACCCCTTCAACCTCAGGTTCAAATGGAGAAGAACCCTACATCCCTCCACTAATCAGGAAATTTGAAAACTTACACATCTCTTTAGAAAATCAAAGAAAAAGTTTTGAAGAAGAGAGAAAAGAATTCGAAAGTGAGAGGGAGAGGTTGTTGAGAGAACTGACCATTTTAAAAGAAAGTTCCCTATCTGGCACAACTTCTCAATCATCTAGCGATACTGATACATCTCAACCAATTCTGAACAAAACTAACCTTTTCAAAAGGACACCCACTCACTCCAACTCTCCTTTGAAAACAGGAAATGAAGTAAGTCGGAGAGTGGAGAGGAGAAGAGAGTGGAAGTTAAAGAGAGCTGAGATAGCTGAAGGAAAGAAGAAGATGTTTTCTGAGAATAAAAAGTCGTGTTCAAATGCTGTTTTCTATTCAAATAAGCGTAGATCTAGTTCTATGTCACAGTCATGTAGTTCCAGTTCAGTCTTGTGTCCCAAGCTGAATCATTCTAAGTTTAAATCTGATACTTTCATTATCAATGAAAAGTTGTTCACTTCTGGGTTTGTGAATCCTTGCAATGATACTTTTGGTTCTGATCATGATGTAAATGCTGTACGTGAGAAAGAAAAAGGAGAGCGCAAACAAAGAAAACAGTCTGAGAATAGAACTGTAGAGGGTACCTATAATCTTCCAAATTTAAGATATCCTCTTAGAGTTCATTCGAAGAAACATTTACAACGTCTCTCTAAAGAAGAAATTTTCAAACCTTATCTCACGAACCAGCCATTCACACATAGAAACAATGACTCTGTCTCCTCCGCTCCTAAAATCAAACAAAAATGGATACCAAAAGCTGAAATTGAAAAACAAAGAACATTATCTGAAAAGGCTGTTGACCGTGGATCACAGCTGAAAGAAAAATTCAAAAGGATATTCTCAATTGATAAGGAAGGACCCATCCTGAGGTGGGTACCTAAAAGTCCTTAATCTGTTTTGCAGGACGGTCATGTGTGGCATTTAGATTCTGGCTGCTCAACCCACATGACCGGAATAAAAGAACTGTTGAGCAACTACACCAAATGCTACGGAGGAAATGTGAGATTTGGAAACAACGCGGCTTCTCCAATCCTAGGATATGGGGATGTCATCTGTGCAAGTGTCACCATCAAGGCTGTGTCATATGTGAGAGGACTGAAGCATAATCTGCTAAGCATTGGACAGTTCTGTGATAGTGGCATGGAAGTGAAGTTTATAGCCAGACAATGCTGTGTGCTGGACAGGTTTGGGAAGGTATTATTGACCTGCACAAGAACTTCCAACCTGTACACCATTGATCTGAAGAGCGTACAACTACCTTCTTCCATCTGCCTGCTGTCCAAAGCTTCCTATGAACAAAACAGTCTATGGCACAGACGCCTGTCTCACCTCAACTTCAAATATCTCACTACTTTGTCCTCCAAGAAACTTGTAAAAGGGCTGCCTCCTCTGAAGACTTCCGCTGTCACTCATTGTGATGCCTGCAGACTAGGCAAGATGAAAAGGAGCTCTCACAAGTTAAAACCTGTTCCATCCTCCTCCCGACTGCTGCAACTACTTCACATGGATCTGTGTGGACCAATGAGAGTCCAAAGCATCAATGGACGCAAATATACACTGGTCATTGTGGATGACTTCTCTCGGTACACATGAACCAAATTTCTGAGGACAAAGGATGAAACAGCTGCAACCATCATAACCTTCATCAGGACAATCCAAAATTTTCTACAAAAGAGTGTGGAGATCATCAGAACAGATAATGGTACCGAGTTCAAGAACCAGTCTCTTGCTGAGTTCTATGAAACTCAGGGTATCACACAGCAATTCTCTGCAGCAAAGACACCACAACAAAACGGGGTCGTTGAAAGAAAGAATAGAACTCTTGTTGAAGCAGCACGCACCATGCTTATTCAGTCAAAGCTTCCCCATTTCATGTGGGCTGAAGCAATCAACACAGCGTGTTTTACTCAGAACAGAACATCAATTCACAAGCGCTTCAACAAGACCCCCTATGAAATACTCTTCAACAGAACACCTGACATCTCATTCTTCAGAGTGTTTGGATGCAAGTGTTTTATTCCAAATGACAGAAATGAAAGAAGCAAGATGGATCCGAAAGCCATCGAAGGAGTATTCATTGGATACTCCACGCAATCAAAGGCGTATCGGGTCTATCTACGTGATCGCAGAGCAGTCATTGAGAGTGTCAACGTTGCATTCTATGAAATGGCTGACTTTGCTTCTGAACATTTCTTGATAGAAAACACACTCTCTGCTCAAAGGAAGCAACCTGATGGAGCTGAAGCAACAAAGCAAACAACGGCTGACAGTGCAATTCTCGACTCTCTCTTTGAACATTTCTATGAAAATGCACGCACCGCCAACCCACAGTTACCAATAGAAGCTGCACAACCACCATTCATGCCTGACCTCAGTGAGGAAGAAGCTGACTCACCTCATACATCAGATCACGAAAATACTGAGGATCATGGCACGGCAGCAACACAAGCAACTTCACCAGCACAAGTTTCAGAAATACCAGCTCAAGCAGACACAGAATCTGAATCGACCCCTGTGCACTCCACTCCTCAACAAACCACATCTACTACTTTTGAGGACCCGGATCACCCCATCATAACTCCAATCCCTCTAACTCATGAGCGGAAATGGATGAAAGCACATCCTGCAGAACAAATTATTGGAGATCCAAGTCGTGGAGTTTGTACAAGAACAGCCACAGCAAATGAATGTCTCTTCTCTTGCTTCATCAGCCAATCTGAACCAACCAAAGTTTCTGAAGCTCTAACAGATCCAGATTGGGTGATAGCAATGCAGGAGGAGATCAATCAGTTTGAAAGATTGGATGTATGGACCCTGGTGCCAAGACCCCCAAAGAAAACAATAATTGGCACCAAGTGGGTCTTCAAGAACAAGAAAGATGAAGACGGTGTGATTATAAGGAACAAAGCCCGACTGGTTGCAAAAGGGTACAACCAACAAGAAGGAATTGACTATGATGAAACCTTTGCACCAGTGGCCAGAATTGAAGCAATAAGGTTGTTCCTTGCCTATGCTGCTCATAAGAGTTTCACCATCTATCAAATGGATGTAAAGACTGCGTTTCTGAATGGAGAACTGAAAGAAGAAGTTTACGTGGCACAACCAGAAGGCTTTGTTGACCCTGAATGCCCACACTATGTCTACAAGCTGAAGAAAGCTCTGTATGGACTAAAACAGGCACCGAGAGCCTGGTATGATGCACTATCTGATTTTCTTGTACACTCAGGCTACTCGAAGGGAAAGATAGATCCAACTCTTTTCATCAAGCGAGAGAACAGTGACATCATGTTGATACAAATCTATGTAGATGACATCATATTCGCCTCGTCCAACCCGAATTTCTGCGAAGAATTCAGCAACTTGATGCGCACTGAGTTCGAAATGAGCATGATGGGAGAGTTGAACTTCTTCCTAGGGCTACAGATCAAGCAACTGCCAGAAGGAATCTTCATCAGCCAGTCAAAGTACATCCATGAAATGCTCAAGAGATTCAAGATGGACAGCAAGTCAACCATGAAAACCCCCATGTCTCCCTCACAAAAGCTCGACTCCGACCCTTCCGGGATATCAGTCGATGCTACCAATTATCGGGCTATCATCGGTTCCTTGCTGTACCTGACATCTAGTAGGCCGGATATTGTCTTTGCAACCTGCCTGTGCGCTCGTTTTCAAGCAAATCCAAAGGAATCACATCTGAATGCAGTAAAGAGAATCCTGAGATACCTAAAAGGAACAGTCAACTTGGGACTTTGGTATCCCAAGGACACGGGTTTTGACCTTGTTGGTTACTCAGATGCTGATTTTGCAGGTTGCAAGTTAGATCGAAAAAGTACATCCGGTGGTGCTCAATTTCTGGGAGAGAAGCTAGTCTGTTGGTACTCCAAGAAGCAGAACTGCGTGTCAACTTCTACAGCCGAGGCAGAATACGTTGGGGCTGCTAGTTGCTGTTCACAAATCCTATGGATGAGGACACAACTCAGAGACTATGGCTTCCTATTCAACCATATTCCCATCTACAGTGACTCCCAGAGTGCAATCGCCATAACCAGCAACCCCGTTCACCACTCGCGCACCAAGCACATCGATTTGCGCTATCACTTCATCAAGGACCATGTGGAGAAAGGAGATGTTGATCTGTACTTTGTAAGCACTGAGCTTCAACTGGCTGACATATTTACTAAGGCACTGGATGACAAGAGATTCCAGTTCCTAGTATCTAAGTTAGGCATGTTGAATCTCGATCCTATGTAATTGTGTTATCTCCATGGTCTGAATAAAATGTGTGAGTGTGCGTGGTGTGCGTTGCATGTGTTGAGGGGGAGAAAAGGGAGAAAATAAAAGAGAGAGGAATACTTTGAGGGGGAGAAAAGAAGAAAATCAGAAAAAGAGTGTGTGTGTGTGTGTGAGAAAATAAGAAAATCAGAAAAAGAGTGTGTGTGTGTGTGAGAAAATAAGAAAATCAGAAAAAGAGTGTGTGTGTGTGTTTTTCATTTTTTTCATGTACTGTTCGAAGGGGAGTTCAATTTTCACACATAAATAAATTTTCTTTGGGGCCCAAAATCATTTTCTAACAAAGACAGGGCCCAGCTCTACTTCTGGGCCCAGTATACTTCTCGAAAGGCCCATGTTTTCGCGTATAAAAGGCACCTCGAGAACTAGAGAACTCATTTTCTCGCATTCTCAGTTCTCGAAGTCCAGATCTCAAGCTTTCTCGCAAAACGCACTCTCTCTCTCGCACTCACTCTTCTCGAATCAGACAAAAGGTAGTAATTTGGTTTTCGAATGAACTTCAAATGGTTTTCGCATGTAATGAAACGGTTCTCGATATCAAACCAAGATTTTTTTTCAAAGATTGAATATCGAGAACTCCTTTTTCTCGAACCGAAAGTTTGGAATCGAAAAGTGGTTATTAATTTTCATTATGATTATGTGAAATTACAGGTGGTTCTCGACGTATCTTCTGAGTGCGAACTCGAGAAATCAATTTTCTCGATGTTTAGAACTCGAGATCAACTTCTCGATACTTTGAATTTCGAGGGACAGCTCTCGATGTTAAACCTCGAAAAGATACTTTTCGATGTTTAATACCGAGAACCTACTTCTCGAAGTTGGAAATACCGAGAAGAGGTTCTCGATACTAAACCTCGAGAAGATGGTTCTCGATGTTTAAATCTCGAGAAGGACTTTTCGATACTTCCATATCGAGAACCAAGTTCTCGATATTTGAGTATCGAGAAGAGCTTCTCGGTATTTAAACCTCGAGAACCTACTTCTCGATGTTCAAACCTCGAGAAGTTGGTTCTCGTGGTTTACACTTAGAATAATTTCGATGTCCCACCTGTACACACCTGATCTGAAAAATTGCAAAAACAGAACAAAAATAAAATTTTCAAATGAACATTTGTGCTGACCCAATTCTTTCAGTTAACAATGTCAGGAACGGACAGGAATGCACAATCAAGTGATGAACTATACTCAAAAGAGAACTGGGTCCCAATCTATGACAATAATTTTCAGCTGGACCTAAAACTCTTCAAATGTCAGGACCCAGTAATTCTCTCTATTCTACAGAAGCACTACCTCTGGTTTGCATTCAATGAAGCCAAACCGGTGCCAGAGGTATACCTGCAGCAATTCTGGGGCTGCATGCGAACTGAGAGCAAGAAGGATCGGTCCAAAATCATGACCAAATTGGGTGACAAAAGAGTGGTGCTGACACCATCTACAATCCGGGAGACCCTGAAGCTCCCAGTGCACCAAAGCTACGCACCACCCCCCTCCAACGAAGAACTGATAAAGGGGATGAAAGATCTGGGATATGACAGCCCACTGCCATTGCTGTCAAACTTCACAATCTCAAATCTTCCGCACCCATGGAAGAGTCTGTTCGGCCTGGTCAACAAATGCTTGTCTCCTAAGCACGCCGGACACGACAAGTGCAACAAGCAAATTCTGCAAATCTTCCATGGGATTGCCTTTGATATGAACTACGACATGGCCCAGCTCTTCTGGACGGAGCTGATGGATCAAGTGAAGATTAAAGAGAACAACAAAGGAAACACCATCCCCTACGCTCGGTGGCTGGGGCTGATGATCCACAATATGTTGGAAGCCACCCCTTCAATGCCAAAGCGTAAGGAGGACAAGCACTTCACCGCCCCAAAGCTCAAATACTTCCAGAGGGACAGCAACAAAGCTGAAGCACTGCCTATCCCGGACTCTCTACTTGACCTTGCAAATCCGAGGGATAAAGCAGTCATCGACTACAAAGAGTCGCTGAAGAGAACGGTCCCTATGGTTCAGCAAAACCCAGCTGGACCTTCCCCGGGAACCAAGCCGAGAGAAAGTGAGGGTAAGAAGAAGAGAGCCCCGCCACAGAAACCAGTGGCAACCCGGCCTAATGATGATCAGTCTGCTAACTCTTCCGAGAGGACCCAGACTGCTGAGGGCCACCCTAATGCTGAGGACACTGCCGATGAACCATCAAGCCAGGCCCCTTCTAATAAGGCTGGTGGTGAGGCCTCCGATAGCATGGCCAAGGGAAAGGAGAATAATGATGATGATGATGCAGATGATGATGATGACATGGAGGGAGTTCTGATCAGCAACAGGAAAAGAGCCGGAAAGAGAGCCATTCCGATAGACTCCGACTCCTCATCGGACAATGAAGAGGCTGCTCACATGTCCCGACCACTTAAGGGCATTGTCATCAGTGAGCAGCGCTCCAAACACAACAGCGACAAATCTGCATCATCACAGCCTAAGAAGAGGCTAAGAAAGAAGAGTGCAGTGGAGGAGGAGCTGGCACTATACGATGACTGCGACACCTTTGTCACCATAGACCGAACCACGCCCCTAGGAGCAGGAGCTGACCTTGTCAGTTCCCGGGTAGAAGTCGCAGCATCTGGTTCAACTGCGCATGCACAGCCATCTCCCATCCACTCTCCAGCCTCTCAACAGGCTGGAGTTTCAATAACTCAAAGGGAACTTACACCGACCTCACTGATTCCTTCCGAATCTGCTGAGAGACTTAGTGGTCAACAGCCCCGGACCACTACCCCCATTCGTTCTATCACATCGAGTCTAGGTGTCACCATTCCTACATTTTTGAATTTTTCTAGGACACCTACACTATTCACTGCACATACAGGTGCACTCACCCTGAATGCAACGACCGGAGTGCAAACTATGATGGTCGGAAGCCCTGCTACGCCAACAATGCCTCAATCATTGAACGCAGGCCACACATCAGCTATCTTCACTGATGCTGTGACAACAGTTACAACCCCTGTAACTGGTGCCATTATCCCCGAAGACATCCTCGTATATCTGAACAGCTTTCTAGAGTCTACCATTAAGCCATGGGTGCATGAAGCAATAACCGCTAATGCACAAGACTCTGGAAGTACCCCAGTTGTTCAGAATATACCATCCAAACCCCAGACAACACAGCCCCCAACCATTTCCATACCTGTTTCCAAACCCTTAGCCATAGAAAACCAACAACCATCCACATCAAGGGGAACCCAGGATACAGAACTAGTATTCTCCCCTACAACGACCAAACCCAACCTAACAACTGTACCCTTCGAGGATCTTGTAGCTGAGATCTACGATCGTATACTAGACGTGGAAGAAGACAACCTCACCCCTCTTCAAAAAGCCCTTCTCCATGCTCTAGATACACAGAACACTTGCCGTGACAGTCTCCGTGGCGCTAAACGTTCACATGAGGATCCTGATGATTCGGACTCTCATGAGGGGGAGAACAAGCGCCAGCGGATACTTGAGCATGTTGCTTCTACTAGCCAACCCTCAAAGCCAAACCAACCCTCTACCTCTACCAATGAGCAACCCACTACTTCAGCTAGCCATAAATCCCTAGCCACTCTCTCTAGCATGGTCGAGCTAGACATAACATCAAGAGGTGCATCTCCTATAGATGTTAACCAAGGACGGAATGGAAGTCCTGATGATGCTACCATGAGTACATCTTCTTACTCAGGCCATCAGTTAGAACCTAGTTCGAAACTGATGTCAACGGGCAATCCTGAGGATCCCGGTGTTTCACTTTCTCAGCCAAGGGAGGATTGGCCGCATGTAACGAAGTATAGAGGTCTGGTCTCTGCGCAAGAGCATCGTGTTGAGATAATTGAGGATCCCTGCAAGTCTCACCAGGATCCCGATGCTACGCCAGACGTGTCGCCACAGCAGCAACAGGCTTCCTCTAGCTACTACAATGATCAAATGCATGATGAACTTGAGGAAATGTTGGTGCATAACAAATGGTCTGAACTCTGGACAGATGTAGATGAAGCACAGCGAAGAACATACCTCAGAGATCTCTTAGTCAACTGTGCTACTGACGTGATTCTACTTGATCAAAACGAACTCAAGGAGGGAGAAAACTACGAGACACCACCCAAGGAGCTTGAGTCGATCATTAGACAAACAGCGGCTCAAATGCCCAGAAATGAAAAGCCCTGGGAAAAGATCGACATCAACGCCCCCTTCCAAGAAGAAATCAGAGAAAACATCTGGCGAAAAGAGGATAAGGTCAGAGAATTGGATGAACTGAAGATCTGTGGTCTTAACCATCTACGAGGACAAAACAAGGGCGGACAACTATTTCTACTCAGTCATCACTATATGGGACAACAGAGAGAAGTCTGGCAACACGAACTTCAAACTGCCAAAGACCCAGTCTGGGCTATTCTCAACGTGGGTGAAACAAACTCCCAAGACATCAAACTCTCTGTCTACCATCTACAACGGTCTGACGGAACAGAATTCACGTGCAAGGAAAATGATCTCTATATGCTAAAAATGGATGACATATATCAGATGTATCTTGCATTTCAAGAGATTCCGGGCACTCGTGACACAACTACACAAAATGGGCTGGATGCACTCAAGCGCTTTATGCTCAGACAAATCAAATTCTTTGCCTCTCATGATCTTCAGATGGCGCTTGAAACAAACATGCCAAAGACAAATCTCGCAAAACCAAAGCTGTATGGACAAGAACTTGAGGACTTCCCTGAGTATTACATTTTTGATAGACCAATCACGCTTATCTATCTAAATCATAATGGTGAGAAACGTATGCTATTCATTGATGAAATCAACAAGTACTGTGACGGAACCCTGAAGATTGTGAAAGAAAAGCTGCAACCGATCAGAGAAGCATTCAAAGAAAGACAGCAACAGTATGCAGATGCGACAGATGCCGAATTAAAGGAAGCACACAGAATAGACAGAATTCTACAGGCTATCCAGAAACAACTTGATAAAAGAAACTCACTCAGAAACTATGAGCACGCACTTAATCTCAGAAAGAACTATTACAAAGCTCAGAAGTGAAGAAACCCAGCAAGACGGCACTTGACCACAAAGGGGGAGATTGTTAGAACTTTTATTGTGGGTCAAGTTTGTCTGTAATGTCTTGTTTAAATAAAGTAGACTAGTTATACTATTTATGGTATTATATTAGTATTTATTATGTAGCAAATAAGGTAAAGGGAATAAGGCCCAAAAAGGCCTTGGCCCAACTTCCAAGGTTTACCTAAATCGGTAACCTGTACAGCGCCTATAAATATGCGCCTTGTGTACAGGTACCGATATCGATCAATACACATTAGCCTTACGCTGCCAAATTTACTTCTCGATACTACAGAAAGAAGGTTTCACTGTTCTCGATAAAGCTTATATCATTATATGAAATCTTTCTCTTCTGTCTATCGATGATGCTCATCTAGCTGATCGTTAGTCTGCTGAACTGGGACCAACAATAATCTTCAACCCTTCTACTTGGAACTAAAGCCTTCAGTGGTGCTCGGGCTTCAAACCCATAAGTTAGGGCGATGGGAGTCTCACCAGTAGCTTTCCTTGGGGTAGTTCGGTATGCCCAAAGTATATTGTTGAGTTCATTCACCCAAGTTGTTCCCATTGACTCCAACTTCCTCTTGAGGCCGCTAACAATAGTTCTGTTAGCTTTTTCCACTTGTCCATTACATTGGGGGTACGTAACAGATGCTCTGCTGGCCTCAACTCCCCATTGTGCGCAGAATTCTTTGAATGGCTCGGTGTCAAACTATTTCTCATTATCTGTGATAACTTGCATGGGAATGCCAAATCGGCAAAATATATTTCTCTAGACAAATCTCTTGCATTGCTCCGCAGTGATTGTGGCCATCGGTTTGGCCTCAACCCATTTCGTGAAATAGTCAATTGCAACTATCACAAATTTCCTACCTCCTGAGCCTGGGGGAAAGGGCCCAACGAGGTCTATCCCCCATCTTGAAAAGGGGATTGCTGTGTTGATTGGATGATATAGGGTGGCAGGCCTGCCCGGGTTTGTTTGAAATTTCTGGCAGACCTCACATCTTCGCGCAAAGTCCACGCAATCCCTTATCATCGTAGGCCAAAAATATCCTTGCAATAGGGCTTTCCTACTTAAAGTGAACGCACCTTGGTGGGATGAACAAGTTCTTTCATGTAGTTCTTTGATCACTTGCTGAGCTTGTTCTGGCCTTAGACATTTGAGTAGTACACCATTGTAACTTCTTTTGTATAGTTTGCCATTTTCAATGACATAATTCGGAGCCCATCTTCTAATCAGTTTTGTCTTCCCCTCATTGGAAGGCAATGTTCCGTCCTTCTTGTATTCTATCAATTCTTCGACCCAGGATCTTGGCTTCTATTTGACTGAGAAAACCTTAAGGTCTTTGGTGACCTCGATGCTAGGTTTGTCTAGCTCTTGTATTCGGGCTATGCGCATGAGGTGTTCAGGTGCGCCCTCAGTCAGCTTTGATAGAATATCTGCCTCGCTATTCTGGGCTTGGGGAACACATATCAGATCTGTCTCCTCAAAAGACTTGATGAGTTCCAGGGCTGTATCCCTGTATTTCTGCATTCGTTCTTCTTTGGCCTCGTATTCTCTCTCCTCTAAGTTGTTTGATAACCAACTTAGAGTCGCTTTTGACCCTCAGCTTCTGTACCTTGAAGTGGATTGCTATCCTGAGGCCTGACAGTAGGGCCTCGTCTTCAGCTTCATTGTTAGAGAGGTTAAATTTGTATATGAGGGCATGGTATATTTTGAAGCCTTCAGGGGTGATGAGGACCACCCCTCCTCCGCAACCTTTGGACCCTGATGATGATCCATCGGTCATGAGGGTCCACCAATCTTCTTCTTCACGTCTCTTTTCTTCAGCTAGGTCCCGGGCAGTACATTCGACTAGGAAGTCTGTCAGGGCCTGGCCTTTAATTGATGATCTAGGTTGGAAACTTACTTGGTACTGGCTGATTAGCAGGGACCATTTTACAACCCTGGCTGTTTTAGCCGTTCTGAACAAAGTGCCTACTCCCAGGTCTGACAGTACTCTGATTAGATGAGCCTGGAAGTAGTGTGTCAATTTCTTGGCCGCCGTGTCTACTGTTAGCGCGGTTTTTTCAGGGCTGGATATCTGAGCTCAGCCCCATGAAGGAATTTGCTGATGTAATAAACTGGTTTTTGCATCATTCCTTCTTCACGCACTAAAACGGAGCTGATGGCACTTTGTGTCACCCCTAGGTAGAGTGTAAGGGTTTCGCCGACCTCCGGCTTCCTGAGCAGCAAGTCCGATTGTAGATATTCTTTCACGTCCTCAAATGCAGTTTGGAATTCCGGGGTCCACTGGAATCCATTACTTTTCTTCAGGATTTTGAAGAAAGGCAAGGATTGTTCCGCCGACCTGGATAAGAATCTCCCCAGGGCTGCCAGCCTCCCGGTCAAGACCTGGACCTCTTTGACACTTATAGGGGGTTCCATGTCCAAGATGGCCTTTATCTTTTCTGGGTTAGGCTCAATTCCTCTATTTGTCACTATAAAACCCAAAAAAATTCCTCCTTGGACAGCGAAAGTGCACTTTTTAGGGTTAAGCCTTATATTTACCTCCTTCATGATGTTGAAGACCTCCCTAAGATCTCCTGCGTGGTCAGTCGCCTTTTGGCTCTTCACGATCATGTCATCAACGTATGCTTCCATGTTTCTTCCCAGAACTGTTCGGAATACCTTGGATACCATCCTAGTGTAGGTAGCTCCCGAGTTCCTTAATCCAAAGGCCATGACTAAGTAGCAGAAAACTCCCTCAGGTGTGACGAACGAGGTCTTCTCAGCATCATCCAGATGCATTGAGATCTGATGGCACCCCCTGAATGCATCCATGAATGAAAGGAGTTCGCATCCAGCGGTCTGATCCACCAGCTGATCTATGCTCAGCAGGGGGAAAGGATCCATTGAGCAAGCTTTGTTCAAGTCCGTATAATCAACGCACATTCTCCAGGTGGGTGGCTTAGGTGCCAAAACCACGTTGGCAAGCCACTTTGGATATTGAACTTCCCTAATGTGCTTGATGAACAACATTGCTACTTCCCCCTTCACGAATTCTTTTCTATCCAAAGACAAATACCTGCGTTTTTGTTTGACCGGAACAACCCTTGGATCCACGTTCAGATGATGTACTGCTATACTAGGGTCGAGTCGTGGCATGTCTTTAGGCCCCCATGCAAAGATCTTCCTGAATTCCACCAAGACTTGGATTATTTTTGCTCTCATGTCGGCCTAGAGCCCCGTACCAATCTTAATCCGACGTTCTGGCCGGGTTGGATCAACTCCGACCTCCTCAAGCTCCGAAACAGGATGGGCTTTGAATTTCCCCTCCTCAAATTTCGATAAATCCTGCTCGATGGCGTTTACTCTTGCTTCATTTCTTCCGTGGGTCTTACAATCCCTCACGTAACAACTCCTGGCCATTTTTTGGTCTCCCCTTACTGTGCCCACTCCTGCCGGGTGTAGAATTTCAGGCACAGATGAGCCTGGGAAATGATTGCCCCCAGGTCTTCCAGAAGAGGTCGGCCAAGAATTACTTTGTGTACACTTGGCAGCCGCACAACCACAAAATCTGTCTCGATTGTCCTTACATAGGGTTCCGAACCGAGCTGAATCTTAAGGGTGATAACCCCCTCAGGTTCAATGGTATCTCCTGTGAAGCCTGACAGCGGGGTTTTGACCAGTTTTAGGTCTGCCTTTTGAAGGCCAATCTCCTGAAGGGTGTTCATGTAGAGAATGTTTACTGAACTCCCATTATCCACAAGGACTCGGTGGACAATGGTATCAAGTTTTTTTTTTGACCCGGTAGATATCCAAGACCCTAGCCGAGGGTCTTGGGGTAAGGGTCAGGGAACACCTCACCTGTTTATTGAGTAAAAAAGAGTACAAGGAGTAGGAGGACTATACCAACGCCTACTAACAAAAAACATTACATAACGTAAGGATAACTAATTGCATCAAATTTAAGAATAACAACAAACCGGTTAAAATGATGAGTTTTGGTTTGGATAGAGATGTAACGGTAAGAAAAGAAATCAGCAGCTCTATTGACCTCCGTAGTGATATTTTGAATGGTCCAATTGATATCTCGGAATTTCTTTTTGATAGTGCGAATGCGGGACCAATATTTCCAGTGATGAAGGGAGTGCCCAATGACACTGTCATGCACCTCTCTATTATCAGTCTCAAGAATAATATTATTGCAATTATGAGAGGCAATAGTAATAATCATATCATAAAGAGCAAGAGAAAGGTCAGAGTGCTTATCGATCTTGGTTAAATGGGTAATGTAGTTCCCAGAAGCATTGCGTACAAGGGCCATAGTACGAATGAGGTTGGGTCTAAGGTTGCGGGAGGCGAGGTTGATTTTGAGGTAATTTGCCGGAGGTTTGTGCCAATGATTAGAAGAGGGTCTTCTGCTACTATTCTTGGGCCGGATGGTAATGGTGTTAAGGGGGGGGGTGCGGGGTGGTAGCTCTGTTCTAAAAATCGTTCTAGGCGCCCGATTAGTCCCCGCCTAGGCGCTAGGCGGTGGTCGGGTGCCCCGATTTTCGTCTAGGCGCTCCGACTAGTTTGTTAGCCGTCTAGGTGAATTAGTCGACCGTCTATGGCGCCTAGTTGCCCGCCTAGAACGCCTAGTCGGCCGCCTAGGCTGTCTAGATTCACCGAATCTTACTTCACTTTTAATTTTAATTCTCTAAACAATATGTGTACTTTAACTTTAGTCATGTATATAAAGAAATGAAGTTGTAAATTAAGATAAAACTATATATGTTTGTATATATACCTAAATTTAATCATTATTTTGTTAATGTATATGTATATGTTAGTACCCAATTTTGATAAGATTTTGATGATGCCACTATACTAAAAGTCATTATGCCCTGTGTTCTTACTAAATTAAGAATTGATCAGGTTCTCAAACTGTGACTAATTAAAATGTACAATTTTTGTACTAAATAAATTTTTACTGGAAAATTAAAATGCAATAAGGTAAATTTTTAGCTTAAAAGGATATTCAGATCCCACCAGTATAAATTTATTTAGTACATAAAATTATCAAGTCACATAATCAGCTGATCAAGAAATGACAAAATAAATTCTGTACCAAATAAATTTTACTGGAAACTAAAAATTACAATAAGGTAAAATTTGTTTACCTTAGAAGGAGACTTTGATCCTACCAGTACAAATTCATTTGGTACATAATATAATAGAACACGGCACAAACACACACATACACTGCATGTGTATGATTGAAGACAAAGACAAGAAGAGCATTAAATGCTCAACAGTACGAAGACCAAAGAAGATGGGTCGCACACACCAAATCGTGAAGATTGATCCTTGACTTGATCTTCTAGCTACTAATCAGTGAAGACAAAGGAAATTTCCATTATCAGCTCCAGCACAAGAGAACAAGAGTACACCTCATTCTGCGAATAGGATTGAATCCTCTCAACCAACGGAGGAGATCAACCTACTGGAGAAGTCTATAAAAGAAGGCATAGGCATGAGTTCTAAAACCAAGTTTTTGAGTCTTCTAAGTAGAGTAATCACTCTAAGTATTCACGAGCTATCAAGCAAAAGAGAAAGTGCCAATTCAACTTTGCTCTCTGCTTAGACTCATGCTTCACTAAGCTCTAAGATTAGATTAACAACTGTCATATTTGAAGAGCTTAGTTCATAGTTGGAGGTTAGAACTTTCTTGTAATCACAAGTTGTTGTAAACACTTAGGAGAACGGTTGTTCAGATCCTAAAGTGCAGTTAGATAGAAAAGAGTACCTTTTGAACCCCACTGGTTCAATAGAGAAAAGTCTAAGGACTGAGTAACCTTGAGTGGTGCTATACTCATTGTGAAAAACCTTCAATCTAGGCCTAAGTGTTGTAAAGGCTGGATTGACACTAAGTGTATTGGGCTTAATACTTTAGTGAAATCCATCTGAAAGAGGGTGGGACTGGATGTAGGAGGATTACACCACCTCTGAACCAGGATACATCGTGTGTTGATTTTATGTTAGTCAACAAAGCACACAACCAACACTTCTCACAAAAAGATTGGAGTTTGCCAGCAGCATCCTAAGCAGTTGCCTTAACAGACCCAACTGCTTATCCTACTGCTTAATTACTTACTTTCTTTGAGATTTTTTTTTTACAAGAAACGTGTACAAATATCACTAAAAGGCCTATCAGGTCATTTTCCAGAAATTCATTCTCAAGTATAGCAGGTGCCTCAGCAGTCCCCTAGTGTCCATCCAACTGCTGAGCCCTCTGCTCACAAACACTTGTTTTTCTTAAACATCTCAATATCACTGGACCTTCATAACATTACCAACGAGGAAGTTGACCAAACTGCTCTGTGAAATTCATCCTCTAAACCAAGCAGGCACCTCAGCAGTGCCCTCATCACCAATCAACTGCTGAGACCACTGCTCCAGTAAAACTTCTGATTACATATACTAAAGCACATTTTCAAAAGCCCTCACTACTCTTAGCAACATTTCATCATCACCTCTTCAAACACCCAATATTTTCTCAGCAGTTGCCTCAGCAGTCTCCTGCATTTCAGCTAACTGCCAACTCAGCAGTTGCCTCAGCAGTCGCCTACCCATCATCCTACTGCCAAGCCTACTGCCCTTCCATAATTAGTCTAAACATCACTCAGACTAGAAAGTTATCTTAAACTGAGTTTCTAGAGGTTAAAGACTTCCGCTGTGCATCTATTAATCTCCCAAAAGATTATAGATCAACTCATCTAGAAGGGAAAAGTTCCTAAAGACGAAAAAGCTATAAAAGTCTATTCACCCCCCCTCTAGACTTTTACCTCTATCCGGGACCATCAAGTGGTATCAGAGCAGTGTATTCTTAGAGTCAATTTCTGACTACTTTTGAACTAAAAATCCAAATCCACTTGTCTCCCAAAACTTTCTAGAAATGGACAATCAACTTTCCAAAAATCTCTTGTTCAATTTAGACAAGTTTGATGACTGGAAAATTAGGATGAAAGCACATCTCAGTTGTAACACCCCGGCCCCGCAGGAATCCCAGAAAGACGGAAGCTTGAGGCTGTGTGTTGATTACCGGGAGCTTAACCGGGCAACTATCAAGAACAAGTATCCACTTCCGCGCATCGACGATCTTTTCGATCAACTGAAAGGAGCAAGCACATTCTCCAAGATTGACTTGAGATCTGGTTACCATCAAGTAAGGATCGCCAAGAAAGACATTCCAAAGACAGCATTTCGAACGAGGTACGGACATTATGAGTTCACCGTAATGCCGTTCGGATTAACCAATGCGCCTGCGGTATTTATGGACTTAATGAACCGTGTGTTCCGACCCTACCTCGACTTATTCGTGGTAGTGTTCATTGATGACATCTTGGTGTATTCAAAGACACCGAAGGATCACGAGGGGCATCTCAGAACAGCACTGCAGACCTTGAGAGACAATCAGCTTTATGCCAAGCTCTCAAAGTGTGATTTCTGGAGAGATCGAGTAGCATTCTTAGGCCACATCATCACCCAAGACGGTGTATCTGTTGACCCATCCAAAATTGAAGCAGTGATGAGTTGGCCTGCACCCACCACAGTGACGGAGGTTCGAAGCTTTCTAGGCACTTAGCAGGGGAAAGATTCTGGGATTTGATTGAGATTGGTTTATGGGCGCAACGAGGACGTTGCGTTCCTAAGTGGGGGTGATTGTAACACTTGAGATTTAATATAAACGGATTAATAGTACTACTCATACCAACAGAGGTGCATCTCCTTTTAAGGGAGCTCATTACCTAAGAACTCCAAAGTTAAGCGTGCTTGCTCGGGAGTAGTCTTGGGATGGGTGACCCCCCGGGAAGTTTCTCAGGGCGCGCATGAGTGAGGACAAAGTGCGCGGTAAAGGCTTGTGGTGGTTTGTGGGGACAGTACTATTGGTCCGGAGTAACTACCTCGGGTCCGGTGGGACCGGGGTGTTACATCAGTGCTTTGCATGATGAAATGCTGGAAGTGATCACTGATGGACCTATCAAAATTATGAAGGTCATCACATCCAGAACCACAGAAGGAACTGATGATGTATACATTCCTAAACCAAAAATGGAATGGACAACTGAAGATAGGAAGAGGAACAATCTTGACAATGTTGCAAGAGATATTCTCTTCAAAGCAGTAGATGAGTCCATATTTCCTAGAATAAGGAAATGTGAAACTGCCAAAGATGTCTGGGATGAACTAACCAAAATAGGAGCAGGAGATCAGCAAGAAAAGGACAACAAACTGACCATTGCCCACAAGAAATTTGAAGATTTCAAAATGCTGCCAAATGAATCTATTCATGAGATGGAATCTAGATTCTTGAAAATCATAGCAGAGGTCTCAGACCTAGGGAAAGTTCTCTCCCAAAAGGAAACTTCTCTCAAAGTTTTGAGAGGTCTGCCATCAAAGTGGGATATGAAGGTTACCGCTATGAGAGACAGCAGAGATCTGAGATCCCTGTCAACTGACAAGCTTTTCAGTGATCTCAAGGCTTATGAATTTGAGATGAAGGAAATCAGAGAAGAGAAGGAAGAAGAAATAAAGACATTAGCTTTAGTGTCTGAACCCAGCTCATCAAGATCTACTGAGAAATCACTCAATAATCTTCTCACTGATGAGCAATTTGCAATGTTTGTGAGAAAATTCAAAAGATTTATGAAGAAGGAAGGATGTGCCACAAAGAAGCCATTCAATAACTTAGTCAGAAAGCAAGGGAGATTCCAATCAGGTGAGAACACTATTCTATGTTACAATTGTAGACAGCCAGGACACTACAAAAACGAGTGTCCTCTTCCATTGGCACACAAGTATCAAGGGCAGCATACTACTGCTCAAAAGAATGGACACAAGGACTACAAAGGCAAACGTCAAGCCTTTGTAAGTGAAAAGAAAAAGGAGGAACCCCAATCTGAAGATGAAAGCAGCTCAAGTGATGAAAGCTCTTCATCAGAAAGCTCAGAGGAAGCACTTCTATGCCTGGGATCCTGGCAGGTGACTGAAGAAAACAGCAGTTGGCTCACTGGAGAGAACAGCAGGTGGCTCAGTGAACCTTCCACCAGCTCAAGTGAAAATAATGAAAGCTGCTCTCCCAAATGCCTAATGGCCAAGGACCACTTCAATGATGTTGAGGTAACTTCCTGCTCTTCCTATAGCTCTAGTGATTCTGGACCAAACAATATCACACTAGAATCTTTGTTGCAAGATTTCCAAAAGGTCCAAAATCACCATGTTCTCTTAAGATCAGAAAATGATAGACTAAAACAAGACATAAAGGTTATTCATGCTAAACTGCTAAATGCCTTAACCAAAAATAATGTCTTAGAGGAAGAGAACAAAGAGCTGAAAAATAAAATGAATAACTTTAGTATGGAAAGTAAGAATTGTAATCCTACTGCTAAAGTTATTCTAAATAGGAAGAGAAGAGGTCTCGGCTATGTATCCCCCACCAAACTCACTCAAAGTTTACCCTTCAAAAACCATCAACAAAATACAAGAAAGCTAATCTACAAAAAAATCCACTCCCCAAATGTTCCCACAAGAAGGAACTAACCTGCTCCCAAACCAAAGTTCAAACCCCTGTATAAATCAACATCTCCTAACCATCAACACACAAGAACCCGTTGGCAACCAACAAATAAGACCAACCACAGCCAAAATACCAAGCAGACCCCTCAAACCAATGATCCATTTCCCACATCAAGAAGGAAAAGGATTAATAAATACATAGCCATTCCATATGATTACAACACCTCAAATGGCTATAGACCCATCTGCTTAGGGTTAAGTGGTTCTAGATGGGCATGGATGCCTAAACTTGGACAAGGGAAGTTGCCCACTAACTTGTGGGCTACTGCCCAATCATGATGAATACAGGAAGGTGCTGGAGCAGTGGACTCACAAACATGGTACATAGACTCAGGCTGCTCCAGGCACATGACAGGCAGCAGGAGGCTCCTGTCTAACTATATTGCAAAGGAAGGACCCAAAGTAACATTTGGGAATGTGGAAAAACAAGGAGAAACCAAAGGAGCTGGAGACCTATCAGTGAATGGACTTACAATCCAAAACATATCTTATGTTAAAGGATTAAAGTTCAATCTTATAAGCACAAGCCAGCTTTGTGATAATGGATATAGTGTGACATTCTCCAAAGACATCTGCTTGATCAAAGATGTCAAAAACAACAAAATTGTGCTCTCTGGGAGAAGAAAGAAGGACATGTACATTGTTGACTGGAGCTCAGCCAAGGAAGGAATCTGCTTAGTAACAAAGGCAGACTCAAGTATAAGTTGGGAATGGCACAACAAATTAAGTCATCTCAACTTCAAAACCATCAACAAACTGTCCAGAAAAGGCTTGGTAAAAGGACTTCCAGAAATCAACTTCAAAAAGGATCACCTATGTGATGCATGTCAAAAAGGGAAGCAAACAAAGATATCATTCAGATCCAAAGAAGTTGAGTCATCTACTAGACCATTAAACCTATTGCACCTTGACTTGTTTGGACCAGTCGATCCAACAAGCTTAAGTGGCAAAAGGTACACTCTAGTGGTTGTAGATGACTATTCAAGGTTTACATGGACCTTATTTTTAAAGAAGAAAAATGAAATTGAGAAAAAGCTTCCTGAACTGATGAAACTCATTCAGAATGAGAGGAGCATCTCAATCCAGAAGATCAGATCTGATAGAGGTACCGAATTTCTAAATGCAATAGTGATTCAGTACTGTGAAGAAAGTGGAATACATCATCAAACTTCAGCAGCAAGAACACCCCAACAGAATGGTGTTGCTGAAAGAAGAAACAGGACTCTCAAAGAAGCTGGAAGGACCATAATTGAAGCAGCAGGCTTGCCCAAAAGATTTTGGGCAGAGGCAATCAACACAGCTTGCTATACCCAAAATAGAAGTCTTATCCACAAGACTTACAAGAAGACTCCTTATGAGCTATGGAATGGAAGAAAGCCAAATATCAGCTATTTTCATGTGTTTGGATGTAAATGTTACATTCTAAACAATGGAAAAGACCATCTCAAGCCATTTGATGCTAAGTCAGATGAAGGAATCTTCCTGGGCTATTCATATACAAGCAAAGCATTCAGAATACTCAACAAGAGAACTCTGGTGGTAGAAGAATCAATTCATGTGGTCTTTGAAAACCACAAACCAAGAAAAGATGAGTCTTCAGAAGAAAAGAATGGTAAGGCTCCAAGCTGCCTTCCCAGCAAAGAAAAACAAAAAGAAAGAAGCTCTCCTGAGCCAGCTGATGACTCAAATGGCAGACCACTGCCAGCAGTTGACTCAAACAACAGACCCCTGCCAGCAGATGACTCAAACTATAAACCACTGCAGGCTGTTGGAATCAATTCAACAGGATCATGTACCAGATTTGAAACTTCTAATCCCTCAACTCTACAAGAGGAAAGTGATGAAGAAGAGGAAGAAAAGCAGCAGACTCAAATTAATAAAACTTCTGACATTAGATGGTTGAATCAACATCCTACTCACCAGATTATTGGAAACATCCATGAAGGAGTGCGTACCAGATCATCAGTCCAAAAAGATGCCATGTTCTCATGCTTTATTTCACAAACTGAACCAAAGAAAGTTGAGGAAGCCCTCTCAGACTCTGATTGGATACAGGCCATGCAAGATGAACTTAATCAGTTTGAAAGAAATGATGTATGGGAGTTAGTACCCAGACCTAATCATCAACATGTGATAGGAATCAAATGGGTATTCAGAAACAAGATGAATGAGGAGGGCATCATTATCAAAAACAAAGCAAGACTGGTAGCCAAAGGTTTCTGCCAGGAAGAAGGAATAGATTTTGATGAAACTTTTGCTCCTGTTGCCAGACTTGAAGCAATAAGAATATTCCTTGCTTATGCTACTCACAAGAAATTCACTGTCTACCAAATGGACGTAAAAAGTGCCTTCCTAAATGGCCTACTAGAAGAAGAAGTCTATGTGGAGCAGCCTCCTGGGTTTGAAATCAACAGAGAGAAAGATCAAGTCTATAAACTGAAGAAAGCTCTCTATGGACTCAAACAAGCTCCAAGAGCATGGTATGATACTCTCTCTCAATATTTAGTGAACAATGGATTCACTAAAGGCAAAATAGACAAGACTCTCTTCAAAATTGAAGAAGGTCCACACATACTGCTTGTCCAAATTTATGTTGATGACATAATATTTGGAAGCTCAAACCAAGCACTATGCAAGAAGTTTTCAACTCTCATGCAGAGCAAATTTGAAATGAGCATGATGGGAGAGCTGAACTATTTCTTGGGACTACAAGTAAAGCAGACTCCTCAGGGTATCTTCATCAATCAAGCCAAATACACTAGAGATCTCATGAAGAAATTCAAGGTTGAGAACAAGTCCACTGTGAAGATCCCTATGAACACTTCACAAGGTCTAACTCCTGATGAAGAAGGTAAAGATATTGACCCTACACTTTACAGAGGATTGATTGGATCCTTGTTATACCTTACAACTAGTAGGCCAGACATATCCTACTCAGTTGGGGTATGTGCAAGATTTCAATCCAAGCCAAAAGAAAGCCATCTTCTAGCAGCAAAGAAGATACTAAGATACCTCAAAGGCAATCCTAACTCTGGATTATGGTATCCAATAAATGGAGGGTTTGATCTATGTGGCTACTCAGACTCAGACTTTTCTGGATGCAAAATTGATAGGAAGAGCACTTCTGGAACTTGTCAATTGCTTGGAGGAAGACTAGTCTCATGGTTTAGCAAGAAGCAAAACTCAATTGCTACAAGCACAGCTGAAGCAGAATACATAGCAGCAGGCAGCTGCTGTGCTCAAATACTCTGGATAAAACAACAATTGAAGGACTATGGGGAAGAAACAAAGGAGATCAGCATACTTTGTGACAACACAAGTGCTATTGCAATCACTCATAATCCAGTATTCCACTCTAGAACCAAGCATATTGAGATCAAGCATCACTTCATCAGAGAACATGTTGAGAAGAAGACCATTAAACTCGAATACATTCCCACAGAGAAGCAGTTGGCTGACATATTCACCAAACCATTGAATGAGGCAAGGTTCAATGCATTAAGGCAAGAGCTAGGGATGTTAGATGATCTTGATCAAACAAAGGATTGAACCCTCACCCATTAAGGAGGAACCTGACTCTTAAACTAAGAGAAAATCTTAGCCACCTGCTAAGGGGGAATTTGAAACAGCAGCCTGCTGTTCATTCAGCTGCTAGCTCAAGGAAATACACTCTCACACAGAGGGAATGAAGCAATAAGGTCCAAACAAAAGAATAACTAAGAAGATGGCTGAGCAGATGTCTCCGCAGAGGTCTCTGCAGAGTACTCTGCTAAAGAATACAACTGCAGCAGGAGGCTAGAAAGTACAGCAGCAGGCTCACACTTGGTACTTCTAAACTGAGGTATTCAAGATTACATATCAACACTTCAAAAACCTTGGAGGCATTTTTCAAAGCAGTGTACTGCTATCTCCACGCAGTACACTCAAAGCAGCAGCCTGCTCCTCCGAGTGTAAATGCAATTAAGGCTATGCGTTAATGAGCCGCCTTCTCCAACGGCTATAACTCAACGGCTAGTTCCCGATAGAGTATATAAACATCGTCCGTACAAATCCTTTACATTTCTCCTTTGCAATCTATCTCTAAACCTCCTAAATTCTTAAACTCTCTCAAAAGCTCTCAAAATAAATCATCCCTTCTTCATCTCTTCCACAAACCAAAAATGGCATCTCTCAGTCTCATCTCCAAAAAGATCTTCACCGGATCAATTCTTGACACATCTGTGATCCTGAAGAAAGCCAACAACAGCGATCTCATGAGAGAACTTCTAAGAAAACTTGACTCTACAGGTCTTCTGAAAATGGCCATGTTTCCCTATCCAAACTTCTACCCCGAAGTAGCAGCAGAGTTCTACCTCAACTCTACCCTTGGCACTCTCAAATCAGAAATCAAAGGTAGACGAGTAGAAATCACTGAGGAAAACATCAGATTGCTGCTCTCACTACCAGGAGAAGAAGCTCCACAAGTTGAAGATTATGATCTCAATGAACAAGAGTTCAAAGAAACCGTCCTACTTCCAAGTGCTCAAGGTACAAAATCTCTTAAATTAAAAACGAATAAAATGATTCATGAGTATGCTCTCCTGCTTAGCATACTCTACAAGTGTATCGACTCCAAAAATACAGCCCTAGATGAACTAAACAAAAAAAGAGCGACACCTTTAGCAGCCATCATCTCAGGTTCTCCACAAAACTGGTCGAGGTATGTCTACAATGAGATGGTTGAATTTGTGAAGAAGTTCCATGAGCGAGCAAATGACAACGCCATACCTTGGTTGGGGTATGGCTTCCTAATAGGAGAAATTCTTAAGAAAAAGGGAATTATAAGCACAGTCAAGAAGGCAACTGACTGGAGAAAGATTCTGTTTCAAAAATCCACAGAAGGAGCACCAGAAATTCCAAAGGCAGAAGACACATTCCTCTCAGATGAACCTCTCAAAACCGAACTTAACAAGTTCAAAACTCGTTCCCTAAAGAGAACTCGGTCAGAAAACCAAGAAGTCCAGTCCAAAAGATCCAAACAATTCCAGCCTGCTTCAACAAGAAATCTACAAGAAGAAATAGAAGAAGCTGCTACTCCTATACCAATCACTCAGGACAACTGCGAAGCAGAAGCATACTCATTACCCACCATTCAAGAAAGTGAAGGGTCAAAACAGGAAGAAACGAAGCAGGAATCCTCCTCTTCAGACACCATTGCTATCTCTGCCACTCCCATCTCCATCAATCAACCTCAAGAAGAGCAACCTACTTCAGAGGCTCAACAGCAGATCACTCCAACCCCAGCAGTACACTCACCTACTCCACTCAAAAAATTAGAAGCTGAGTGGGCTAGAGTGAGAGAATGGAGAAAATGGAAACTATCCTCAATACTCCATCAAGCTGAAACACTACCAAACTTTATTGATGAAGAAAGCTTTGCCACGCACTGGCTTGAAACTGAGGATCTGGCAGTGGCTACTAACCTTCACAAGATCAATCTCATCTACATCTCAAAGAAGAAGAAGCTCCTTGATCCAATCACCACTGCAGGACAGGATGATAATAATGATGACGATGATGATGATAATAGTGACTTTGGAGACTACCCTCAAGATCAACAACACACTAGAGGTAAACAAATCATTCACTCTCCTTCCTCCTCCTCGAGTGATAAAGAATTGCACCAGGTACTTGAAAAATCCAAGTTCGAAACTAAAGGAGGTGGTGAATCATCCAAAGCAACCAGCAACCAGCCCACTGCTATACTAATCACACATCAACAACTCCCTACTGCTCAGCCCACTGTCGATCCAGAACAAGATAATGATAAAGAAGACACTATATCTTTAGCAGACCTCTTTGTTCAAGAAAGAGGAGCATCAATTCAATTCATTAGCAGAGCAGAAACACGGCTGCACAAAAGACTGATCAAAATGAAGACTCAACTAGAAGAAAGACTGGATGTAAGATTTGAGGAAGTCCACAGGCATATCCGCAATAACTTAATGATCCAACAAGTCTTCAACTCTGAACAGAGAGCTCTGCTCAAAGCAAAGACATCTCAAAATGAGGCATTAGCTTTGGATATCCAGAAAGAGATAATTAATCTCAAAGCAAGAGATCAAGATCTTGAAGACCAGTTCTTGGCACACCTGAAGCATCACCATCCACTAGTCTCTACACAAAAAGCAGGCACCTCTGCTCAGGTATCTTCCATTCATTGTCTTCCGCCTAATATTGAGCAGGCACTTCAAAAGATACAAGAGCATGAAGCATATCTCAACAAGTTTCGAAATGAGGAATTCCCAGCGATGTACAAATTCTCCTACAACCTTCTCAAAGGACAGGAAGCTCATGCTCAATCATTTGAGCAACTCACAAATGACATAGCAGAGAACTTCAAAAAGCTTCATAAGTCCACTCAAGAAACATTCTGGAAGCAGGGGGCTGATATCCAACAACTGAGTCAAGAAGTGGAAACAACAAAGAAGATTTTGCAGAAAGTAGAAGAAGAAGTTCGAATAGACGTGAAAACCGACCTCATGGACATCAACAACACTCTCAATGCCATGTCTATCAAGGTCTATGGTATCCAGCCTACAAGAAGACATGAACATCCAATATCAGATGAAGAAATTGAAGCCCTATTTCATGATGTTGATGATGCCAAAAAGGGGGAAGGTCCATCAGCAGGACTATCCACCTCAGCAGGACCCCCGTCCAAAAGACAATTAGCAGCAAAGAAGGCAGCTGAGACAAGAAGGAAGAACAAAATGCTACAAGAAGAAGCTGAAATCAGAAAGAGGAAAGCAGAAGAGGCTAAAGCCAAAGAAGAAGCCAAGAAGAAAGAAGAAGATAGGCCACCTCAGTAAACTTAATCATAAGTCCGAGAATGACTATAAACTACTGTAATAGCAAAACACTTGTAACTATTCTAATTTTAATAAAGAAAAATTCTTCCCTGCTTAGTATAGTTTTGGCATCATCAAAAAGGGGGAAATTGTTAGTACCCAATTTTGATAACATTTTGATGATGTCACTATACTAAAAGTCATTATGCCCTGTGTTCTTACTAAATTAAGAATTGATCAGGTTCTCAAACTGTGACTAATTAAAATGTACAATTTTTGTACTAAATAAATTTTTACTGGAAAATTAAAATGCAATAAGGTAAATTTTTACCTTAAAAGGATATTCAGATCCCACCAGTATAAATTTATTTAGTACATAAAATTATCAAGTCACATAATCAGCTGATCAAGAAATGACAAAATAAATTCTGTACCAAATAAATTTTACTGGAAACTAAAAATTACAATAAGGTAAAATTTGTTTACCTTAGAAGGAGACTTTGATCCTACCAGTACAAATTCATTTGGTACATAATATAATAGAACACGGCACAAACACACACACATACACTGCATGTGTATGATTGAAGACAAAGACAAGAAGAGCATTAAATGCTCAACAGTACGAAGACCAAAGAAGATGGGTCGCACACACCAAATCGTGAAGATTGATCCTTGACTTGATCTTCTAGCTACTAATCAGTGAAGACAAAGGAAATTTCCATTATCAGCTCCAGCACAAGAGAACAAGAGTACACCTCATTCTGCGAATAGGATTGAATCCTCTCAACCAACGGAGGAGATCAACCTACTGGAGAAGCCTATAAAAGAAGGCATAGGCATGAGTTCTAAAACCAAGTTTTTGAGTCTTCTAAGTAGAGTAATCACTCTAAGTATTCACGAGCTATCAAGCAAAAGAGAAAGTGCCAATTCAACTTTGCTCTCTGCTTAGACTCATGCTTCACTAAGCTCTAAGATTAGATTAACAACTGTCATATTTGAAGAGCTTAGTTCATAGTTGGAGGTTAGAACTTTCTTGTAATCACAAGTTGTTGTAAACACTTAGGAGAACGGTTGTTCAGATCCTAAAGTGCAGTTAGATAGAAAAGAGTACCTTTTGAACCCCACTGGTTCAATAGAGAAAAGTCTAAGGACTGAGTAACCTTGAGTAGTGCTATACTCATTATGAAAAACCTTCAATCTAGGCCTAAGTGTTGTAAAGGCTGGATTGACACTAAGTGTATTGGGCTTAATACTTTAGTGAAATCCATCTGAAAGAGGGTGGGACTGGATGTAGGAGGATTACACCACCTCTGAACCAGGATACATCGTGTGTTGATTTTATGTTAGTCAACAAAGCACACAACCAACACTTCTCACAAAAAGATTGGAGTTTGCCAGCAGCATCCTAAGCAGTTGCCTTAACAGACCCAACTGCTTATCCTACTGCTTAATTACTTACTTTCTTTGAGATTTTTTTTACAAGAAACGTGTACAAATATCACTAAAAGGCCTATCAGGTCATTTTCCAGAAATTCATTCTCAAGTATAGCAGGTGCCTCAGCAGTCCCCTAGTGTCCATCCAACTGCTGAGCCCTCTGCTCACAAACACTTGTTTTTCTTAAACATCTCAATATCACTGGACCTTCATAACATTACCAACGAGGAAGTTGACCAAACTGCTCTGTGAAATTCATCCTCTAAACCAAGCAGGCACCTCAGCAGTGCCCTCATCACCAATCAACTGCTGAGACCACTGCTCCAGTAAAACTTCTGATTACATATACTAAAGCACATTTTCAAAAGCCCTCACTACTCTTAGCAACATTTCATCATCACCTCTTCAAACACCCAATATTTTCTCAGCAGTTGCCTCAGCAGTCTCCTGCATTTCAGCTAACTGCCAACTCAGCAGTTGCCTCAGCAGTCGCCTACCCATCATCCTACTGCCAAGCCTACTGCCCTTCCATAATTAGTCTAAACATCACCCAGACTAGAAAGTTATCTTAAACTGAGTTTCTAGAGGTTAAAGACTTCTGCTGTGCATCTATTAATCTCCCAAAAGATTATAGATCAACTCATCTAGAAGGGAAAAGTTCTTAAAGACGAAAAAGCTATAAAAGTCTATTCACCCCCCCCCCCCCCTCTAGACTTTTACCTCTATCCGGGACCATCAGTATATATGTATTTTTTACACACAAAAATACAATACGATAGTATTACTTATCATATTTATGCAAAAATATAGATAAAAATGCAATTTCTATGTCTCCGACTAGTCCCCGCCTAGGCGCCCGCCTAGCCGCTAGGCGCTGGACTAGCGCCCGACTAGCGCCTAGCGCCTTTTAGAACATTGGGTGGTAGTAATAAACGGTTTGGCAACCGATAGTGCAAATAACTCATTTTAGAGATATTACCCAAAATGGGACTAAAAAAGTTTGGAAATTCCAAAATAGGACTTCCATGTTTTTATTCCCAAAATAGGACTAATTACTGTCATGTTTTGGCAGTACCAGACTTCAAACATGGCAGTATTTTCCAAATCTGGCAGTAATTAGTCCTATTTTGGGAATAAAAACATGACAGTCCTATTTTGGAATTTTAATAGCGTTTATAGCCTCAGGTAGGTGCCCTTTTTTGTCATCATAAAGGAAGGTATTACTATTTTTCCAAATATGCCAAATGATGATATTTGGGAGGGCGTTGGCAATATCTTTAAAGGGGCCATTATAATCGTTGTACCAACGCTTCGTATAGTTGCCAATGCTATCATGAGGGGGGTGAAAATCAAGGATGTTTTCAAAATAGGTCCAAATTGCATGATTAAACTTGCAAACCAGAAAGAAGTGGTCTTTAGTATCCCTGTTTTGACATAAAGGGCATTTGAAGGGACCGCAAATACCCATTTGGCTGAGCTGATCAGCTAAGGGTAGGAGATTATTATTCAGGCGCCATCTTTATTATTTGAAGGGACAATGGTATCAAGAACCTCCATCTTTATCATCAATGCGTCTATGTGCGGTGGAGGACATGGTGGCAAGTCATCGTTTGTGAAGACAATGGACTCTCGTTTCTGCTTTTTGTCCGCAGGAAGGCGGTTGATCTCTCCCACAAAGAGTTGGCGATTCCATTTTTTCCTTTCTGCCGCCGTATCTCCTCCCACAGGTCCGCCGTAGATCTGGTTGACATGCGGGCGCTTTTGCCGGCCTGAATCTTCCCCCTCTTCATCATCCTCGAACTGGGCTCCAACCTCCCTTTTCTTCGAGGTAGAGGCTGGCTCGTCTTTTCCTCGGCTCCAGGTGTTGCTTTTCTTGGGGTCTTGATTTTGCCGAACTTTTTTCATGAGTTGATCCAGCTGTTCGTCGCGGGCCATCTTTTCCACATATCTCTTCAGGAAGTAACATTCGTCGGTCTCATGGGTATCGCTTCTGTGGATTTTACAGAACTTATCCCTGGAAGTTTGACCGTTGACGACGTTACATCCCTCAGGGATTATGATCAGGCCTTGCTTTGCCGCACAGTCTAGGACGGTATCAACTGGAAATTCAGGTTGGCTAGGCAAAGGTCCCTCTGGAACATTTGACTTGCCCTTTCCCCAGCCTCTCTTCTTCTTCTTGAACCCACTCCCCTTCTCCGGGTCATGGGTTTCTTTATCTGAGCTTTTCTTTCTCTCGCCATTAGGCTGAGACTTCCCTGATTCCTCATCTTTCTTTCGTTTCTCGGCTTCCTCAACCTCGGCTTGTGCCTTGGCACACAACAGAGCCTCCTCGTGGGAGGTCGGGGGCCTGTGTATAAAGTCTTTGTATAGTCCGCCCGACCTCAGAGCGTTTGTGAGGATAGCCACAGCAGACTTGTCATCCAAGTCTTCTACCTTGACCGTCTCCTCCCTCCAACGACCCAGGAAATCAATCAGGGTTTCTTGGGAGCCATGTTTGATCCCCAGAAGGTGAGAGATATTCTTCTTGGAATCCTTGGAGGTGGCAAAACGCGTCACGAATGCGTGAGCCAACTCACGAAAGTTCCCTATCCCTCCATCTGGCAGAGAGTCGTACCATTCCCGTGCTAGCCCGTCTAGGGTTACCGAGAATCCTCTACACTTTATAGTGTCGTCATATCCCATCATGACCATATAAGCCAAATACCTGGAAACGTGGTGCTGAGGGTCCGTTTTTTCCCTTGTAAGCCTCAATGTTGCATGGCCGGTATCCCTGAGGCAATGGTGCCTCCATGATTTGCCTAGTAAAAGGCTCGGGAATTCGCAGGCCATGCTCGAGACCTGACCTTCCTTCCATCTCCCTTCTGAGCTCGTCTAACCTTCTCCTGAGGTCGGTACTATTATGGTCGACCTGAGGTCTCCCCTCTGCGCACCTCGGCAATGGGACGAAACGGCAGCCGAAGAGGCCCCCTCACTGTGCTCAACCCTAGAGGAGAGTCTATCATGAACAGAAATCCTTTGCTCACTTATCCTGTTTACCACCGGAGTCCTGGGAGTTGCCCTGGATCGGTGGGAGCGCTGAGACTGGGCTTGTGGAGAATTCCTCGTGCGCAGGAGATAGTTCTCTCCTCCTCACAGAGCCACAGATGGAGCCCGGCGAGGGGAAGGAGGTCCCCCAGTAGTATTCGGAATGATACCTTGGAACGCAGTTGTCAAAGTCTCCACCGCCCTCTGGAACGTGCCTAACTCGCCAAAGCCTGTGTGGGATCCATGGCGGGGATGTTATGCCCAGTACCCGGCGTCTAGAACTGCGGTGGACGCACCACCGGGTCCCTAGGATTCCCCGTGCCACAAATCTGGTTCCTCAAATCGCCTTGTGCGGCAGCGTTGTCGTTGCGCCTCCTAAAATCGCTCCTTCGGGACCTTGACCCTTCATCTTCAACCGTAACATGATTGAAACGATCTCCGCCTTGATTGCTACCAACGCGATTATTGCTATTCGATACAACCATCGCTGCTTCGTATATTCGGCTCTAAACGAGAGCACCAAATGATGGAGTTAAATCCAACTACGAGAGCTAAATATACGTAGATATGAGAATAATATGGCAGTGTAAGGCAGTTTACTCTTTATTCCGGAGAACTAGCAATAGTCTAGCCTCGGTTCAGAATTTCATCGGGGCTCCGATCCCTTGGTAGGGTGTTTACATCAAGTATTTATAGAGATTAGGAAGTAGAATTATGGGAGGAATCTAATACAATAAATGCTCAATTAATGAACTATATTGTTGCTCGAAATAGAACTCTTCGATGCTTGATTCCCACACGATTGCTTTCCCCTTTTAGTCGCCGTCCTGCAGATGAGTTCTGTTTGTTGCCAAATATCTATCAACGGGTGATAGCTTGCCATGTAAGCGCCCTAGGAATATCCCGGCCTCACTAGAACTCCGCCCAGGCTCGAGGTCTGCTGTCCAGTCCGGCCTGGTGGTGAGTTCCTATCGTGGGCCTAATTCTTAATGGGCTAAGCGGCTTTCAATCATGAATCCCGTTTATGGGCTGATCCTGTTATTAGGCTGGTCCCGTTAAGGGCCGATCTCGTTTATGGGCTAATCCTGTAATTAGGCTGGTCACGTTAAGGGTCGGTCCCGTTTATGGGCTGGACTACGTAATTGGGCCATGGTCTTAATCCATGGTATCATCAGATGTATAGATCATGAAATAAACCAATAAACATATGAAACTGAATCAAATAAAAGTAACCGGGATTAAAACACCAAATCGAAACACAAATGGGTTTAGTTTAATACAATATCTCCTAGACGGGATTAAAAGAAACCAAATTAAAAACGATAAAAACCAAATCGTAAACCAAACTGCTCACCCCTATAAAAAAGAATCCTAACATACTCTACGTTTAGAGACCGAGTCTTTCTGTAATGTTTCAGTTGATTGAACACATTACATATTAATAACTTACCCGCTTATGCAACTAAGGTCAATTTTTTTATTATCATCAAATCCAACTCTTATATCAAATCATTAGGAAGTGGATCGTTACAACAAACTCAAAAAGACCAAACCTGACAAAAACTATCCCTAACCAAAAATCGCAATCAACCCTGCGACTAGACTCTGAGACGATCGCCCATGAAAGAGCAATGCGAATCGCTAACCACAATGGCGGACCCAGAAAGTCGGAGCCATGGGGTCCCCACCCTTGTGTACAAGGACGAAGCCAGACTTGAGTGCAAGGGAGGGCCACAATATAACACATGTAGAGAAATACTACGTATAACTTAGGGTGGACAAAAATTACCGAAAATATGATGCCGGTGTCGGATTTTTAATCATAAAGTGTACTTTCTAGTGTACAACTTCTAATATTGCATAGTTATATTAGTTACAAGATCAAAATAACAAGATAGTAATTTTACTATAAAATATAATAGCAACGGTCATAGCCGAAAGTTATGAGATTAAAAATGTAAATCTTTCTATACAATATAAATATATTGTACTAGAAATGATACACCAATACTAATATTCATGTACAAAATTCACATGATTAAGGGATTAAAAAAGTGCCAAAACCACGTCATTTTTGGCTTATTTAATTAAAATCGTTTTTAAAAAACAAAAGATGTACTCCGTAGCTAGGGGAAATCGAACATGGGACCTCAAATGAAATAGAGGGCCTAAAACCTACGAATGCATGCTCCATTCTACTGAGACAGCCTCTTGCTTCCACGGTCGTTTTCATTTTATATTTACATTTCCCAATTAATTTATATAAAATATATATAATATATAGGTAATTTTTTCAAAGTCGACTGGGTCCCGGGACCCCGTGGGACCCTTAGTGGGTCCGCCTCTGGCTAACCACGAAACGGGTGTGACACAGCAATCACTGGCAAAATAGATCCTTCTGATGACATAATATCTAGTCAAATTGACAATCACAATTATAGCTAGACCCAAACTTAAAAACCTCAACAAAAAACGAAACACTCTAAACAAACATAACCCGAAGATAAAACCATAAAAAATAGAATAAATGAAAAATACTCCAAACTTCTTGAACTTGCATCTTCCACACCCCCACATCTCGATCAATCCAAGGCGGCGGTTCAGGAGGAGGACATACCACCGATCTGTATTCTCCCTTGCTCAGCCCTTCGTCGCTCCCTGGTTGTTCATCGCCTGATCTGAGGCCCGAAACCAAACACTGAAGTGTTGCTAGATTACCCAACACTCTACAATTCCTTGTAATGGTGCTCATCTTCCCCGGCTTCCAGCAAGATTACTTCCAACGAAGATTACTTCCAACAGAACCCGGAGCCGTGATCAACGATCACCACCGAACAAATCCAAAGAAAACCCTAAGCGGCGTTGCCGCTAGAGAGAGAAGTCCGACTTTCAATTCTGAAGACGTATATCTTAAGCAACTAAGGTCGATTAAAACTGTTAATTGAATACTCCGTACTTTAATTAATGTACAGTCCATTATAATTTGATGGACACCAGATAATATATCGATAATGCCATTCTATTTTGATGTATCAATTTGTAAAAATTAATTGAGGTTCTTGAGAAATGCATATGTGTGTCACGGAGTAATATAAGAAGGCTCTTCAATCAACATATAAAGATTCAAGATAAATTCTTCTATTTTTCAAAACACAATATTTAATATTTAATGTGAGAATGGTTTAGGGCATATTTGAAGTTTAGTACAAATTATGCGCTAAATTAAAATGCCCAGTCATCTAACTACACTAGAAATTCTAGAATCGTTTTGGGACAAAAATAATTGGCTAAAATAGTGATTATTTTGAGAATTACAATCCCTCATCATATAAAATAGTTGAAGAATATAATTCACCCCAACCCTAACCAATGAAACCATAAAAACTTTAACACTGGCTATGGACTACAAAGTAAAATTAGCTGTAGAGAATTTTTTAAAATTGAAAAGACTTAAGAATGGCCCTTCCAAATCTTGTGAACTGGGACAACTGGCTATCATCAACGCTCCCAGGGCGGCGGCTCGTTATCTTCAGCGGCGCCGACGACCATCTGTTGCGGTGGAGGCGGCACTTCAGTGAGCTGCTACGGGTGGGTGCGCCGCACACGCAGCAGCCCACCGCCTTCTTCTGCATTGCCTTCTCTTGAGAATATAACTTTGTCACCATATCTACCTTGTCATTGAAGCTGTTTATTTCATTGTTTTAAAAAACAATAACATACACGAATTATCAATATGGTATCTTAATCGCAATGAAACAAAAAATAATCAATTCTTGAATTTTGGGATGTTTTCGAGCCCGTTTGGTGGCACGAAAATTGGTTGATTTGGCTGATTTGTTGAAATTTACGAAGTTCTGGCTGAAGTGGCTGCATTGACTGATTTTGATGATTTAAGAAAAAAATATTTTTAAAATATATTTTATTAATAAAAAAGCTTAAAATAGCTTAAAAGGTCATCTACAGTACCTTCAGCCAGAAAAATAAAAATTAAGTGTTTGATGAAAAAAGTTGTTGATAAGTCGAAAAAGGGTGTTATCAAATACGATCCACAAGATTAAAATCACTACCAACCAGAATCAAATACTCGTAATTGAAACATTCAATGCACTACTCAGGAAACGAAATTTACTTTTCATAGAGGGCTAAAAATGGAGAATTGCTTTTACCAAAAAAAAAATGGAGAATTGATAATTTCAACTAAAGGATTCATGACTATGAATTAGTTATATTTATGAAGGCAGATAGAAGTAAAATATAATTCGATTAACGATGAAAATTAATTTACCAATAAGTGGCTTGATATTCATCTTCAACCTTGATTGTTTTCATCTTCAATCAGTGGAAAAATTCAGAGATGAGGAAGCAAAATTGCGATTTTTAGTGCGTAACGTACTACGGGCAGGGAGGAATTTGTTAGGAATTGGGTAATCTGAGGCATACAATATTAAAATATATAGGTAAAAGTAATGCTATGGCCCGAAGGGTTAGTGATTCAATCTGACTAGGATTTGTAAAATTAGCTTATCCTAAATATTACTCCGGGTTTCACTCAACTGCTATGCTTCAGATTTTAGGCATCTGTATTTGTTTGGGATAGTTAATGATTCTCCAAATTTAGATTTTGGATAGCGCATCTATTTATTGGAGGTTGGATAATCATTGGATTTCGGTTACTGACTTTTTCCACATAAGTTTTTTTGGGAAAACTGTCAAATAGGCCTCCTACTAATACAAAAAAGTCAATTAAGTCCCTGAACTCAAAAAACACTCAATTAAGCCCACGAACTATAAAAAATGAGGCAAAACAGTCCTTTTAGCAGGTAATTATGCGGTTAAAAAGAGATAAGGAAAAAAGGAAAGAAAGAGAAAAAGAGAAAAACAAAATGTAAAAGCATGCCACTTCATTTGCCACACATGCAACTTAACTGGGAACGATTAATATCCTGCTAAAAGGACTGTTTTGCTTAGTTATATTTAGTTTGTGGGCTTAATTGGATTTTTTGAGTTCGGGGGCTTAATTGACTTTTTCGTATTAGTAAGGGGGTCTATTTGACACTTTTCCCTTTTTTTTGACAAGCTTTTCCACATAAAAATTGAATTAGGATAATTTTAGTTAGACTTGCTTAAACCAAATGAAATGTAAATACATTATATGAGATTTCGACAATTATAAATTGAGTTAAATCTCCAAATAAGACTAAATGAAACTTTTCATCAAATAAAAAAAATGATTTCACGCGTTGAATTGTATAATAATTAAAATAAGTATAATCATAGTTACTTTTCGTGATGATTTGGTTGAATTTACCGTAGAGAACGATTTCAGGTATTTTTCATTTTTTGTTGTTTATTTTATTAGTTAGATATATTTTAGATATCTTTTTTCTATTAATTACCAGATTCAACCAATGTAATCGGTCTAGCCAAAACTTTATATCAATTTTAGCAAATTCTGTCAATTCAGTCAATTTCAATATATATAATCTAATGGGCTCTTAGAGTTAGGATGTTTTCATTTGGACTGACATTTTCTGGTATGTTATGGTCTGGTGTTGTGGTAAATGTTTCATCTCTATGTATTTTACATCTATCAATTGTTGAAGTATGGTGTGGTCAGTGCGGATCCAGGAATCCGAGCTATTGGGGGTAGGGATGGACTGGTCCCGGGTCGGGACCAGGTCGGCAGGTCCGGATCTGGAGGGCCTGGGTCTAGGAAATGGATGCCCGGAACCGGACCGGCTATGTTCCGCGACGAGGTCGGGCCCGAGTCAAGTGATGTATTTTTTTTTTGGGTTTTTCTTATTTATTCTTACCCCCCCCCACCCCCCCACCCCCAAACACCCCGAAACCACCCAGCCCAACCCGGCTCTTACCCAAACTATTCGAAAAAACCCAAAAAAAATAAAAAAAATTGGGCTCGGACCAGTCTCGGACTGGCTGGGCCTATACCAAGTGGGCTGCAGCCCGAGCCCGCCCCCAACCCCCTCCCCCGATCCGGATCAAAGGCCCGGTCCCACACAGTGGCAGTCCGGTCCGGGTACTGGGTCGGTCAGACCGGTCCCGTGCCACCCCTAATTGGGGGCAGAGTAACATTGACGTACAATAAAAAATTTATTTTATAAAATATATTTGAATAGCAAAAACTTCTAATAAAGTATGTGAAAAATTTCAACTAATAAAGTATATTACAATATAAAAACCTAAAAAAGTAAATCGCAACTGCTCACTTTGAGTTTTCGTCTTTTTAAAGAGATCTATTATAATTTGATTTGTGACAGATTCAAATACAGATCTTTCTATAAAGCAAACAAGATAGTTACTCAGAAACTGATAACCAATTTTTGAGGAGTAGAAATATTATTGAGAAGTATTATTCAAAAATTGTCCATAAAATCTTATAAACAATGTAATTATTTTTTTGATGACTAATGTATTCTTTTGTCTTTTTATATATCTTAAAGCTTCTACCTGCAGGTAGCCATGTAAAATTTATCTTTTATATGGGTTTCTTAATTCTTAGAGTTTTTTCCCGGAATAATGCTAATTAAATAAATAATTCCCAAAATACTGTCGGGTTAAGAATAATTCCCGAAATACTGCTGGGGTTAACAACGGTTAAGCAAAGCCGCCACTCCAAGTGGCGTCTTTTGTACAGCTTCACAAAAGTCGCCAGTCGGAGTGGCGGCTCTTCTACTTCTGTATGAAAGCCGCCACTCTAAGTGGCGGCTCTTCTACTTCTATATGAAAGCCGCCACTCCAAGTGACGGCTCTTGTGTGAACGAACCTGTTGCAACATTATTTACACCACTAAACCTGTAATTACCAGAAAATCTGCTCATCACAGACTCACAGTCCATTCCACTTAAAAAAACAACCAAACATATGATTTACTAAGACAAAATACACCCGAAACACAAAACGAATCAATGAAACTACATGACAACATACATCCAAAACACAAAACGAATCAATGAAACTACATATTATGAAACTTTCACAAAACGAATCAATGCACCACAAAATTGAGTATAACCATAAAAGTTATAAAAAATCTGGTGTTTCACAAAATGATTCGATCTGCCAGTGCATGCTACAACTTTCACACAATAATTTAATTACAAAGATCATAAGTCAACGTGATCATCATCATCATGAAGTTCATGTGGCTGTGCTCGGGGATGCCTGCGCTGGTTACGAGGCTGAAGAACAACTCTATCACGTCGGACTGCCTGAGAAGACCCTGCCGCGGATGTAGATGCGGTGGAATGCTGAGAGGTGGCCATATATCCATAATCCACTCGACCCAATACATCAGCGCACAGTGAAACAATACCTGAACAAGCGTCATGGTATCCCTGTACATCTACCGCCTCATCAAGTATAGCAGTCGCTCTGTCATGGATGTTACGCAAAGCCCGTGTCTGTAATGCAAACATGGTTATTAGTGAAAAACACATGAATAAATAAAGATATTTCATTGACTATATTGTTTACTGTCATATGAAGAGCGACTGAGCTAGGCTGGTAATGATCAGTGGGTAAACGAAAACTGGGAGAGATAAACACCCGTGTGATGGTGTAATACCATCTCATGTAGTCTACAGAAGCTGTGGGGACTCATGATGGGATCCCGTCCACTATATACGCCGCTCTCTCATCCCACATAGTGATATACTGAATATGGCGCCTCCCCCAATCTTCAGTGTGCTTCCCCTGTCTATCAATCTTGTGCAAATCCACAGATGTATCACAAGGTCCGGGAGTAACCTGCTGCAACCCGAACTGGCGTAATACGCGATCAGGAAAGTGATGCTCCACTACATCAAAACATATCAAGGGCACAAGTGCTTGCCATATCTCAGTGTGCTCTCGGGCAACAGGAGGCAACAGCCCTAGAATCTCATCAGTGTACGGCATCCACGTCATCTATAATATAAAATTATGTTAGACCATGGTTTATAAAAACATAAAACAAAGTACTTACATTTAATGATATAAATGATATACCTGATCATCACACAAGCGATCTAAAGCATCTCGGTAGTATCCTAATCCAGCAGCGGATGACGTGCGCGTGGCATGAGCAAATAGCCATCTGACACACAGTAATGTATAAGAATATAAAAGGGATTCACATATGTCATACAAAAAAATGAGTAAAGGGTCAGTTTGATCCTCGAAGTTGCAAAAAAGGTGTCAAATAAGTCCTTATATGGAATATTCTGTCCGGACGTGCCATTTGAGGTGGCTCCCAGTGGAAGTTTTAGATAAAATTTATTTAGCATCTTATTCATTAAGTCTAGTTTACTCATACCAAATTTCAGCTAAAAATTCAATCAGGAAGACATTCAAATGAATTCTTGAAGATAACTGCACTTTTAACGGCACAATTATCTTCAAGAATTCATTTGAATGTCTTCCAGATTGAATTTTTATCTGAAATTTGATATGAGTAAACTAGACTTAATGAATAAGATGCTCAAAAAAACTCATCAAAAAATTCCACTGGGAGCCATCTCAAATGGCACTTCCAGACAGAATCTTCTCTATAAGGACTTATTTGACTCCTTTTTTTGCAACTTCAAGGACCAAACTGACTCTTATCCCCAAAAAAAAATCATAAACATACCTACGACCCAAAGGATCCTCGCCGTGAACATGATGTGGCCCAAGTACAGCGTGCTGATCCATATCATCATCAAGAGGACCACCATCTACCCCATGATATCGCAGTATGACAGGTCTGCCAATATGAATGTGCTCCCATGACCATAGCTGTATGAGCAATAAAAACCCACCCATCTCTCCACCGTCACGATGGCAACCTCGACATAACTGCCGATATAGGTATGCTAAAGTCGCACTACCCCAGCTATAAACTGCAGCTACATCAAAAGACTCCAGAATGGGTAAATACAAGACCTGCACCTCATTCCCGCTCTTGTCCGCAAACGTGGAAGCTCCCATAAGCATCAGAATGTAGGTTCTCGCGTACTGCTGCACAACATCGTCATCAGCATCAGCAGGTAAACCAACAAAATGCTCTCTCAACTAAGCCATCCTCAAGGCGGACCCCCGAATATCTGTCCCAGGGTGTGGCCGTACTCCTAACACTCTGTGTACCAAATCAACCCACAATCTACATGCAGTCCCAGTAACTGCCCGACCCTCGATCGGTAGACCTGCCAATACAGCCACATCTCCTAATGTGATCGTAACCTCACCCACCGGTAAATGGAACGTGTGAGTCTCCTGCCTTCAACGCTCAAGTAGAGCGGTAAGTAATGCTCTATCTATATGCAGAGTCGAAACTAATCTGTGAACACCATTAAACCCAGCTAATCGAACGTAATGTAGAATCATATCGTCCACCCCCGTGTGGAATATACAGCGTAGGTGCTCACGACACCTATCTACCTGAACATCCAGGCCACACCACACATCCTCGCTCAGGACTGAAGGATCAATCGGTCTGGGATCCACTGACACCTGCATCGGCGCTGTAAAAGTAATAAGTGTATTAGTTATTTTATTTTATTATTAAATTAAATTTATTTATTTTTTAATATTGCTAATGCATTTGTGAATAAAAGAACAACATTACCCAGTGGAACTCCCTACGTGTCCTTCCGATCTTCTAGCACATGTCGTCCTGTTATGCCCTATTTGCTTGCATTTACTGCATCTCACAGTACCTGTAGGGCCTTCATCCATTTCATTTCTCAATCGTTTAGCCTTCGGACGACCTTTAGCGCGAATCATCGACGGGTCATGCACAACTCGTGGGCCAGTGTAAGTAGGTCGATACACTATATCTGGTATGGGCTTAAATACTCTTTTATAGGAAGCAGCATACTCCGATGATGAAAAAAAATATCTACAAATGGATCAAAGGACAAACTACGGTCTCTGCATACCGCTAATATATGTGAGCAAGGAATCTTATAAATATTCAGCTTCTGACATGTGCAATGGCGACGGTGCAAATTCACCTTTTGTTTTTTACCACCCTTCCCCACGGTTCGACCACCACGACCCGTCTCCACTTGGTATAAACCACGGCCTATGTCAAATATTGTGACCTTGTGATGCTTTGCTTTTTCCGTATTTTTCTCAATCAGTTCGGTCACTTGCTGGCAGTAGCGATGCCCTTCTGCTAATCTTCTCTTACTAGTTTCTCTTCTTTCCACAAAATAGGCATTCACATGATAGAATGTGTTAGTACCCAACGACTGATAGATTTTGATGATGCCACTATACCAATAAATGAACACCTCCACCACCTAATAAGTCATGACTAATAAAATGTATCAAATAAAGTATACTGGAAACTTAAAATACATTTAGGTAATTTTTGTTACCTTAAAAAGGACATTAAAATCCTACCAGTATAACTTTATTTGATACACAAATAAAACTAAGAAGTGGGAAGTGTTGAACAAATGCTCCAAATAAATTTTTGCTGGAAATTCACCAGGGTAATTGTTTTTACCTCCAGTACATAATTTACTTGGTGCACAGTGACATGCAGGGATAAGTCGTATAACAAAGGCGTAAGGCTAAAAAGCATTTAATGCAAGAAATTGTACATGGGTCCCAAAAGGTGATGATGATACACAAGAAGTGATCTCTCGAAGAAGAACTGATCGGCAAAAATTATCTCCTTATCCTGCTCCAACACAAGAAGACGCAAGTACAATACTTTGGACGTCTAGGATTAAATCCTCTTAACCAACGGAGGAGATTAATCTACTGGAGATGCCTATAAAAATAGGCAGAAGCATGAGATCAAAGGCAAGTCATTGAGTTCAAAGCAAGTGGTTCAGTCATTACACTACGCATATCCAGCAAAGGAAAAAGTGCTTGAACACTCTGCTTTGACTCATGCTTCACTAAGCTCTTAGACTAGATCATTCATTGTAACATTTATAGAGCTTAGGTTTTAGTTGGCGGTTAGACACTTCGTGAATCAATTCATGTTGTTGTAAACACTTAGGAGAACAGTTGTTCGGATCCTAAAGTGTGGTTAGATAGATAGAGTACCTTTTGATCCCCACTAGATCAATTGAGAAAAGTCTAAGGACTGAGTAACTTTGAGTGGTGTTATACTCATCGTGAAAAACCTTCAATCTAGGCCAGAGTTGTCAAGGCTAGATTGGCACTAATTGTATTGGGCTGAATACTTTAGTGGAAATCCATCTGAAATAGGGTGGGACTGGATGTAGGAGGATTACACCACCTCTGAACCAGGATATATCGTGTGTTGATTTACTTTCATACATACAGAAGCACACACCAAACACATCTCACTAAAGGATTGTAGTTTGCCAGCAGCATCCTAAGCAGTAGTCTTCATCGACTGTACTGCTTAGCCTACTGCTTAATAACTCACTCTCCTTGAGAGTGTTTTCCACTAGAAGTTATCTTACACTCAGAAGGTGCCTCAGCAGTACCCTGGTCTTCACCCTCCTGCTGAGCCCACTGCCCATTTATATGTGTCTTTCCGAACGCCATAACAAGCCAGAACAAAAAGCCATCCAAGAGTCATCCTGTTCTTAACAGTTGCCTCAGCAGTAACCTGCCCACCAGTCGACTGCCAACTCAGCAGTTGCCTGCCAGTCAGCAAACTGCCTGTGCAGCAGTAGACTAAGCAGTTACCTGCTCACCAGTCTACTGCCAAGCCTACTTCCTCTTGTCACCAGTCTAAACATCATCTAAACTAGAAAGTTATCTCACACCAAGTATAAAGAGGTTAAAGACTTCCGCTGTGCATCTATTAATCTCTTAAAAGATTATAGATCAACTCATTTAGAGGGAAAACTTCATAAAGTTGAAAAAGATTTAAAAGTCTATTCACCCCCCCCCCCCCCCTCTAGACTTTTACCTCTATCCGGGACCATCAAGTGGTATCAGAGCGGTGTGTTCCTAGAGTCAGTTTCTGACTACTTTTGAACTAAAGATCCAAATCCACTTTTATCCCAAAACTTTCTAAATGATGGATGAACAACAAGCAAAGAATCTGTTGATCAACAGCAACAAATCCAATGACTGGAAAACAAAGGATGTATGGGATGAACTCACGGAGAGTCAATCAGAAGATGATCAAAGCAGCTCAAATGATGAAAGCTGCTCATCAGAAAGGCAGGAGGAGACTATTACTTGCTTCTTTGGAATAACTCCAGAAAATAGCTCCTCTCACAACTATGATATGGCCAGATCCTATGAAGGTGACAATGATGAGGTATTATCCTGTTCCTCGAGCAATTCATATTATTCCAACTCAACCAGTGTTGATATGGAGGCATTGCTCCATCAATTTGAAAACTTCCAAAAAGAGCACCTTAGCTTAATGAATGAAAACTGCAGACTTCAAGAAAATATTTTAGTAGCTCATGCACAATTGGGTGAAGCAATCAAAAAGATAGATTTTCTTGAATGTGAAAACATCAGTTTGAAAGAAAAGATAAGCTCCTTCACTCCCCCACTCACTAAGGAAGTTCAACACACTGAAAAAGACACAGGATACACATCATGTTCCCACTCATTGAAAAACTCTCCCAAATACTCTTCTACCACAAAACATACTTTCAAAGAAGACACAAAGTCTCTTAGCCACCAACACTCCCACATCCATATAGTTCCCACAAGAAGGAACATGTCTGCTCCCAAACCAAAATCAAAATCCCTGTACAAACAGAAACTTCCTTTCAAACAAGAAAACCAAAGAACCAGTTGGCAAAACACCAATAAGACCAACTACCCACCTAAGAAGCAGCTAAATCAACCTAGAAAAAATCACTCTTATCCTACACACAGGAGAGAGATGATAAACACATACACAGCCACCCCATCTAAATGCAACACTTCAAAAGGCTGTAGATCACACTGCTTAGGGGGGAATAGTTCTAAATGGGTATGGATGCCCAAATCTGTTCAAAGGAAGTTGCCCACTCCAATGTGGGCTCCTACCACTCAACATTGATGAATACAGGAAGGTGCTGAAGCAACTGACTCAACAGAATAGTACATACATTCTAGTTGCTTCAGGCACATGACAAGGAGCAGAAGGCCACTGACAAACTGTTCAAAGGAAGAACCCAAAGAAACACTTGCAGAAGAGGAAAAGAGAAGAAGATATCAAAGGAGTTGGAGATTCAATCAAATGAAGAACTTACAAACCAATACACACCTTGTGTTGAGGTTTTAAAGTTCAATCAAATGCACAAGCCAACTCCAGATCAACTGTTACATCTTCCTCAAGAGATGTAACTGTGCTTAAAGAAAGATGAAGGAAGGACCACCTAGGTGATGGAAGAAGAATAGCTGAGACCATCTCAAGAAGGTGACTCAGATGCCAGACTACTGCTAGCAAAAGACTCAGACTGAGACAACTGCCAGCAGTAGGATCAGATCAAGCAGGATCATCACCTAAATTGAAGCTCCAAATCTTCCAAGTCTATCTGAGGAAAGTAATGAGAAAGAGGAAGAAAGGCAGCTGCTCAAATACTCTGGAGGGAACAAACTTAGAATACTTAAAGATCCCAAAAATTAATGGTGCATCAACTTAGGGGGAACCTAATTCAAAATATCTTGATCATCAGAAGCATTATCTAAGGGGGAATGCTTTCTAAAGTAACGAAGGAATAAAGCTACAAGATCCGAAAGAAGAAGGTTCAGCAGAGGTCTCCGCAGAGGTCTCTGCCGAAACACTTATAGCAGAAGAAGGCTTAAAAATCAGCAGCAGGCTCGCACTTGGTATGTATAAACTGAATATACTCAAAGCAGTTTTCTGCTTTTCCGGGTGTAAATGCAATCAAGGCCATGCGTTAATAACCGACTTCTCCAACGGTTATAATAAAACGGCTAGTTTCCGATAGAAGCTATATATACCTCCTCCGTACATTCCCCCTTCACTTTTTACAAGTATTCCCTCTCTATTCTTACTCTAAGCATTCTAAAAGCTCTCAACCAGAACTTCCTACTACTCTTCTTCCTCACGATCAAATGGCAACCATGAAAAACATCAAAGACATGATCTTCACTGGATCAATCCTTGACACAGCCATCATCATGAGGAAAGCCAAAAACAAAGATCTAATGAGGGATCTTCTAAGAAAATTGGATTCCACAGGGCTACTCAAAATGGCTCACCAACAAACCCCCTTTTAGGAACTCATGAAACTCCTAAGTATCCTATTCTACCAGAGGACAGTGAAGAAGATGAGGAGGATGACCAACCAATGAAAACTAACTCTAATCAGACATCTGATATTAGATGGCTGAATCAACATCCACCACAACAGATTATTGGAAACATCCATGAAGGAGTTCGTACCAGATCATCAATCCAAAGAGAAGCACTGTTCTCATGTTTCATCTCACAATCTGAACCCAAGAAAATTGAAGAAGCCCTACTTGACTCTGACTGGATACAAGCCATGCAAGAAGAACTCAACCAATTTGAAAGAAACAATGTGTGGGAGCTTGTGACCAGACCCTATCATCAACATGTGATAGGAACCAAATGGGTGTTCAGAAACAAGATGGATGAGGAAGGTACAATTATCAAGAACAAGGCAAGACTAGTAGCCAAAGGCTACTGCCAGGAGGAAGGGATAGATTTTGACGAAACCTTTGCTCCGGTTGCCAGACTTGAGGCTATAAGACTTTTCTTGGCTTATGCTGCCCATAAGCAATTCACTGTCTTTCAAATGGACGTGAAAAGTGCATTCCTAAATGGTCTACTAGAAGAGGAGGTCTATGTGGAGCAACCTCCTGGATTTGAAGTCAACAGAGAGAAGGATCTAGTCTACAAACTGCATAAAGCTCTGTATGGACTCAAACAAGCCCCAAGAGCATGGTATGACACTCTCTCCGAATATTTGGTGAATAATGGGTTTACTAAAGGAAAAGTAGACAAGACACTATTCAAAATTGAAGAAGGTCCATACTTGCTGCTTGTCCAAATTTATGTTGATGACATAATCTTTGGAAGTTCAAACCAAGCACTATGCAAGAAATTTTCAACTCTCATGCAAAACAAGTTTGAGATGAGCATGATGGGAGAGTTGAATTATTTCTTGGGACTACAAGTAAAGCAGACTCCTCAAGGTATCTTCATCAACCAAGCAAAGTATACAAGAGATCTCATGAAAAAGTTCAAAGTTGAAAACAAGTCCACTGTGAAAATACCCATGAATACATCCCAAAGTCTAAGTCAGGATGAAGATGGCAAAGATGTTGATCCCACACTTTACAGAGGTCTGATTGGTTCCTTGTTATATCTCACCACTAGTCGGCCAGATATTTCCTACTCAGTTGGTGTGTGTGCAAGGTTTCAATCTCAACCTAAGGAAAGCCATCTTCTAGCTGCCAAGAAGATTCTGAGGTATCTAAAAGGCAATCCTAACTCTGGATTATGGTACCCAACAAATGGAGGTTTTGAACTCTATGGTTATTCGGACTCTGACTTTGCTGGATGCAAAATTGATAGAAAAAGCACCTCAGGAACTTGTCAATTAATTGGTGGAAGACTTGTCTCTTGGTTCAGCAAGAAACAAAACTCAATTGCTACTAGCACTGCTGAAGCTGAATATATAGCTGCAGGCAGCTGCTGTGCTCAAGTACTATGGATGAAGCAACAATTGAAGGATTATGGAGAAGAGACTAAAGAAATTAGCATTTTGTGTGATAACACAAGTGCAATTGCGATCACTCATAATCTTGTATTTCACTCAAGAACCAAACATATTGAAATCAGGCACCATTTCATCAGAGAGCATGTTGAGAAGAAAACCATCAAATTGGAGTACATCCCCACAGAAAAACAACTAGCTGATATCTTCACCAAGCCTCTCAGTGAAGCACGGTTCAATTCCCTAAGGCAGGAGCTTGGAATGCTCGATGATCTTGATCAACTTAAAGATTGAGGTTGCATCAACTCAGGGGGAACCTATCTATTTTAATCATAAGGAGCATCATCTTAGGGGGAATGATACTCAAAAACAAGGGATTGAAGCAACAAGGTCCGGAACAAAAGAAAAAGAAGAAGGCTCAGCAGAGGTCCCTGCCACAAGACACTTCTAGCAGCAGGAGACTAGGGATACTACAGCAGACTCACAGACCACAAGAAAAGAGTTCCCTGCCATGCTGGACTTCACACTCAAAATTACCCAGTGGACAACAAGCACATGCTCAGTCCTATGAGTCACTTACTCAAGACATCAGCTTCATCACACTTCAGAAGAGTACTCAAGAAACCTTCTGAAAGCAGGGCGATGATTTCTAAAGGCTGGCTCACGAGTCAGAACAATCCAAGGAGAGAAAAGTTTGTTCAAAAGAAGAGGTTGAAGAGATCTTCAAAAAAGGCCCAACCGGAAGATGCTGCCAAAAAGGGGGAAGACACCTCAGCAGGACCCTCCTCAAGAAGACAGATAGCAGCAAAGAAGGCAGCTGCAAATAGTCTGAAAGTGACTATAAACTACTGTAAAACATTGCATTATTCTCCTTTTGAACTAAAGGAGATCTGTCCTGCTTGGTATAGTTTTGGCATCATCAAAAAGGGGGAAATTGTTAGTACCCAACGACTGATAGATTTTGATGATGCCACTATACCAATAAATGAACACCTCCACCACCTAATAAGTCATGACTAATAAAATGTATCAAATAAAGTATACTGGAAACTTAAAATACATTTAGGTAATTTTTGTTACCTTAAAAAGGACATTAAAATCCTACCAGTATAACTTTATTTGATACACAAATAAAACTAAGAAGTGGGAAGTGTTGAACAAATGCTCCAAATAAATTTTTGCTGGAAATTCACCAGGGTAATTGTTTTTACCTCCAGTACATAATTTACTTGGTGCACAGTGACATGCAGGGATAAGTCGTATAACAAAGGCGTAAGGCTAAAAAGCATTTAATGCAAGAAATTGTACATGGGTCCCAAAAGGTGATGATGATACACAAGAAGTGATCTCTCGAAGAAGAACTGATCGGCAAAAATTATCTCCTTATCCTGCTCCAACACAAGAAGACGCAAGTACAATACTTTGGACGTCTAGGATTAAATCCTCTTAACCAACGGAGGAGATTAATCTACTGGAGATGCCTATAAAAATAGGCAGAAGCATGAGATCAAAGGCAAGTCATTGAGTTCAAAGCAAGTGGTTCAGTCATTACACTACGCATATCCAGCAAAGGAAAAAGTGCTTGAACACTCTGCTTTGACTCATGCTTCACTAAGCTCTTAGACTAGATCATTCATTGTAACATTTATAGAGCTTAGGTTTTAGTTGGCGGTTAGACACTTCGTGAATCAATTCATGTTGTTGTAAACACTTAGGAGAACAGTTGTTCGGATCCTAAAGTGTGGTTAGATAGATAGAGTACCTTTTGATCCCCACTAGATCAATTGAGAAAAGTCTAAGGACTGAGTAACTTTGAGTGGTGTTATACTCATCGTGAAAAACCTTCAATCTAGGCCAGAGTTGTCAAGGCTAGATTGGCACTAATTGTATTGGGCTGAATACTTTAGTGGAAATCCATCTGAAATAGGGTGGGACTGGATGTAGGAGGATTACACCACCTCTGAACCAGGATATATCGTGTGTTGATTTACTTTCATACATACAGAAGCACACACCAAACACATCTCACTAAAGGATTGTAGTTTGCCAGCAGCATCCTAAGCAGTAGTCTTCATCGACTGTACTGCTTAGCCTACTGCTTAATAACTCACTCTCCTTGAGAGTGTTTTCCACTAGAAGTTATCTTACACTCAGAAGGTGCCTCAGCAGTACCCTGGTCTTCACCCTCCTGCTGAGCCCACTGCCCATTTATATGTGTCTTTCCGAACGCCATAACAAGCCAGAACAAAAAGCCATCCAAGAGTCATCCTGTTCTTAACAGTTGCCTCAGCAGTAACCTGCCCACCAGTCGACTGCCAACTCAGCAGTTGCCTGCCAGTCAGCAAACTGCCTGTGCAGCAGTAGACTAAGCAGTTACCTGCTCACCAGTCTACTGCCAAGCCTACTTCCTCTTGTCACCAGTCTAAACATCATCTAAACTAGAAAGTTATCTCACACCAAGTATAAAGAGGTTAAAGACTTCCGCTGTGCATCTATTAATCTCTTAAAAGATTATAGATCAACTCATCTAGAGGGAAAACTTCATAAAGTTGAAAAAGATTTAAAAGTCTATTCACCCCCCCCCCCCCTCTAGACTTTTACCTCTATCCGGGACCATCAGAATGATAACTCAACTAAGGCGGTTACAGGCAGGTATCGTGCACTTTTCATGACGCTATTGAAAACTTCAGCCATGTTCGTTGTACAGGTGCCATACCTGTATCCCCCGTCGTGGTGTAAAAACCACTTCTCCAAGCCAATGTTCGCTAGATCTTCTCGTGCCTGTGCATGCATTTCGCCTATCTTGTTAAATCCACCATCAAATTTCTTCTTTTGACGTTGACTGGTTGTCCAAACGAACAGATTCTTCAAGTGAATGTCTTTAAATTGAGTATGCAGATTAGAAGCGACATGCCGTATGCAAAGCCTATGTCGTGCATCTGGCTCCTCCCATCCACTCCCTACCTCATTAAATGCCTTCATAATTCCAGCATGTCGATCTGAAATAACACACAATTCTCTGCGTGTGATTGAATGACGTATGCACGCCATAAACCACGACCAACTTTATCCATTCTCTGATTCACAGATAGCAAACGCCAAAGGGAACAGTTGATTATTAGCATCACCACCCATTGCCACCAACAGCGTACCTTTATACTTCCCATATAAGTGTGTTCCATCGATAGTCAGTAAGGGACGACAATGTTTAAAGCCCTTAATGGATGGCTTAAATGACCAAAAAACTCTTTGAAACTGTTGAACATCAGTGGTACCTGAAGATGGAGAAAATTAGGAGGACGAATTCAAAATGAAATTTAATATGATATAATAATGATATTAATAACTCAATGGTACCTGAAAGAGGTGGGTACCAATGCACGACTGTCCCTGGATTGGAATGTTGTAATGCCAACATGAAATGAGGCAATTCATAATACGAGGCCTCCCAATCTCCAAATATGTCACCGATAGCTTTTTGCTTAGCCAACCAACTTTGCTTGTATGAAGGTATATAGACGTACCTTTCCTTCCTAAGCTGACTAATAGTGCGGACTTTTAGTGATGGATCGGTACAAAGAAGATCAATAATTTCATGGGCTATGAACTGAGTTGTGATACCAGCATGGTCATTGTTATCGATGTTACCTACACAAGTAGGTATATGAGGACCTGCATAACGAACAACTTTGAACATCTCTAGTTTCTCATGTTTCTTAGCAGCCCGGATCCGCCAAGTGCAGCCACATTCTTTTCTCCTCTTACACTATGCCACCCATTTGTGTTTGTCGGACTCTACAACTGAGAAAAATTGGTTCCTCTTTACAGAGTACGCTCTAACCATGTTGATCAGTTGTTTCTTATCATCAAACTCTTGCCCAACCTCGAATTCACCATCTGCAGAGAAGCGACTAGAAGTTGTACAACCCTTCCATGATTCATCAAATCCCGCAGGGAGCTCATAAACTTTGGTGTAGTGGCTGGATGGTGCATTGCCACTTACGAGATCACCACCATCTTCATCTGAATCTGTTGGTGTGTCATGGTTCACATTTTCATCTGCATCGTCGTCATTGCACTGTGAATCCAGAAACGTTGCATCACTATTCACGTATCTTCCATTCTCCTGTGTAACCATATTCATCACAACTGGAACACTTGTGGATGGGCAAGACAATGGCGGGTGGCCATGTTGTATGGGCAACACCGCCACTTCTTCAACATATATCTCTGTGGTATGCATATCAAGATTCTCGATTACAGTCCTCATTCCTGTAACGGCTTCGTCGTCAGCAAGAGGCATCAACATGTATGATCCACCATGCATGGGATATTTAACCTTCAAATCCAACTTGTTCATACGATTGATGGATGTGGCGGCATAAATTTTATTCATTATTTCAGCAAGATCCACCCCACGGGAAACAAGAATTATCTTCCGAATCCCTCCTTCATAATGAACTCTGTTTGACTCCTCGATAATATTTCCTCCCCATTGACAAACAATGGAGAAGTTTCTAGACATATTCTATGAAAAAATCATTCCAAAAAAAGTATGACGTATGCCGCTATTTGAAAATTCAACTACAATTACTATAATTCAAAAGAAAAGTATTAGATCGTAGATACATATTACGATTTCATACCATTAAATTAGGACTCATAATAATTAACCAGTAAAAAAAATGCGGTGTAATGAAAAAGCAACAAATTAACACATGATTAATTAGCACTAGTTAATTAGTAAAAGAAAATCAAAATCCGTTAATAAACAAGTAAACAACAACTTCAAGCAAATCAACAACAATTTTGAACAAAACAATAACAATTTCAAGCAATTTGGAGCAATAACTAAAAAAAACCTAGCTTTAGCAAAAAAGGTGAAAGTTGGTATCATTCAAATTTTACAAATTATATAAATTCAATCATAATAACAAGATTAAGAAGTTATATATTTCACAACATCAAATACAAAGAAACTAATTAAAAAAACAAGTAATTTTGAACAACCAATTAAAAAACCTAGGTTTAGCAAAAATGGTAGAATACCTCTATTCAAACAGTAGAAAGTCGATGGAATGGAGTACAAATGACCTCGCGTACACCACGAGCCTTTTCCCTTTGATTTGAGCTTCGTTTGGACGAGATCTGGCCGGAATCGGAGCACTTGCTTCGTGCTGTTGCCGTTCGTCGATTGCTGCAGAGGGAAGGGGAGGGCAGATTAGTTCGTCGTTTGGGAAGAAAGGGGTATGTCTACGGATTAATGAGCCGCCACTCGAAGTGGCGGCTTTTGTATTACTATAGAAGAGCCGCCACTCGGACTGGCGGCTTTTGTAAAGATAGATGAAGAGCCGCCACTTAGAGTGGCGGCTTTGCTTAACCATGGTTAACCCAACAGTAATTCGGAAATTATTCTTAACCCAGCAGTATTCTGGGAATTATTTATTTAATTAGCATTATTCCAGGAAAAAACTCTAATTCTTAAATAAAAAACCATTTATAGCTAGGTGTAAATTTTAGATTGTTAATTCTAACTTGTTAAAGTTAGTAAGTTATTGTACTAACACTCTTATAAATTAGGATAAATTATACTACATACTCCATATTGTTTATTTATTACTCTTTATATCTAAACATCATCTAAAATACACTATAACACTTTAATTGATGAAACTATGAAAGCTCAAATGTAGGATGTTTTCTTTTGGACTGAAATTTGCTGGTCTGGTCTGATCTGGTCTGGTCTGATCTGGTCTGAACTGGTTTGGTCTGGTCTGGTAAACGTCTGGTCTCTGTGTATTTTATAACTATCCAAGTCTGGTCAGTTCTGGTCTGGTCTGTTTAAGTCTGGTCTGGGGCTGAAAACATCCGTACACGGAGTATTATTTTGGCATCTGGGCACTATCGCTTCATTGGGTTCTTTTATTGTGACTGACTCGAGTTCGGTGGGAAGGTTTGTGGGGGCATTTGATTTTTTGTATCAGGGGCCATCATCTGAATTAAAAATTTTCATTATATATTTTAAGTAATAAATAATTATTATCACTTTATCATCATCATCAATTTTATTATTATATTAATTATTATTATTACAATTATACATATAATTATAATTACAAATATAATAACAATTATAATTATAATTATATCAGACCAGATTAGAAAGATTCATATCATATCATATAAAAAAGATTTGGATCAGATCAGATAAAAAAGACCCAGACCAGATCAGAAAAATTTAAATAAAATCAAACTAGATCTTAAAAATTCATATCAGAAACATTCAAATCATGCAAACAGAACAACTTCTAAGTGTTGGTTTTTTTATATAGTTGAGTATGTGTGCCTCCATCTGCATATTTTTTTCATGTTGAAAATAAAACTAGGGTTGGGCAAAATGGTCTGGTACAACTGAATCGAATTGAATCATTCCAAAAATTGATAGTTTGATTTTGTAACAATTTTCTCAAATCAAATGGTTTGGT
>CAMAPF010000955.1:3492500-3727500 GCA_945859915.1 Cuscuta epithymum | reverse complement strand
AAAGGCTAGTGGCGGATTGTGAGGACAGTACTAGAGGTCCGGACAGTACTAGGAAAAGTCTTGGGATGAGTAAATCAATGCCCTGTAAATCAATGCTCAGTAAATCACCTCCGTCCTAACAATCACTTCACTCCAAAAAATCAAGTCAAATCTCCCTCCTAAAAATCAATTCACCTCATACTCAAATATATTCCTAATTCAATACATAAACAACTTGAGCTCTATGAAGCAATATACGACTTCAAATTAACCAAATTAAGAAAGTTATCTCAAATAAAAAAAGAACTCACATTGCCGTCGATTGTAACTACTTCGTAGTGTGCGCCGGTGGTGTTTGCATTGGCCTTCGTTTTTCCCCTTAGCCATTTTTCTTCACACATATGCCGTCTTTGAACTTCCCTTCGAACCGCAGCTTTTCGTTTTCTTTCTTTCCATCATTGTTCTTTGTTAGGGTTTTGTTTGAAATTCCTTCCATAAATGAACTCCGTAAAATTCTCTCTGCTACTCACTAATTTCCTCGACTGAAGTTTTGATCGCCCTCTTTCCTTTCTTGCCGCCCACTATCACTAGTACCGCGTCGAAGAACCCCATTTATTTATGAGGGTATTCTTGTCATTCAATGCAGTGGATTTAACCGGTTTTAAAAATGTTTATTTAGTTAAACTCATACGTATGACCAAAAAGAACTACACTCATATTATGGGAAACTTAACTAGTTTTAGTAATATTCCAGGAATATTCCCTATTTGTAATACTTTGTACGTACTTTACACGAAAAGATATTTGACTATGACAAGGACATTGCATCTATATTCATTTCAGTTAAACTAGAGTGCAACGTACATTTTACATGATTTATTTAAATAAAAAATATGGAATCTAAAATTTTAATTTGGATGGATAGATCAAATAAACCAGTAACCATATGAAACCGAATCAAACGGAAGTAAATTGAACCAAATCAATTTCATTTTGGTAATCGGAACTTGAAACCAAATCGAACCGAATCACTCTTAAACTAAACCAAAACCAAACCGAAACACAAATGGATTTAATTTGGTAGACTATCTCCTAAACCGAATAAACAGAAAACGAATTGAAACCGATAAAAATCGAACTGTAAACTGAATCGTTCACCCCTATAAAAAACAATCCTAACATAATCTACATTTTAGAGACCCTGTCTTCGTGCAATGTTTCAGTTCATTGAACACATTAAATAATGTGTGTGTTTGGCATTCAGCGGTTAGCGGATAGCGGATTATGTTAGCGGATTGTCAATAGCGAATTTAGTTAGCGGGTTTGACTAGCGGAATAAATTGGTGGGTTCTTAAAAGATGTTTGATAATTTAGCTGTTTGGCCATAAAATTGGTAGAAAACGCCATTTTTCAAAACTCCAACTCAAAACTCTCCTATTAGCAGCGTTTTCATTTCAGCGTTTTAGTCCAAAAACGCTAACGTCGAACATCTATTTATCAAACAACGTTTTCACTTATTAAAAACGCTGAATTTGCTCAAACCGCCATTTTTTGTTGAAAATCGCTTACCAAACACCCCAATAACACTACAAATAACACGAGATTGGCACGAAATTTGGCACGAATTACTGACTTTTCGTGCCAAATAGCTCGATCCAAAATGTTTTTGACACGAATTTTGCAAAATCTCTGCCAATCCCATATTTTTTTGGTAGTGTAACATATAGCTTTAGCAATTAAGGTCGATTAAAACCGTTGATTACATTACCTTAATTCTTTAATACTCCGTGCTACGTAATATGTAATTGGTAAACACATCCTTAGGTAATGCATGTATTAATAATAAACTCATTACTCCTTTAAAAAAAACTCATTACTTGTTATATACGGAGTATAAGTGTACAACTAAGGATGTTATTACTCGAATTATTTTCAATTCTAGATCATACCTGATCAGACCAGATAACATTAGATCAGACTTGAACAGTTATAAAATACATAAAGCTAGACCACACATTTACCAGACTAGACCATATAAGATCAGACCAGACCGGAAAATTTCGATCCAATTAAGCAAAAACAACAAAAAACTTATATATTTTGGACATTAAAATGGCATCGATGCACGATGCCGATTCAAAGGACTTCGAATATTTTAAGGGAAAAGGGTCAGATAGGCCCTCGAACTTACATAAAAAGATCAAATAAACCCTTATATAGGAGGCTCTGTCCGTCCGTCGTCATTTAAGGGTGGTTCCCGGTGGAATTTTTTTATGAATGTTTTTGAGCTAAAACTGATTAGCTAAAACTTCAATCTAGAAGGCATTCAAATGAATTCTTGAAGATAACTGCGCAATTAAAAGCGCAGTTATCTTCCAGAATTCATTTAAATGCCTTCCTGATTGAATTTGTTGGGCCGCGGGTATGCGGTGCCAGCAATTGTCCAGCCTGCCGGTGCAATCGAACCGCGTGGCGCTTCGCATGTGCTATAAATGGGGAGGAGCGTGCTACACTATCAGCGATTGCTTTTAGTGTAGCGGTAAGCGCAACGATCCACAAGTGGTATCAGAGCCAAGGTCACGGGTTCGACCCCCGGCAACAGCATGTTGCGCAGTTGAGGCTGGCAAGTGCTGGGGGGAGATTGTTGGGCCGCGGGTATGCGGTGCCAGCAATTGTCCAGCCTGCCGGTGCAATCGAACCGCGTGACGCTTCGCATGTGCTATAAATGGGGAGGAGCGTGCTACACTATCAGCGATTGCTTTTAGTGTAGCGGTAAGCGCAACGATCCACAAAATTGTTAGCTGAAATTTGGTATGAGTCAACTAGATTTAATGAATAAGATGCTCAAAAAATTTCATCAAAAATTTTCACCGGGAACTGCCCCAAATGGCGATGGCCGAAAAGAGCCTCCTATATAAGGCTTATTTGAACTTTTTATGTAAGTTCGAGGGCCTGTTTGACTCTTTTCCCAATACTTTAATTGATTGTGCTTTGTATTAAATAAAATATGATGTGTAGAATCCCTTAAAATTTGATGGACACTAGATAATACTCCGTATATTAATATTGTCATTTTATTTTGGTATATCAATTTGTCAAAATTAATTGAGGTTCTTGAGAAATGCATATGAGCGTCACTTTGTGTAAGGATATTTTTATTTGGACTGAAATTTGCTGGTTTGGTTTATTCCGGACTGGTTTGAACTGATATAGTAAATGTATGGTCTCTGTGTATTTTATAAATATTGAAGTCTGGTCTGTTTATGTCTAATCTGGTGTGTTTAATTCTTGCGTGATCTGTTGTGGGATGGAAAGAGTCAAGTGAAAACATCCTAATTGAATTGTGTACAAGAACATTATAAGAAGGCTCTTCAATCTACATACAAAGATTCAAGATAAATTCTTCTATTTTTCAAAACACAATATATATTATATTCAATATTTAATGTCAGACTGGTTTGGGGTAAGTTTGAGTGTTTAGTAGAAATTGTGCACTAAAAAGTTCGATATCTTATTCAAAAAAAAAAAAAAGTTCGATATCCAAGTCTTTTACTCTTTTAACTACACTAAAAATTTGTTGGGACTAAAATAATTGGCGGCTAAAATAATGATGATTTTGAAAATTACAATCCCTCATTATATAAAATATTTGAAGAATATAGTTCATGCCAACCCTAATCTATGAAACCATAACCTTAACACTGGCTATGGACTACAAAGTATAATCAGCAGAGAAATTTTTAAAATTGAAAAGACTTCAGAATGGCCCTTCCAAATCTTGTAAACTGTGATATCTGGCTATCATCAACGCTCCCAGGGCGGCGGCTCGTTATCTTCAGTGGCGCCGACGCCCATCTGTTGCGGTGGAGGCGGCACTTCAGTGAGCTGCTATGGGTGGGTGTGCCACACGCGCAGCCGCCCGCCTTCTTCTTCTTCTGCATTGGCGGTTTAGTATGGCGAGTTGCATCTTCAGTAGGTGAGAACAGTATCACCTGATTGCACCCTTCATCAAATCTCACACTTTTCTTAATTTGGTCACTACTTGTAATAGAACTCCCACCTTTTGCCTTTTCTTGTGAATATAACTTTGTCACCAGATCTACCTTGTCATTGTAGCTGTTTATTTTAGTGTTAAAAAACAATAACAACAAATACCAATTACTAATATATTATTTAAATCGCAACAAAACAAAAATATGAATTCTTAAATTTTGGGATTATTTCATTTTGACGTGACTTTCACTAGGGTCATCCCGACACAGCCACTTTGTGCTTTAGTACAGAGATAACGCTACGTACATCCAAATGATGATTATGAGGAGATTTACCTTAATGAGGACTTTTCATGTCCAGCCGGCCTGACGGGAACCGCCGTCCGGCCGAGGGCATTTCGGGCACTTCCCGGTGGAATTTTTTGATGAAATTTTTTGGGCATGTTCTTCATGAAGTCTAGTTTATCCATACCAAATTTCAGCTAAAAATTCAATCGGGAAGGCACTCAAATATTTTCTTGAAGTTAACTGGGCAGTTCATACATATAAACTGCCCAGTTAACTTCACAAAATTATTTGAATGCCTTCCCGATCGAATTTTGAGCTGAAATTTGGTATGGATAAACTAGACTTCATGAAGAACATGCTCAAAAAGTTTCATCAAAAAATTCCATCGGGAAGTGCCCGAAATGCCCTCGGCCGGACGGCGGTTCCCGTCAGGCCGGCTGAACAAGAAAAGGACTCTACCTTAATAGAACTAAAACATGGCTTTTTTTTCCTCAAAATAGGAGTACATAGTTTAAACATCCTTAAATAGGACTTTTTATTAGTGATTGGACCCAAATACCCCTCATAACCTTTACACCTGCTGCCTAGGGACTGCCGGACCGCCGCCTGCCGCCGGCCACCGCCGCCGGCCGCCGCCGCCAGCTGCTGCCGGAGTGCTGCCGCCACCACTGGCTGCTCCGCCACCGACGGACTGTCTTGGTTGTGCAAGGAAATTAGGGGGCAATTATTTAGATCAATTAATTAATTAAATAGAATTAGGGATAAAAAGGTAAGATTAGTCCTATTTAGGAAAGGTGCTACAAGTGGACAATTTTATCATGATTATGTGATTGAATTTCCGGTTTGATCCATAGGAATAGAATCAGTACAAACTGATCCACGAGATTAAACTCACTACAAATAATGGACACATTCAATGATTCAAATATTCAATGAACTAGGAAACGAAATTTACTTTTCATAAAGGGCTAAATATGTAGAATCGATATATAATTTTAACTATAGGATTATGAGTATGAATGAATTAAATAAATATATGAAGGCAGATAATAGTAAAATATAATTCTATTAACGATGAAAATTACCAATAGTGAGAGGTGGCTTGATATTCATCTTCAACCTTGATGGATTTCATCTTCAATTAGTGGAAGTTTCAGATCGAGAGCGAAATTAATTGTGATTTTAAGTGCGTAACGAACTACGGGCAGGGAGGAATTTGTTAGGATTTGTGTAATCTGAGGCATACATTATTAATATATATATATATATAGATAAAAATATGGCTATGGCCCGAAGGATTAGTGATTCTGTCTGACTAGGATTTGTGAAATTAGCTTATCCTAATTATTACTCCGAGTTTTACTCAACTATAATGTTTTAGATTTGAGGCATCTAGCCTGTGTTTGTTTGGGATAGTTAATGATTTTCCAAATTGAGTTTTTGGATAACGCATCTATTTATTGGAGGTTGGATAATCATTCGATTTCGGTCACTGAACCCCCCGCCCGCCCGCCCGCCCCTCCACAATCGAAATGACAAATATATAACCAAAATGAAGGTAATAGACAAAAATATGGGGTTTTTTACAAGAATATTATCAAATAAAACATATTTACATAAATATGACTATTCATTACTACAATGTGGTGTTGTAGTAACTTAAGTTCAAAACTTGAACATGAATTACTATGATTTCATTACTACTCTAGTAACTATTCATATTTTTGTAAATCATCTTTATTTTGGTCTTATTCACGTAATTATTTCCAAAAATATGACGACTTAGTGACTACAAGAATAACGTTGGTAATCATGATAACCATATTAACTATGCATATTAACTGTAGTATGGAATAATATTTTTGTCCCTAAATTATATTTCAGTAATATTTAAGGAAAAATCTCTAAAATTAAATTAAGACGCTTTTAGTTAAACTTATTTCAATTCCAGTCTCAGCCATACTACATCTGACTCAAACATATCAAACTAGATCAAATCCAACGTAAATAGCAATACTAGAAATATGGCTTATAGTGACACTTATGTAGTGACACGTACTGATATAATACTATAAGTAATACAAATGTGTCACTGGTTTCTAACAAAAATACTCCAGCATTGCATAGTGACACAAACATTTTTTACGGAGCATATTTGAACTTAACGCACGTGTAACTTACTTATGGGCCGGCCTACATTGACTGATTGATGAACGATTCTCCATCTCCCCGTTTCAGACTAACACTAGGCTTCAATGTGCGGCTTAAACTAAGGCTGTAATGCGAGATTCTCCATCTCCTCGATCGATTGATTGCAGGAGTTCTTGGCTCTGATGTAGGAGTCGCAGGTCAGTCCTCGCTAGGTCTTCTTCATGAGCGATTGTCGTCGATTTCAGGTATGTAAATTATCTTGTATAACTTTCGTCCCTAGGTCATCCTTTAAGCAAAATATCTAATTTAATTTAAGTTTTATCCGAAATCCATTAGCCTTACATAGAATTTTGTAATTTTTGTCGTTCGATTTTGGTTTCTATAAAAAAACGACCTAGGGACATACTAGGTCAGCAACAATCTCCTTCAGCGCTTCAGAGCAGGTGAATCGGGATATACTTTGTGAATTTGGAAAAACCTTGCCCTTCTATCCGCTCCAGGTCAGCGTTTTCTTCAGCGCATGTATGTTTTCTTCAGGTTCGCACCAATATTTTCTCATTCATACTTGAGTTTAGTTAGGTTTGCACCAACTTTTTTTATTATACTGATAACACATTGTCTCACTACTTAAATTTCATTTAATTTTGATTTTTATGATGCTGAAATAGGTGAAAGCAGATGAGAGTGGTGTTTCAATTTGGTCTCCTATTCGTGCGGTAAATGTTTCTCTTTGCTCTACTGAATTACTCTCTCTAGAATGTGTGGGAGACTTCTTTATCTACATTTTTGTTTATACATTAATGCAGGTGCAGAACAAGGTTTCAATATAAAGGTTTACTTAGCTCTAGAAAAACTTTGGAGGGGACATGAGGCTATGACCCTCACCCCCAAGTCGTTTTGTGTGCTAATCCCCCAGAGTTCTATTAGGATTTATCTCAAATGTTTTCTAGCATGTATTTTCATTCATTATGCAGTAACTTATGCTTGTTTTATGCCATTTTTTTCATATCGGGTCGATAAAAAGATTGGTAAGAGGCATCTATTCAAAGAGGCTCTGATTTTGCTTTGTTATTCCAGTGATTAAGGTTCAAAATGTGCTCCTTTCATGAGTATTTATAGCTAGATTTGTCTTTTTTTTTGTGTCATTGCAGGTCATGCCTATTAGTTTTCTTGTTTCAGAAAATTCTAAACAGATACAGAATTTCTCTTGGTTGCCAATTGTGAGGCAAATGGTTTACCAAGTCTTTTCTTATTTCCTGTTTATCATAGTCAGGTGTTTATTTGTGTTCGACATAACACATTCATCTCTTACTAAGCACCTATTTTTAAACCGACACAATCACGGGTCAATCCATTTTTTAAATGAAAATAGATCACATCTGCACTATTCTCTGAATGAATAATAGACCGCCTCCCGCTATTTCCTATTTCATCTCTCATTCTATTGAAGTTTTCCAAATCAGTATCATTTTCTCCAAAATGTGATTTTTGTTCATCTATTCCTATATTTGTTAAGTCTTGCTTAACGTAATTCTATTTTTACAATTGTATTTTCTTCTTCCATGAGTGTCTTTGCATTTCTCGTTGCCTCATAGAAGACCACCAGTCAAATCTTTCTGTTCCTGATGATCATGTTCGGATACAGGCATACTTGAGGTGGAAAAGGAAAGGAAAACAAACATATAAACCTCCGCAAGAAAAAGTATGTAATTAATACTTTTGTTTCTCATACTGTATATTTTCTATTTCGTTAATACTTAATATGAAACCTGCTTGAAATGCTCAAGTTCATGAAACGTGAGTTCACTCACTCACTGGATCTCACAGGTGGTCACTATGAGGGGATTTCTGTTTTATGAAGCTGTTCGTCAGTGCCTATCAAGCCTATGCTATTCTGCATCTTTATTCTTGCACTCATGCCCTTTTTCTCTTACAGTGCTATTTGTTTTTTGGTATGAAAATTTAGTTGGAATATGTTAAAAATGATCACCTATCTATCTATGAAAAATGTAATATTGTTTGAAGGATGAATACGAAGCGGCAAGAGCTGAACTTATAGAGGAAATATCAAGAGGTAATTCCATAGTGGTCATTCAAGCGCGATTAACAAGCGTATTTTAAATATGGTTACATATATGACTTTGACACATTATTTAAGGAGGAAAAAAGGAGGAAAGTAGTAGGGGTAATGAATAGTGCAGAAAAAGTAAAAGAGAATATATTGAAGCATGAAATAGTAGATAAAAAGTATTCCGCACTACGTTTAAAAATTAAGGGAAATTGAGTATTTTTTTAAGGGAAAACTTACTAAAAAAGAAAGTGTAGCAACCTTTTAGATAAATCCTAAAAAGAAAATTGTAGCAAACTTTAAAATACGGAGAGAGTATCATTAAAGAAAGTATATCAAAAAAAAGTTTCACGAGACACACTAATAGTTGTAGATGTTTTTCAAAAATATTAATAAAATAAATTTATTTACATAAATATGACTAATGATTATTACAATGTAATGTCATGAGAACTTAAGTTTAAAAATTGAGTATAAGTTACTATGACTTCATTACTACTTTAGTCATTAGTCTCATTTTTGTAAACGATATTTAATTTAATTATAAATAAGTAATTATTTCATAATTGTACAATCAATTGAACTTTTTTTGTCCTACTCCAATTTGTTCACAATTGAACTTTTTTTTTGTCATACTCCAATTTGTTCACGGTGGCATTTACAGTATACAAATGAGGTTTCTTTTAAAGATGGTAAATTTGTGATCCTTATGGCAAATTACCATGATACGTATAAATTACCCAAATTTGCCAAATTGCTATCCATATATATATACACTATTAAAAATTGGTAAATTCTATGGTACCCTTAAGGTACCATACCTTTGTCCACATGGACCAATAGGAACGATGCAGTTGAATTAATTATATCTAAATTAAAAGGAATAGAATGATTTGGACCAATCAAATGCATGATAGGTACGATACCCCAATTTTTAAAAGGGTACCGGAGTTGTCACCTTAAAAATTTCTGTCATTATTAATGCTTGGTCAATACATATTACGGAGTATATTTCTTTCCTACTCTAGTAACGTTCTGACGTTCTCTTAATACAATTAACTACCAAATTAGTTTTTCTTATTAATTCCCTATTTTACCCTTATTTTGGGCGGGATTATTCCCTCCCATGGTAGCAAATTTTAAAATACGAGAGAGTGTCATTAAAAAAAGTACATCAATAAAAGTTTTATGAGTCACACTAATAATTGTAGGTTTTCTTCAAAATATTACTCCGTACTAAAATAAAACTATTTACATAAATATGACTAATAGTTACTACAATGTAGTTTCATGGTAATTTAAATTTAAAAATTGAACATAAGTCAATATGATTCAATTACTACTTTAGTCATTAATCACATTTTTGTAAATGATCTTTAATTTAATCATACATAAGTAACTATTTCATAATAGTACTTATCAATTGAACTTTTTTTGTCCTACTCCAATTTGTTCACAATTGAACTTTTTTTGTCCTACTCCAATTTGTTCACGGTGGCATGACATTATACAAATGAGGTTTCTCTTTTTTTGAATGAAATAGTACTATGAATATACTAAATCAAAATAATGTCCGTCACATGGCTGATCATACAATCAAAGAAAAAGAAGTAAACAAAAAGATAAAAAGCCTTATGGTTGCCGTCCGCCCTCGAACCAGACTGAGAATGTTCACCTCTGTAGAAGCAATAACATTCGTTGATCCTGTAATGGGCTTAACTGAGCCAATGACTGACAAACCAGACTTCTCATCACCTAACCTAAACTCAAGGATATCTCTGCTAGGAAAAAAGAACACGTCCAAAACAACATGCAAAACGATAGAAAAACAAACACAAACTGAATAAAACAGAATTAAAATAGATTTCACCCATCTTCTTCCAAACCCTATATTTGCTTGAACTCCATGGCGGCGGCTCAGGAGGGGGACGCGCCTGCCGTTCATCCGCCACAACCTCAACATCAGCTTCATCTAGATCATGTTCTTCTTCCTCTACCCCAATCGCCATCGTCTTGTACTTGTCCACGAAGACTTTCAGGCCGGAAAAAGAAGACTCATCAAACGAATTTCCGAAACTCGTTTCCAGTTTCCACCTCCATATCCGCCGAAGATGCGGAGCTGCAGACCGATTAGCACCAATCCAAAGAGCACCGACGATCTACGTTGCTGGATCAGCCAACGCAGACGCAAAATCCAAAACTCGGTGCTACACCCGAGCGGTTAACACCGGAAACACCCCTAGAAGAACCCTAGGCGGCGGCGAAGATAGAGAGAGAGACTAGGGAATTATCTTTGACAAAATGTTCATCACTCAACTAGAAACAAGAAAATGAATAAGAAAATACGTATGAACTCCATTTTTTACAAATATCCATACAATACTGACGTGCACTTTGTCGTGATGTGCACTCAAAATAATAATACAATACGACACTAATACGTAGTATAGTGTAGTAAGGTTCGTATCCACAAGGAAAGGAACACTCTTCTTTTTATATAAATAAATAAGTAATAACAGGGGGGTTTTATGTTTGGTTAATGAACTTAAATTGTCTTTAAACACGAAGATGAACGAGTTATGTGGTTTAATTAATAAGAAGGAGACTTGGCTTTGCTTTTATCCACTTAATGAAATGTCCGTCGATCCCGGTTATATCTTTAACTATCTTCCTCTCGAATACTCAATCGAGGAGTATATCCAATTCATCGAGGGTAGTTATTAATAACGAGATGCGTTCATTAATAAAACTTACTATCGAGTCAATATAGAACAAGCGCTGTATATTAACTTGATAGTAGCAATAAACTTAAGATGAAAACGATTGAGATTGATAACCTCAACACAAGCGGTTTATTGGTTTAATCAATATAATTAATTCCTCTTGGCTTATTAACCATGAGAAGCATGCATTAACAACCCAAGTTTACTACCATTGAAAGAACCGAATTAATAACAAGCGTATTAACCGATTGATTCTAGTAATAATTAATATATGAAACAAAACTAATTGATCCTTTAAGTAATGCTCAAAATATTAATATGGAATATGAATAGGAAGTAATTAATATTCAAGGAAGAAGATTAAAGAAAATAACTCACAACTTACAAATCATTAAGCTTCAAAGTAGCAAAACCAAGATGGAAGAGTTTAGCTCCTCATTTGGAGACTAAACATGAAGAAAATATAAAGAAAGAACTTATCTAGACTGAGCTTAGAAGTGTATAGGAATTGGTGATCTATTTGTGAAGGAAAGGGGGTGTATTTATAGGCTTTTTGGGAGTGCAGCTCGGGTACTCGATCGAGTATATACAGATACTCGATCGAGTATGTGTAGAAACTCGAATTCGATCCATACTCGGTCGAAATTAGAGTAAAATTTATAGCCATACCCGATCGAGTATGTCGGTGTACCCGATCGGGTATAGACATTCGATCGTGGTCAAAATCTTCCCTGCATGTTCCTTTGTTTTCGGATCCGATCCGATTTGAAATTTCAACAAGATACCCGATCGAGTATATACAGATACTCGATCGAGTATAGACCAAAAATCGGGATCTTCCCCTTTGTCTTGTGATTTTGCACCCTCCTTCCACTTTTGGGGTTCACCAACCGTCCTTTGAGTGATAGTAGACCTGTTTGAGCTCAGAATAAATCTAATCTAAACAATTTACAAGAATTTAACAAACTAAACTATTACACCAAAAGTGTGTAATTTCCGAAATATTAAACAACCAAAACTAGCTAAAAACATAAACACACACACGGAAATTACACGTGTATCAAATACTCTGATACAAATGAGGTTTCTCTTAAAGTTGGTAAAATTATGATCCGAGGCAAATTACCATGATAATTGATACGTATAAATTACCCAAATTTTCCAAATTGCTATTCACATACATGCGCTATCAAATATTTCATCATTATTAATGCCTGGTCAATACCATTGAAAGATTGTTGGCAAATGGGAGATGACTGTTGGCTGTTGGCGGATTGTGTTAGCTGATTAATAATAGCGGATTCTGTTAGCTGTTTTGATCAGCTGATAGTATTAGCAGTTTGCAAAATATTGTTTGGTTAAATAGTTGTTTGAGTTCAGCTGATAACTTATTAAATGACTTTTAAGGACATCAATTAATTTTTTATTTACTAAATACTTTTATATACATATCATACATTTTGTTAATGTTATTTTCACGACTAATTAAACATTTTTTATGATTTACAACAAAATAAAAATATTTTAAGAGAAGCACTAATTTTTTAAACATTGTTTTTAATGTATTAAGTCATAAGGTAGATTAGAGACCTAGCCTACAGATAAAACTAATAACTCAATGTAAAATAAAAGGCAAAAACAAAACGTTGGGAATAAATAACAGCGAAAACATAATTTTAGAAGAAATTGGAATAAATAAATAAATAAATAAATAAATAAATAAATAAATAAATAAATAAATAAATAAATAAATAAATAAATAAATAAATAAATAAATAAATAAATAAATAAATAAATAAATAAATAAATAAATAAATAAATAAATAAATAAATAAATAAATAAATAAATAAATAAATAAATAAATAAATAAATAAATAAATAAATAAATAAATAAATAAATAAATAAATAAATAAAAGAAACTAGCTGCAACTCGAATGAATTCACCGACTTGTATTTATGAAGTCGGAACCTCAATTTGGTATAGTTATTGACATACGAAGTAACGAAACGGGGGGAGGGCGGAGGGGCGTGGGTAGATTAGGAAAATTAGGAGATTGCTAAAACGGCTAATGTCAAAACGCCATGTTTTGTAGCTTTTTTATTTTTGGCTGTTTAGATAAAAAAAGCCAAATGAAAAAGCTATGTAACCAAACATCCTATTAGTTGTTTCATCTGGTCAAAAGGCTAAATATTAGTCAAAACAGCCAAAAATGGTTGATAGACTCCCAACCAAACACCCCCTTTATCCTAGTAACGTTCACTTAATACAATTAGCTATCAATTTTGTTTTTCTTATTAGTTCCCTATTATACTGTTACTTTATATTATACAGAGTATAAAGATGTAGATAATAATCAAATTAGGCCCATAACCCATATATAATACTCCGTAATACTAAGCCTTAACACATGCCCGTGTAAAGGCCCAAAATATTAAAATGAAATTCGCTTGAGGACTAGCTTTACTTCCGCCCTTCACCTCCGCTAATTGACACCAAATCGCTACCCACCGCCGGACGTCCGCTCCTCCGCCAGGCGCCAGTGCAGGCCGCAGCACGAAGAAGATTCCGACTTGGGGTTTGGCCAGTTTCGAATTCAGCCTGATTCGTGAGGGGGGAAATTAGACAGCGCCCCTGACTTTGAAGAATTGAGGTGTCTTATTCTGAGCTATCTAAATAAATTTAATGGGCTTGAGTTTATCAATTGAGTAGTTAGCGCGTTGAACATTTGATGAATTTATGCAGCTCTTTTACAGTAAAAAAACCATAAATACATATTGATCTGTTTTTTTTAGTCTTTCATTATTATTATTTTATACCTGAATTTATTAATTGATACGTTTTTGTCCAGAACATGTGACTTATCTAGTTATATGTGCAGCAAATTAGCACTTTCGTGCACTCCAGATGTAGAACTTTAGAATTAATTGAGATAGTGTATGTTTGGGATTGCTTCAGTGTTTGTAGAATCATAAGTTATATCCTAAACATTTGGTGTCTCAGAAAAAATAGCACATGATTTTTGAAATGCCCGGAAGAATGCTTATTTGCTTATTGTTGTAACGGATAGTGTACAGAGGTTAAGGTGAACTGCACATACTACATTTTATTTGTTTTTCCTTGAATCAGTTGATTTGATGCAGTGTGACATTGCGTTTAGGATGTGAAAAAGAGTTTATTATAGTCTATTATGATAGGCTTATTTCACGAAAATACACTTCAAATTTTGAAGTTGTAGTGCAACTAAATTTAAAATATGTAGTAGAATTGAAGAAGCTTATGAAGATAGGTTTAAAGATATAGTTTGAACCTATTGAAGAAGCAATTGAAGTTAAAATATAACTATTACATTTTTTCCCACACTGGATTGAAAGGCTAGACCTGCCCTTATTTCCAGGGTAATCATTGTGAAGAAAAGAAAAAATGGCACTGGGGCTAATCCTAGGGCTTGGGAGGTCATTCAGGAGGAAGCGTACTGCTTCTCTTCAGATACTCACTTCCAAAAATGGTCCCAGGAACTTCTACAAGGGAAAGAATTGCAAGCCAACTGGTTTTCACACTCGCAAAGGTTTAACCTCATCTTTGTATATAATTATTTAAAAGTTTGATTATCATTTGAGATTTCCTTGTGTGTTATAAAATTATAATACATAAGTGTCTGCTATTATAGACCTTTTTGCGTATTTGTGATTGCATATGTATGCCCGTTTCAATTTCATGTTTGAAGCTGGAATTGTTGTGCATTATCCTAACCGTGTTGGTGACACTAAATGGGTATCTAACCTTGAACTTATTAAACAATCATATCCGTTGACTATTGAAGTTTTGGTACAGGGGGTTATGTTGTGGTTCCTGAAAAGCTCCCAAATTATGTGGTTCCGGATTTAGCAGATTTTAAGGTACTAAAGTAAAGTGTGGAAAGATTTGGTTTTTTCTTCATATAGAGCTGAATACATGTATAAAGTGGGGAATAAACTTATCTAATCTTCATGTTCATAGCTTTCAACCTGTAAGATTTTTTTAATCTTTTCCCTGCGCTCCATTTTAATACGATGGTGAAAGTATGACACTTAGTTTCGCCTCGCTAATATATGTGTGTTTTCCTTCAACGGTGTGCAAGAAGGAACAAAAGTTAGCATGGGGTGAGCATCATTGGTTGGATGAATTGATTTTTTCTCTTTGTTCTACTTCATAACAATATTAAATTAAGAACTAAGTGTTTTATTACCCATAGAGAAAATCATTATGAAACACCAAATGTGTCTCAAACCCTGATATCAGCGTGTCTACCATAAGTCAACATTGAATTCATATGGTCATACTCAAGGTAGCAATCTAACAAAATGAAGAAGAAACGAGATAAATTTCTCACTTAAGTAATAGAAGAAAGTTATGCGAGAAATGGAAAGGGAGTCCATGTATTCATTATTAGTCAGATTCTTGTACTTTTTGTTTATGTATTGACAATTCCCAAAATATTATTATCTTATTTTATAGCCTGTAATAAACATTGGGGTTCATGTTCGACACATGTGTCACTTCCAACTTGCTAGTGGCCAAGGCTTAAGCTGCATTTGGTTGTAAAATTTATAGTACTATGCTGAAGGGTAGGATAAGAAGGCAAAGAAGCTTTTGATGTATAATTTGGGCTTTTAAGTAATTGATCTGAAGTTAACCCTTGTGTTTATACTTTATAGTTTGCCAGCTAAAGTCTTCATCTTTGTGTCTCATAAGTGGCATCTGTTTTGTAAATTAACTTCTTTGTTTGCCTTTGCAGCTAAAGCCATATGTATCCCAGTGCCCGACAGGAGACAAAACAACTGAAGCTTCAGATTCAGCTAAATGAACATCCATCCGATAATCTGATATTTAGGAACTGCATGTTTGATTCTGATACTCTGTATCCGGAGAATCCTCAAATATACTTATTCTACTCTTTCTTTTAATTTGTTCACTCATTTCTATGAATTTGCAATATTGAGGACTGTAGTCAATTTACTTCGCGATGTGGAGTGAGCCTGAAACTCTGTTATTTAATCATTTTTGTGAGCCTCAACTCTTGAGTTGGCATTAAAATTCAGATTGAGGTTTAGACTTATCTATCTAGCAACAGACATGTCCACTGTCCTGTACATTATTAGTTGATTAGCTTCAGTTTTACTTAGCAGCATATTTATATTTACATTATACGGTTATATACTGCCCCTACTTCTGGGTGTTGACATATAAGGATAAGTTTCCAACATTCCATACCAAAGAGTATAGATTCGTTTTTTTTTTTTTTTCTAAAACTGTGTAGGACAGAGGTGGCAAAATAAAAATCAAGCCTCCCCTTTCCTCTCCTTCGAAATCCCCCAACCATAGTGGCCCTAATTGACATTTACGGTTCTTTGTTCCTAAATAAATTCAACATGTGAAATTTTACATTATGCACAAGTTGTATTTTGACTACGTTTTATTTATTAATGTATTAATAATTTATTTTAAAAATAAATTGTCATATTTGTTTCATCCTAAATTTTCAAAATATGAATTTTTAACTTTTTTACTGAATGAGATTTAAATATACTAATGGTCAAAGTTGTGCATTGTCAAATGTGAAAAGTTGAATTTATTTAAGAACGGAGGTGTATTATATTGTCTTCACTATATTTCAAATTTTCTAAATGTAAGAATTATTTTAAATTTAAATACGACCCCTCCCCTTCTCTCCTTCAAAACATGCCAACCAAACTGGTCCTTAATCTCGAATTGCGCCCATCAGAATAAATTGTAATCATCCAAATATCTTCAAATACGGTTTGAGAAAAATTTATTGGGACAGATAGAAACGGAAAAATGAGACAAAGATAGGGAAGTATAATATTAAGATTACATTCAAACAATTCCACGCGTTCTAAAAACTTTACTCCAATCTAGTCCTTTAAAGCATTGTCAAGTTCGATCGACACAGAGAATAATAAAATAAAAACTGTGTGGTTCAGATTTGTACAGAGTGATAAATAGTCGGAACCACAAATTTATTGACTAAAAAGGAAAGTCACAAATTTTTTGAACTTTAAAAGAAAAGATGACAAATTTTTAGAGACGAAGGGGTAGAATTGAACACATTTTTGTACTAATTTTAGTAACTAAAATAATACTAGTAATAATTAGCCTAAAATAATACTAATTCAATTACATTATAAATATTTTAATTAGAGGAATCGTCATCCAGTTTAATGCTTAAAAGACGTCACCCGATATGGCGACATATTAGGTCATCTCCAATGCAGGGGTGCATTGGAGTTCCATGTCAGCAAATGTACATTCTATTGTAAAATCTACTCTCCAATGTTAAAGTCAATGAACCTTCAAAATCTGAGTTGGCAAAGGAGGAGGTCCAGTACAAGGTCTACAAACAAACCTTCAGTGCTACCTTCACTCCACCTAAGCAAGGAACTCATTATTGTGCACTGTACGTAGCTTTCCTTTCTTCTTTTATTAGTTTTAAATTTTTTGTTGTTGTTCCCTTTATGCATTGGAGTACACTCCAAATAGACCATCTCTATTTGCTGATATTTGCTACATACCCTCTCTATTTTCTTGCCACATAAGGAGCAATGCAACATGAGCATTGGAAATGCTCTTAGTCGCCATCTGGATGAACGATTTTCCTAACCATGATACACTCAAACACTATTTTGCTAAATATTTTTAATTGGATCCTAATTTCATAATTAATCATCATTATTTAAAAAAAACTCATATATTTAATTAGGCATATACTGTGACTGTAAATAGAACCAATTATAACATGGTCGATTTTGACTATTGGTTTGATTTTTTATGGATCCAGATTCTTCGCTTTGTCCCTAGAATCCACTACGTATCATTTACCGTATGAGTGGATTGATTTGGTCCAAGTTTTCTATGGAACCAAAAGTTACCTATATATTTGTGTTCAAAAATTCAGAGCAAGGTCCATTACAAACGTAGGGATGGGCGTTACTAAGGCCGAGTTTGGTGTGTTCATTTCCCAAATGTAAACTATTAAAAATCCAACTTTCCTTCATTGTAATGACCCTGTTTTGCACATGGACTTTTAAAACCTAAGATATTTGAGGTATTTTGATTTTCATGAAAAACTCAACACAAACCAAACCAAATAGTTAAACTACATGTCGTGCGGAGCGACACACTACAAAAAAACACGGGATTGACAGAAATTTTTGGTAGGTATTTCTCAAAATTGACAAAGATTTTGGCAGGGTTATGCCAAATCTTTGTCAAAAATACTTTGACACAAGCTATTTAGCACGAAATTAATGGTAAATCTGTGCCAAATCCTAATCAATCCCGTAACTTTTTTGAAGTGAGATGACCGACGAGAACCAAATATTTCACCAGTAGCTCTCACAATCTCACACATCCATAATGATAATTACAATTAGTGGAAGTTCATCAAATGCATGGATACCAATGACTTTTAGAAGGATTAGTCAAGACTCAAGACAAATGTAAACATATCAAATTTAAAATTTTAAACAAAGCCAAGATATGTAGTCATGGTAGTTTCCAAACTGTCGCCTTCAAATATGGGCTTTGACCCCAAGGTTAACCCTAACCACGATCAAAACGAAGCATAGGTTGTCCGAACTTCGACGTCAGCAAGGTATACTCCTTTGTGCGGAGTCTTGACTCATCTAGAGAAATGGTAAACCGGAGGATGCCACTCTCAACAAGTATCTACCAACACAATATAACAAGCTACAAACATAATGAAGATTCACAATATGGCAGGGGCGGATCCGGATTCCGGAATGCCCTGGGCTGAAAAGAAATTCTATTTGACTTCAACTTTAGCGGGGTGGGCTAAATATGAAATTTTTAAAAATTTACACTAAAAAAATTGAAAAAATTTTAAGCTGCCTTGAGCTTCAGCCTACCATAACATATACATAGATCCTCCCCTGCAATATGGGTTCATCCCTTGGATCTACTTTCACAATTGAGCTTAGGGAAGTTCTTGAATGATCCACTAGGAAACCCAAGGCAAGACATAACTACTCAATCTTCATCTTCGACCACCAAGGTTGATGGCTGAAGAGGAGGCAAGCATTTGGCTCGACACATATGGAACACATTGGATAGCCATGCATCATCCCTTGATTCATTGATAGGCATCATGAGGAATTCAAGGGCGGAGCCACGGCACTGGACAGGTACGCAAAATCTTTTTGAAAAAAAATTATATGTATTTTTTTACACAAAAAATATGACCATTTTTAAAATCTTGGGTGGGCCGAGGTCAATTTTGGTTCCCCTAGCTACGCCCCTGATCAGGATCACTGCACCTTTGGAAAGACATGTGCCACCCGTTCTATAGATTCATGACACATGGTATACGATCCTATAAATTAGATACATGTGATGTTCACCTATATATACTGTAATTAGCCAATCATTGTAAATATAAACACCCTATGGTGAGATTTATATAAAAAGCTGAAATTCTTTATAAAAAAGTCTAGTCTTTTTATTGATTATGATTTTGAGGGTCTCTCAAGATTGTACTAAAAGAATTTGACAAACTTAATCCGGGTGACAAACTATTTAAAATGAACCAACAAAAATAAACTACAGGTCTCAAGATAATATGTACAAGTAGATTGAACTAGAATAGACATAAGAATAAGTTGGTTAAGTTATTACCCTTACAATTTTATTTGTTTATTGTAAAAATATACTAACAAACAAGCTGAACAATTCAAATTAAAACATACAATGGGGATGTTTGGTAAGAACCTATAAGCCATTTTTTACTTTTAGGATTGACTTTGCTTGTTTGACTGTAAAATTACTTTTTTTGTTCTTGTTAACCATTTTTAAATTTGACTGTTTGTTATGAAAAGTCAAATATAAAAATATACTCTTAGTAGTTTTTCACTATGACCTTTTAATCCTCTCCTTAATAGCACTACAACACCCCAAAACAAATTCCCGCCCACCCCGAAGCTGAATATCAACCGTCCGATTTTAGTAAACTAGATCTACGGCTTTTACCCCCTTCCCGTGTACGTCTTTCATTTCTCATATCTGAACTTCTCAAATCGATCTGTTCTTTCCAGATCACAACACCAAGAAACCTAGCCGAACAGGGGAGGATCTATGTTAGGGCTATGGTAGGCTGAAGCCCAGGGCAAACTAAAAAAAAAAAAAATTTTTTAAGGTATTATTTTTAAAAATTTCTGTCCAGCCCAGCCCAAATTTTTTTATAGCCCAGGCCAAAATTTTCTATAACGTAGTTCATTTTTCTAGCCCAGTCAAGAAAAACCAAATTCTTATAATGAATGGTACTACTAGGCTCAATAAAAAAATTCAGCCCAGTCCACTAGGCTAAAAAATAGAAGACCCAAAGCCCAAATTCAATAATGACAAAGTTGTGTTACATAATGCTCCCAAGAATGCTCAATACATTTCTCCAACTGTTCAAAAGGATATTTTGAACATTATGGGTAACAGAGTACGAAAAATGATTCGTGAAGATGTCGGAAATGGGTGCTTCTGTATTCTTGTAGATGAGGCAAGAGATGCATCTCATCGAGAGCAAATGACCATCATTCTGAGGTATGTGAATAGTTGTGGTGTATTGACTGAGCGCTTTTTTGCCATCAAAAGTGTTATCAGTACGACGTCATTGAACTTAAAGAACGAGATATCTGATATTCTTGTTAGATTTGACCTTGACCTTAGCAAATTGCGAGGTCAGGGATATGATGGTGCTAATAACATGCGAGGGACATGGAATGGGCTTCAAGCATTATTTCTTAGGGATTATCCTTGTGCATATTATGTTCACTGCTTTGCTCACAGGATGCAACTTGTACTCGTGTACGCGGCCAAAGATGTTAGCGTTATTTGGGAGTTTTTTTCTCATTTGGACAATGTTGTCAACATTGTCAATTCTTCTTCTCAGCGAATTAGTGAACTACAGAGTGCTCAAAGAATAGAAGTTGAACGTATGTTGGAAGCAGGTGAGCGTGAATCTGGAAGCGGAGCCAATCAAATTGGTAATTTGCAACGTGCTGGAGCAACGCGTTGGAGTTCCCATTATGATTCAATTAAGAGTCTGATTGACATGTTCACAGCAACATGCAAAGTGCTTGAGTATCTGCAAGAACATTGCCCAAAAGTGAGTTCTCGGGCAGAAGTTTGTGGTGTATATAGACACTTTGCATGTTTTGAATTTGTGTTCAGTTTACTTTTGATGCATAAAGTTATGGGAATAACGAGTATTCTATGTCAAGGGCTTCAAAAAAAATCATTGGATATCTTGCTAGCTATGAGATATGTTTCTACTACCCAACTCATTCTCGGGGAATTGAGAGAAAATGGGTGGGAAGACTTTCTTGAAGAAGTAAAGGAGTTTTGCTCAAAACATGAAATTCATGTACCGGAGTTGAATTCTAAATATATGGTAGGTCGTTGCCGCAAGCAAACTACAGTTGAGCATCATTATCACTTTGATGTTTTCAATGAGGCAATAGACTTTGTATTGGTGGAGTTAAGAACCCGGTTTAATGACAAATCAATGGAACTCCTTTCTTTGAGTGCTTCATTGGATCCCAAAAATTCATATGAGTCATTCAATGCTGATGCTATTTGTACTCTTGCAAGGAAGTTCTATCCCGAAGACTTTAGTAGTCAGGATATTCGTGCTTTAGAATTCGAGCTGCAACACTATGTTCATGATGTGATTCCTGATACCAAGTTTCAAGTAGCTACACTTGTTGAACTATGTGAGGAGTTGACTAAGAGCAGAAGATCTGATTCATATGTTATGATGAGCAGATTGATTCGCCTTGTATTGATCCTACCTGTTTCTACTGCAACAGCAGAACGGTCATTTTCTGCCATGAAACTTCTGAAGACAACACTCCGCAACAAGATGGCGGATGACTTTCTTGCTGATTGCATGATGCTTTATATTGAAAGAGACCTTACTCTTAGTATAGATGTAGACTCTATTGTTGACGAGTTTTTTGCTTCAAAGCCTCGAGGACAAATTTAGTGAAGAATTCTTATATTTGATATTGCTCTTATTATGAAAATTTTTAATGTAATAATATTAAAGTGTTTCAGCCCAGCCCAACATGAAATCCTGGATCCGCCCCTGTAGCCGAATCATAGTTCTCAACAACTCAGGCAGCTCTCCTCTTCACTGTCTCAACAACGATCTGTACCAGATTTTTGGGCCCGTTCGGCAAAGTTATTCAGAATTGAATTTCGATTTTGTTGTTTAACACAATCGAAACTAATTTCTTCTCTTCGACCTGTTCCTTCTACCTTCTTTTCCATTTCTTATCCTTATTTCCTTCTTCTTAGCAATCATGAGGTTTCTGAAAGAGGGGATGACTTATCTGCATGACCAGGAGTTGTCTGACCAGATATCGTCCAACAAGTCTAAATCTAATTTTCAGGTAAACTATTCTTCTAAATCATATACTCTGTAATATTTTTAAACTGATTTCCAATTTTCTAGGTTTATGTCGTATAGAAAGTTGTTACTTCGGAATCATTTAAAATACTTTATCAAAAGCTAAGTTCAGAGGTCGTTTGGTAACATTGTTTTCGGCTTATCAGGTTTATCAACCAACTTTTTCATCAAACATTGTTAGAGCCCGTTTGGTAGCACGAAAATCGGCTGATTTGGCTGATTCTGCTGAAATTTATGAAGTTCTGGCTGAAGTGGCTGCATTGGCTGATTCTGCTGATTTAAGAAAAAATTATTTCTAAAATATATTTTATTAATAAAATAAAGAAAAAATTATATGTAAAAATAGCTAAAATAGTCATTTATAGTAACTTCAGCCAATACAGCCAGAAAAGTAACTCCAACCTTACTTTTTCTGCTTATTACACAATTCAGCGCGCGAAAGTTAAAGATATGTGCTTGGTGAAAAAGTTTGCTGATAAGCCTGAAAAGCCAAAAAACAGTGTCGCCAAACAGCCTCTTACTGTAGATGATCATTTTAGCTATTTTTACACATATTTTTTCCTTTATTTTATTAATAAAATATATTTTAAAAATAATTTTTTCTTAAATCAGCACAATCAACTAATTCAACCATCTGAGTCAGAACTTCATAAATTTCAGCAGAATCATCCGATTTTTATGTTGCCAAACGGGCTCTAGGTATTACTCTCTATTCTATTATTCGTATCTTTAATAGTTATTTCATTCTAATAGAATCAACTATCAAACCAATTGCCACCACCCAAAAAATCACATTAAGAAACTACCATTTCATTATTTCGAATAAAAATAAATAAAATTTCAAAATTAATACGGAGTTTTCCGTGTACTCAAAATTAGAAGGTAAATCGCTCCGAGCACTCCAATAACTTTCTCTTCTCGTGATAGAAGACTTGTGTGGTGCTATTCATTTTACCACATACTCTTATACACACTATTTTACTCATCACAATTAGATGTATCTACTGTCTACAGTCTACACTCGTCACTCACTAGTCACTACTAAGCTACGGTGGGCCAGTGGCACGCGCGTTACACAACACCGAGATATCGATATTTCTACTTTAGATTTTGAAATACTCCACATCATATTACAATTTACTACGTAGAAGAAAGAGTTAAGCATAAATGTGGGGACTAAACTTTGTATAGTTTTTTGTTTTGGGGACAAGTTTTTTTCTTTTGGTTTTAGGGACTCAAGCACTTCTCTATCAATTTTCATTTGTACACATTCTTGGAGCGAAACAGAATAAACCTAGAAGAGAGAGATATGAAAACTGAGGCAACTGCCTTCTGTTATTCAATAACAACCCGTTATATCAGTTCTACAACATCAAGAACATACAATGGACCTTGGTCACTTATTAAATGGGCTGTAAACATAACAAAGCCCAACACAAGAATAATGGGCTGCAGAATTATTAACTACAACATGCTCCCTTAATTCTGCATAACAACAAATCAGGAAATAAACAACAAATATACTATGCTCCCTGCAACAAAGAAACTGAGAATATATTCAGCGTCTTCCTCAACTCTATGAATCTTTGTGGACCAAGTGGTTTTGTAAGGATATCAGCCAGTTGAACTTCAGTCTTGCAATACCACACTTTGATCTTTCCTTTGCTGACATTTTCTCTCAAAAAATGATACTTTGTATCAACTGGCATTAATGCTCTCAGTTTTACTTCATTCAATAATGATCTCAACCAAAGTGCCTGACAAGATGCATAACAAGCTGAAATATACTCAGCTTCACAGGTGGAAAGTGACACAGAATCACTCTTCTTAGAACACCAAGAAACTGTGGCCAGACCAACTGTAAAGACATATCCATATGTGCTTCTCCTCTCATCAATATTCCTGTTCCAGTCTGAGTAAGAATACCCTAATAGAGTATCACTTCTCATTTTTCTTGAACTTGGCAGTAATACACCAAAATCTGCACTACCTTTTGTTGGAAATATGCCCTAGGACAATCATAGTTTATGATTTATCAATAAATATTTAATGCTCATTAATTAATAAAGTTGCAAACTCATTTTATGTTAATTATTATTGTGAGTTTTCTTTATTAATATTTAGTCCCTGAATATTCTGTTTAGTAGCTAATTAAGTATGTGACTTAATTGTGGAATGCTACACTTTAAAATAAACATAATATTCTAATTGTCCCTGGTCTAATATTATTAATTTGGGACATTAATAATTAATAGACCAGTATGTGGATTAACTGATGGCTATATTCCACTAGTCATGGGTATAGAGATATCAAGTTAATAACATAGATGCTTGTTAGGGAACAAGTTCATTGGACAGACCCAACTTGGGGACACTGCTAGGTTATATGTCATTAGTGTTGTCCTCAATAATGATGAGGTGCTATATTCTTATACTTGAGATAATCATGGTTACTAGCATGAGAATTAATATGTATTAACACCATTAAACGTTATCTTTAACTGGATAATTATAAAGGTGGTGATTGTACATATTATGAACCATGTAGTAGTATATGAATTATCAAGATAGTTTTTGTCACTCTTGTACATCGAGAGAAAGATATCTATTGGGCCCCTTGACAAGTAAGATTAATTAGCATGGCCATGCTCAAATGAGGTGTCATTTGATCAAGATTAATCTTACTTGGTAATCAAGAAATATTAATTGAGAATAACAAGGATGACACGACCTAACCTTGTCTCAATTAAGATATCGTTTGACAAAAGAGAATTGTTAGCACAAATTAATCATTAAAAGGTTATGTCAGATTTAATTGACATTTATATATTTTGGATAGTCATAATGCCTTGCTAGAGACCGCTTATGATTTGTGAAGCTCGAATTAATTTCTAGCCCACTACCAATAATATATAAACCTACAGGGTCACACACCTAAGTGATTTGGATCATTAATGTTTGTTAATAACATTAAAATAGCTTGATTAGCCCAATTCGAAATAGGTTTTCGAATGGTATTGGGCTAGGGCCTCTTTAAGGGTTTTATTAGCCATAAAACCCCTTCTTTACTCCTCTTATAAATAGGGCCATATAGACCCACGAATTTTAAGAGTTAAAATTCACTTCTTAAACCTAGAGTAGAGAGGAAGAAAGAAGAGAACGCTAGCACGTTCCCTGCGGCCGATCCAGTCACGTGCGTGTGGATACCGGTAGAGCTCGGGATCGTTTTCTCGGACTGTCTGACATCCCTGATTAAGATTGTTATGTAAGTCCCTCTTAAATTCTTGTAATTTCGTTTATAATAAGAACCTCAGATCCGTTTGTTTACTTTTGGGTAGTAAAAATTTTAGTTTATTCCGCTGCGTTTTTCTGCCCGAAACCCAACAGTGGTATCAGAGCCTACGGTTCTTTATTATACTCGGGTTACACGATTTGATGTAGAATCTATAATTTGATTATTTTGGGATTTATTTTCGGAATTTATTTTTTTTTTATTAATTTCGAAATTATTGATATATTAATTTCGGAATTTATGTGTATGCTACATTCCGAAAGTTTATAAGGATGTGATACTCGAACAATTCGAACTTGATCCAATATATATTCACAATAATATTTGGAATATTTTGTGATAATATTTATTTTACAAATCAGATCTGAATAGATTAGGAATTGGATGGAATCCTACAGCCTAATTATTCGGAAGAGATTTGAATGGACATGAAAATTCAAGAGTTTGAATTAGATCCAATTTGATACTTATAATTTATGTTTCATATTCGGAATAATTTTGAGTACAACTAGGATTTTGAAAAATTTGGATTTTGATTCAAAATCTATTATAAAGTCCGAATATAACTTGTTTATATTGCTTCGTATCAATCTATTGCTTTGTATATTATTGCAAGATTCTGATTTTGATTCAAATTCTAATTCAATATTTATTGCTTCGTATCACATTCGGATTGTGGTATATATAGATTTCCAAATTTGAAATCAATTAAAAGATTGAATTAGATCTAGTTTATATTTAGACCTAATCTTGGAAGTTTTAGCTTCTCGTTTTTCGGATGAGATCCGAATTGATTTTACAAAGTTATTCTTCTATTATACAAATTTAGTGATTTGCCTAATTAGTTCAGATCGAAGAATACACAATTAGTTGGGATGAGATCCATATTATAACATATTAGAATTCATCTATGTTACGGATATGTTATATGGGAAATTCGAATTTAATCACAAATTAATTATTTTCGAATTTTAGTTTATTAATTTTTATTCGTAGTTATATATGTGCATTAATCTATATTACGGATATGATCTGTATTTGTGCATATGTAATACGAATTATTTTAGAATTCATTAAATATGTATTTTTCCGGATGAGATCCGAATTAAATACATATTACTTGCGGATTTTAAAATTTAATTTTCAATCCGTGCATGCGCAATTATTTTGCTCCGTCACAGGGACAGCTTTAAGTGGTGGTATAGCATGATCTGAATGTATGTTTTATATTATGTTGTTTTACGGCCTGCGTGCCGTTTCCCACTATCCCCTGTAATGTTTTTCAACCCCGTAGATTTTTAGTAGTACACTACACAGGTTGAAGATGTCAAGGAGATATGAAGATTTTGGGATCATGCTATATCACTGCACTAGTTTTAAATTATTTATTTAAATATTTGATTGCTGCATGTGTGTAATTATTAGTCCCGACTAATTATAAGTCCAAATTGCTTTCCCAATATGACCACCATTTAAACTATGCTAGTTGTGATATGTGTCTGCCAAAGCAGAGCATTTCACACTATCTTAGGAAGATGTTTTGAATGATCGTCATTCTCGGGTCTTAATATTGGTTTGGACTTACAAGGCCATCAAAATGGTTTTGGGCCTTGAAGCAAGGAGTGTTTGGATAATCAAATAATGTTGACCAAACAAACCAAGAGTCATATATGATATGATTAACAAGAGTTGTTTACCTAAATAACTAATTTTTAAGTGATAAGCCAAAGCTTACTTAAACTTTAGTGAAATATGGATCTTGGACCACTATATTTGGGACTTTCTATTTAATATAGTGGGAGTTATTTTTTAGCATTATTTAAAATTCTTTGCATTATTTGTTGTAGTAAATATGGCCGCCAACACAACTTTTTCACTGCGATCTATCCTTGAGAAAGAAAAACTTAATGGAACAAATTACATGGACTGGGATAGGAATCTGAGAATCGTTCTCAAACAAGAGCGTAAAGAATATGTCCTTGACCAACCAATTCCTGCTGAACCAGCGGCCAATGCTGCTAGAGCCATTAGAGATGCTTATGAAAGGCATGTCCGTGATGAAGTTGATGTCACTTGTCTGATGTTAACTATCATGGAAGCTAATCTTCAGAAACAGTTTCTGAATCGTCGTGCACATGACATCTCTAATGAACTCAAGAACTTGTTTCAGAAACAAGCACGGATCGAAAGGTTCGAGACGACCAAAGCTTTGTTTCACACAAGGCTTACTGATGGAAACTCGGTTGGACCTCACGTGCTCAAGATGATCGGGCTTAGGGATCACCTGGAAAGACTTGGATCTCCAATTAGTCAAGAGTTGGCTACTGATGTGATTCTCGCATCACTCACTCCGGCATATGACCAGTTCATCATGAACTATAATATGCATGGTCTTGAGAAGACCTTAACCGAATTGCATGGAATGCTCAACTCTGCTGAGCAAAACATCAAGAAAAATCGGAGTGACATTTTGATGGTCAAAAAGGGGAAGGGGTTCAAGAAGCATGGTAATGGCAAGGTTGGTGGAAACAAGAAATCCAAAACCCTGGTTAAGAACTCGGGTAAAAGCAAATCGGTTGCTAGCTCTTCTTCTAAAGAAGAGCAAAAATGTTTCCACTGCAACAAAACTGGTCATTGGAAGCGGAATTGCAAGGCATATTTGGAGGAACTGAAAAAGAAGGGGCATGGTGATGCTTCCAATTCAGGTATCTATGTGATAGAAGTAAATGTTACTACCACTACTTCATGGGTATTGGATACCGGTTGTGGTTCTCACATTTGTTCAAATGTGCAGGGGCTAACAAGGAGTAGAAGGCTGGCTAAAGGTGAAGTTGACCTACGAGTAGGCAATGGTGCAAAAGTTGCAGCATTAGCAATAGGGACATTTACTTTGAATTTGCCCACGGGCTTAGTTTTAGAACTTGATAATTGTTATCATGTACCTGCCATTAGCAGGAATATTATTTCCGTTTCTTGTTTGGACAAGAAAGGATTTCATTTTATAATAAAGAACAACATTTGTTCTATTTATTTTAATGAGATCTGTTATGGTAGTGCTAGTCTCATAAATGGACTTTATGTTCTAAACCTTGAAATGCTCATCTATCACATAAATACAAAGAGGTTTAAATCTAACGACTCAAACCCAACATACCTTTGGCATTGTAGACTAGGCCATATAAATGAGAAGCGCATTAAAAGACTCCATTCTAGTGGATTTCTTGATTCTTTTGATTTTGAATCAATCGAGGAGTGTGAGTCTTGTTTATTGGGTAAAATGGCCAAGTCACCATTTACTGGTAAAGGTGAAAGAGTTCACAGTTTATTGGACCTCATACACTCGGATGTATGTGGCCCAATGTCAACAATGGCCAGGGGAGGTTTTCAGTACTTCATAACATTCACTGATGACTTCAGTAGGTTTGGTTATGTGTACCTAATGAAGCATAAACATGAAGCTTTTGAAAAGTTCAAAGAATTCCAGAATGAAGTTCAGAATCAACTTGGCAAAACAATTAAGGCCATTCGATTAGACCGAGGTGGTGAATATTTGAGCCAGGAATTTAGTGATCATCTAAGAGGATGTGGAATTGTTTCACAACTCACTCCGCCAGGTACACCACAATGGAATGGTGTGTCCGAACGGAGAAATCGGACCTTGTTAGACATGGTCCGTTCCATGATGAGTCTCGCTGAACTACCAATCTCTTTCTGGGGTTACGCTCTTGAAACCGCTGCATTCATACTCAATAGGGCTCCAACAAAGGCTACAGAAAGGACACCATATGAGATATGGACATGAAAGGTTCCTAGTCTAGCTTTTGTGAAGATTTGGGGTTGTCAAGTTTATGTAAAACGTTTACTTTCAAATAAACTTGAACCCAAATCAGATAAGTGTTTATTTGTGGGTTATCCTAAGGAAACAAAAGGATATTACTTTTACAACCCATCAGAGAACAAAGTGTTTGTTGCTCGTAATGGTATTTTCTTAGAAAGAGAATTTCTTTCCGAAAGAACCAGTGGAAGTAAAATTCAGCTTGAAGAAGTTCAAGAAGATCAAGATAGTCAGACTATGCAAGCAGTCCCACAACCTCAGCCACAAGTTGTTGTGGATACGTCTGAGATAACACTCGCTCCAAGGAGGTCATCTAGGGTGCGTAGAGAACCGGTTAGATACATGTTTATCTTAACTGAGCATCGCGACGTATTATTGATTGACGAAGATGAACCTTTGACCTACCAAGAAGCAATAACGAGCCATCACTCCGATAGTTGGCTAGAAGCCATGAAATCCGAAATGAAATCCATGGCTGATAATCAAGTCTGGGACTTGGTTGATCTACCTGATGGTTGTAGAACCATTGGGTGCAAATGGATCTACAAAAAGAAATTGGATAAAGATGGCAATATAGATGTGTATAAAGCACGGTTAGTGGCGAAAGGTTACAAACAAATTCATGGTATAGACTATGATGAAACATTCTCGCCAGTTGCCATGCTTAAATCAATTCGGATTCTCTTAGCAATTGCCGCTCATTTTCATTATGAGATTTGGCAAATGGATGTCAAAACTGCTTTCCTAAATGGAAATCTAGAAGAGGACGTGTATATGATACAACCTGAGGGTTTTGAACATCCAAGTAATGCTGGGAAGGTATGCAAGCTTAAAAGATCAATTTATGGTCTAAAGCAAGCATCTCGGAGTTGGAATCTTCGTTTTGATGCTGCAATCAAAGAGTTTGGTTTCAATCAAAACGAAGAGGAACCTTGTGTTTACAAGAAATTGAGTGGGAGTGCAATCACTTTCCTAGTCCTATATGTAGATGACATACTTCTCATTGGGAATGATGTTCCAATGCTTTCGTCTGTAAAGGCTTGGCTTGGAAAATGTTTCTCAATGAAAGACTTGGGTGATGCATCCTATGTGTTAGGGATCAAGATCTATAGAGATAGATCTAGAAAACTAATAGGACTAAGTCAAAGTAACTACATTGACAAGGTCCTGCATAGGTTCAATATGCAAGATTCCAAGAGAGGATTCTTGCCTATGTCACATGGCACATATCTCAGCAAGACTCAGTGTCCACAAACACAAGATGAGCGAGATCGGATGAATAGAGTCCCTTATGCTTCTGCTATAGGTTCTATCATGTATGCTATGTTATGTACTCGCCCTGATATAGCTTGCGCTCTAAGCATGACTAGTAGATACCAGTCAGATCCAGGTGATAGTCACTGGATAGCAGTCAAGAATATTCTAAAGTACTTGAGAAGAACTAAGGATGCATTCTTGGTCTATGGTGGTGAAGATCAGCTCATTGTAAAAGGTTACACAGATGCTGGGTTCCAATCCGATAAGGATGATTTTAGTTCGCAGTCAGGATTTGTGTTTTGCCTCAATGGCGAAGCAGTGAGCTGGAAGAGTTCTAAACAAGACACGGTGGCTGATTCTACAACAGAAGCTGAGTACATTGCTGCTTCAGAAGCAGCAAAAGAAGCGGTATGGATAAGAAAATTCATCATTGAGCTCGGTGTGGTTCCTAGCATTGTTGGACCAATGGACTTGTATTGTGATAACAATTGAGCCATTGTACAAGCCAAGGAACCTAGATCGCACCAGAAATCAAAGCATGTACTCAGACGCTATCATCTCATTCGAGAAATAGTCAATAGAGGTGACGTCAAGATATGCAAAGTACCGACAGATTCAAATGTGGCTGACCCTCTCACCAAGCCACTACCACAAGCAAAGCATGAACGTCATACTAGTGCATTAGGCATTCGTTTTGTTCACGATTGGTCCTAGTGCAAGTGGGAGACTGTTGGAAATATGCCCTAGGACAATCATAGTTTATGATTTATCAATAAATATTTAATGCTCATTAATTAATAAAGTTGCAAACTCATTTTATGTTAATTATTATTGTGAGTTTTCTTTATTAATATTTAGTCCCTGAATATTCTGTTTAGTAGCTAATTAAGTATGTGACTTAATTGTGGAATGCTACACTTTAAAATAAACATAATATTCTAATTGTCCCTGGTCTAATATTATTAATTTGGGACATTAATAATTAATAGACCAGTATGTGGATTAACTGATGGCTATATTCCACTAGTCATGGGTATAGAGATATCAAGTTAATAACATAGATGCTTGTTAGGGAACAAGTTCATTGGACAGACCCAACTTGGGGACACTGCTAGGTTATATGTCATCAGTGTTGTCCTCAATAATGATGAGGTGCTATATTCTTATACTTGAGATAATCATGGTTACTAGCATGAGAATTAATATGTATTAACACCATTAAACGTTATCTTTAACTGGATAATTATAAAGGTGGTGATTGTACATATTATGAACCATGTAGTAGTATATGAATTATCAAGATAGTTTTTGTCACTCTTGTACATCGAGAGAAAGATATCTATTGGGCCCCTTGACAAGTAAGATTAATTAGCATGGCCATGCTCAAATGAGGTGTCATTTGATCAAGATTAATCTTACTTGGTAATCAAGAAATATTAATTGAGAATAACAAGGATGACACGACCTAACCTTGTCTCAATTAAGATATCGTTTGACAAAAGAGAATTGTTAGCACAAATTAATCATTAAAAGGTTATGTCAGATTTAATTGACATTTATATATTTTGGATAGTCATAATGCCTTGCTAGAGACCGCTTATGATTTGTGAAGCTCGAATTAATTTCTAGCCCACTACCAATAATATATAAACCTACAGGGTCACACACCTAAGTGATTTGGATCATTAATGTTTGTTAATAACATTAAAATAGCTTGATTAGCCCAATTCGAAATAGGTTTTCGAATGGTATTGGGCTAGGGCCTCTTTAAGGGTTTTATTAGCCATAAAACCCCTTCTTTACTCCTCTTATAAATAGGGCCATATAGACCCACGAATTTTAAGAGTTAAAATTCACTTCTTAAACCTAGAGTAGAGAGGAAGAAAGAAGAGAACGCTAGCACGTTCCCTGCGGCCGATCCAGTCACGTGCGTGTGGTCGTGTGGATACCGGTAGAGCTCGGGGTCGTTTTCTCGGACTGTCTGACATCCCTGATTAAGATTGTTATGTAAGTCCCTCTTAAATTCTTGTAATTTCGTTTATAATAAGAACCTCAGATCCGTTTGTTTACTTTTGGGTAGTAAAAATTTTAGTTTATTCCGCTGCGTTTTTCTGCCCGAAACCCAACACCTTTGATGTACCTCAGCACTCTTTTGCTGCATTAAAGTGAGTAGTTCTTGGTCTGACCATAAATCTGCTCAGGAGCCCCACAATATAGCTCAAATCTGGTCTGCTATTGCATAAAAACCTCAAGCTTCCAATCATCTGTTTGTAAAGAGTTGAGTCCACCTCCTTCTCTTCCTCATTCTTTCCAAGCTTCAGATTGGGATCAGCTGGTGTGACAGCTGGGTTGCAGTTCTCCATTCTGAACCTCTTCAGAATATCTAATGCATATCTCTTTTGATGAAACATAACCCCTCTGCTTGTATAAGCAAATTCTATTCCAAGGAAATATGACAAGTCTCCCAGATCACTCATCTCAAATTTTGTTTTCATCTCCTTCTTGAATGATTCTATCAAGATTTCATTATCACCAGTAACCAATAGGTCATCTACATATAGACATATAATGAGTGATCCACCTATCACTTGCTTGAAATAGACTCCATGTTCCACCTTGCATTTTAAAAAACCCTGCTTCTCAAAGAAACTATCAATTCTTTTGTTCCATGCCCTAGGAGCCTGCTTAAGCCCATATAAGGCTTTGTTCAACTTGTACACTTTCTCCTCTTTCCCACTTAGTTCAAAACCAGGTGGTTGTGCAACATACACTGCTTCTTCCAAAGGCCCATTCAGAAAGGCAGATTTTACATCCATCTGCTGCAGGCTCCAACCATTCAAGCTTGCATAAGCTACCACAGTTCTGATTGTCTCTATTCTAGCCACAAGAGCATGCACCTCGTTGTAATCTATGCCTTCTTTCTGCAAAAAAAACCCATTTGCCACTAACCTTGCTTTATGTTTGGCTACTCTCCCACCAGGTCTTAGTTTTGTCTTGAATACCCATTTAAGAGTTATGGGTTTCTTATTAATAGGAAGTGTGAAAAGTTCCCATGTATTGTTCTTCTTGATTACTTCCAGTTCTTCTATCATTGCTTCTCTCCATTTGGAGTCCTGACATGCATCTTCCACAGTTACAAGTTCAATATCTACAAAAAGTGCAAAATGCACCAAATCTCCATCATCTGAGATCACATCATCTCTTAACACCTCAAAGTCATTCAGTCTCACTAATCTGCTCATATTCCTTGTTGGTCTGCCAGTATTTCCCAACATTTGTGCTTCCTCATAACTTGAATTCCCAATTCCAAGTTCTTCAGAGTCTGACTCACTCTCTAGTGAAGCCAATCTTCCTTTTACCAGGTCCATTTCAGATGGTTCTTGTGTAGAAACATCCCAATTCTACTGACCAGCTTCATCCACCACTACATCTCTGCTAATGATAGTCTTGTGATTATTTGGATCATAAAGTCTATAGCCTCCAGTAGGGTGATATCCAACCATGATCAACTTTTCACTTTTATCACTTAGTTTCCTCCTTCTTTCATCTGGTATATGTCTATAACAAACTGATCCAAATATCATCAGATGTTTAACATTGGGATTCTCCCCAGATCACATCTCTTCAGGTGTAACATTTTTCAGCCTCTTAGTTGGACACATATTCAGTATATACACTGCAGTGGCTACAGCTTCACCCCAGAATTTATGTGGCAAATTCTTCGTTTTCAGCATACTTCTAGTCATATTAAGAACAAACCTATTCCTCCTTTCAGCCACCTCATTATGCTGGGGAGTGTATGGAGGTGTGGTTTCATGTATAATCCCTTGCTCTTGACAGAATTTAACAAAATCTCCATTTACATACTCCCCACCTCTGTTCTCAAAACTTTCAAACTCCACCCAGTTTGTTTCCCAACTAGATGTTTAAACTTAACAAAAGTATCAAACACATGTGCTTTCTTTTCTGGTAAGTACACCCACATCTTCTTACTAAAATCATCTATGAAGGAAACAAAGTATTTATTACCTCCAAGAGATGCCACTTCAAATGGACCACATACATCTGAATATATCAATTCCAAGACAGTACTGGTTCTGGAAGGGAGCCATGTCTTGAATGGATTTCTAGCCTGTTTTCCAACCATACAGCCATCACAGATCTGATTAGTCCTTGTGATTGTTGGGAGTCCATTCACCATGCCTTGGTTTGAAAGCTGAGCCAAACTCTTGAAATTCAGGTGCCCCAACCTATAGTGCCAAAGCCAATTATCTTCTGAAATCATAGTTGACAGACATACCCTTTGAATTGGTGTGATTTCAACCTGAAATGTTCTATTCTTCTTCAGTGGAGCCTTAAGTATCAGATTCCCCTCAGGATTGTAAATCATCATGGATTTATCCTTCAGCTTTATCTCAAAATTCTTCTCAGTTAACTGACCCAGACTTAACAGATTATCTCCCAGATTTGGAACATAAAGTACATCTGAGATCATAGAAATTATCCCATCCTTTCTTTGGACATGTACTTTCCCCTTTCATTCTGACATAATAGTGGTAAGATTTGCACAAGTAATCTTATTCTTGATGTTCTCATCCAGCTCCACAAACCACTCTTTTCTGCAACTCATATGATTTGAACCTCCTGAGTCTGAATACCAGGCATTGACTAATTCATCCTTGCATTTAGATTCAGGTGTTACCATCAACAACACATTATCCTCCTCAGATACTTCATTCTTAGCAACATGGGTCTCCTGATCTCTCTCAAACTGAGCTGATTTACCCCAACACTCATTTGCACAATGACCATATTTCTCACAATTATAACATTGTATATTACTTTTATCATATTATTGTCTATTATTACCACGTCCTCCTCTCCATGTGTTGCTTCTGCCACGATTACCACCACCTCTTCTAGAGGAAGATTCACCTTGCTCGTGCTTATTTCCATGAAATTCTCTGCCACGACCTCGGCCACCGCGTGAGGTATGCCTACCTCTACCACGTCCTCTTCCTCTAGCACCCTTATCCTTCTCGTCTCTTCTATTGGAAGACTGAGCAAGTAACACTTGATCAGTAGAGGTGGTTTGTGTAGACTCGCATGAGTCGCGTTCCTTGGCCCTTTGTTCAAAGAGTTCAAGAGAACCTTGCAACTCTTCAATCTTGATCTCATCAAGATTGCGTGTCTCCTCAATGGCACTGGCTAGAAAATCATATTTGCTATTTAGGGTTCTGAGAATCTTCTCTGCGAATGCCTTCTCAGTTATAATTTCTCCACAGGTCTTCATATTGTTGATCAAAGTTTGCACGCGAGTGAAATACGCAGCAATAGATTCGTTATTCTCCATCTGAATTAACTCATACTGCCTCCTCAGAGTTTGAATACCAACCATCTTCAATTTTTCCACCCCGGCATAGCTACGTGACAGAGTATCCCAAGCTTCCTTTGCACTTTTCGCTCCAGATATCTTCTCAAAATTGGCATCATCAATGCACTGTTGGATGTAGAATAAAGCTTTGTAGTCTTTCTTCTTCAGATCGCGATTCGCATATCGCTGTGCTTCAGTCGCGTTCGCAGGGAGTTCCGGACACCCATTCAAAACTACTTCAAGAACTTCCTGGTATCCAAAGATTGTCTTCATCTTGATACACCAACACTCATACCCATCCAAATTCTTACTGTCCAACATCGGCAAATTTCCGTTCGCCATCTCCCACAGTCCGATCTTGAAGCTCTGATACCACTTCTTGGAGCGAAACAGAATAAACGTAGAAGAGATAGATATGAAATTTGAGGCAACTGCCTTCTGTTATTCAAAAACAACCCGTTATATCAGTTCTACAACATCAAGAACATACAATGGACCTTAGTCACTTATTAAATGGGCTGTAAACATAACAAAGCCCAACACAAGAATAATGGGCTGCAGAATTATTAACTACAACACACATTTCAATAAAAACGTTCATACGTATAGTACCCAAAAACAATTATATACAAGTGTATTGTGTACAAATAAAAATAATTATAAAACGTAACATTATGCACTATATTTGTATACGGTAATCAATGTACGGTTAAATTTAGAGTTCGTTTGGTAACAGTGTAATGTAGGCCTGCACAAGAATAACCCGAACCCGCATAACCCGTCCGACCCAACCCTGCCCGACCCTATTTAATCGAGTATTTGATTTTTAAAAATATTCATGAGTTAAATATGTTTAAACCCGCACCTAATGGGTAGGGTTGCGGAATTAAAATCTCAAACCCGATAATACCCGACCCGGCCGAAGTTCATTTTACTATTACTATGTTACAACGTTTTCTTGGATAATTTCAATTTAAGACCAATGTGCTCTATCTAAGACTTTATGATATTAAAATTATAATTAAACATTTATCATTTTGACGAGGTGATTATTATATATTTACGATTCCTTCTAGTCGTTCTAGATGAATTTCCTTTACGGAAGGATGTTTTAATACTATTATCTAATGTTTTTACTTATAAAAGATACGAGTATTTGTATTTGTGTGTGTTTTGGAAACAAGTTAATCGAGTTTTAAATTGGTTACATTAATTTCCCACATCAAAGATGCAATCCGAAGTGATGTTTACCCCCATCCCGACCCTACCCGACCCGTCCATGCATAGTTTACCAACTTATTTTGCGTAACGCGGGTTGGTTAATAGCCAACTCGAACAAATCGGGTAGGCCCAAAAAATATAGCAAACCCGACCCAACCCGCCCGATGTGCAGCACTAGTGTAATGTGCTTGATCGGCTCAATCTATTAAAATTTGTAAAAAACTGACTAAACCTAGGGGTGGACTCGGGCCGGTTCGGGCCCGGTTCGGGCCTGGGCCCGGCTGGGCCTCGGGCCAGAAAACTAGGGCCCGAGCCCGAACCGCCGGTGGCCGGTTCCGATTCCGGTTCCGGGCCAAACCGGGCCGGGCCCAAACCACCTCAAATGGCCCAAAATGTCTAATCCAACCCAAAACTTAAAAAAAAATCAAAAAAAAAATTAAAATCCGGACCGGGCCCGAACCGGCCGGGCCGGTTCACCTAAAGCAGGGCCTGAGCCCGGACCACCCATCACCCGGGCCGGGCCAAACCGAACCGATGGACCCACCGGGCCAAACAGTAACCGGGCCGGGCCGGGCCGGTTCCGGGTCGGGCCGCCCGGCCCGAGTCCACCCCTAACTAAACCAATTGAATTGGATGAAGTATGAAAAGTTAAATTTTAAATTCTCCCTCCGGTTCTTAATTAAGTTCCTAGTTTGACTCCACACATATTAAGAAATAAATTTCACCTTACTGTGGAGTGCACTGTTTGAACACTGTTTGACACTGTTTGACACTGTTTTGACGTAAATCATTTGCCAAATAAGGAAAGGTTTGAAGTAGGAACTTTAATATGAATCATTCCAAAAAGGAAAGTAGGAACTTAATTACGAGACGGAGGGAGTATATTTTATTAATAAAATAAAGAAAAATTATACGAGTAACTTTAACCAAGTTTACTCTTATTATTATACATTTGAGCATTCAAAATAAAAAATTACGTATTTGATAAAAAATGTTGGATAAAATTGATGAGCTCAATATATGATTTAATAAACACATCCTTAAATTTTAATTTATCAGTTCTATCAGTTAATTTAATTCGTTTTATTTGCCATATACATGCAATGCATAATCTTGTCTCTTGTAATTCTCTACTTGTGCACTTGTGCATGTATACTTTCGTGGGTCAAATATGTACATGAACTAACTTAAAGTGTTCAATTAGCCCTTATATAGGAGGTTCAGCCGGCCATCGCCAATTGTGGAGGTTCCCAGTTGATTTTTTTGATGAAATTTTTTGAGCATTTTGTTCATTAAATCTAATTTACACATACCAAATTTCAGCTAAAAATTCAACCAGGAAGGTAATCAAATGATTTTCCGAAATATATTGCGTTACTTAACTGCGCGGTTATCTTCAAAAAATTATTTGAAGAAGATTCTCAAATCATTTGACTGCCATCCTAATTGAAAATCAGGAGACTTAATGAAAAAGATTCTCAAAAAATTTCATCAAAAAATTCCACCAGAAAACCGCCCCAATTAGCGATGCCTGGGCAGAACCTCCTATATAAAAGGCTAATTGAAGACTTTTAAGGTAGTTCATGTACGTATTTAACCCTTTAGCCCGTATACTTTTTATTGTTTAAAATGTATACAAATGAAATTTGATGGAGAAATACGCTTCAGTCCCTAAAACCAAAACAAAGTAACTTCAGTCCCCAAAACCAAAAACCAAACAAACTTTAGTCCCTACCTTTATGCTAAACTCGTAGAAGAAATATAAAACAAAATAAAAGGGACCGCATTCAAATTTAGCAATGAAATAAAGATAAATGAGTACGATCGGTACTAAAAAAATAAATAAATCACATAAAGTAACTGCATTCACACTGCCCAATTAAGGTCTTGCATCCCCAAGAAACGTATCATCAAAAGATCTTTGAAACGATTCACGAATCACGAGGTACAAGCAATTACTCCCTCCGTCCCTTATAACTTTGCCAACTTTCCTTTTTTGGATGTCCCATTAACTTTGCCACTTTCCCATTTAAGTAAAGAATTTGTGATTCCAGTTAATTCTCTCTCCTCTACACAAACCTCAACCACACAGTTTTTACTTTATTAATCCCCGTGCCGGTCAAACTTGGCAAAGTTATTAGGGACGGAGGGAGTATAACTTTTACCATCACGCCCATCTAGACGGCCGTAAAAACGGGCATTCAAAAAGTCAGTCCTTGAAAAACATTTGAAATTTAATCGAGAGTTCAAAATTCAAACCTTCCAGAAATTAAGGACGCAACATTGATCGCACCATACCGAGTATCACATAGGAGTAAATACAATGACCAAACTAAAACAAACAATCAAACATTCAAAAAGCATAGATGTCAAAACAATCTCAGATTCAAATAGGGATTAAGCAAAAGTGAATCCGATTGTTGCTAGTCAAAATTACCAAGAGTAACAGCATTGACGGCGTCATTAAGTCACAAAACAAAGATAACTGCTCTGTAATTATAAGCACTAACCATTACCGGGTTAAACTACCATGACCCAAATAGATGAAATAGTTATGCAGTAATAGTGATTAGATGAGATCCGACGGCTTTCAAGCCTCAACAGTCTCTACGGACTTCTTAGCGGGGGAGCAGATGAACCAAAGGTTGCCGTATGGGTCCTTCACCTTGCCAACGCGACCACCGCAGCAAGTGGCCTCACCCTCAGAGATTTCACCTTCAGCAACAGCGCCGGCGGAAACAGCATTAGCAACCGCAGTGTCCACGTCCTCAGTCTCCAAGGCAAAAACGGCAGCAGTAGCATCAGCCTTGGCCCTGTTGAAATAACATCAATAGCATTTGTCAGTTCCCAAATGGTTATTTAACACACAGATATCAAAACGAAAAATCGCCTTGAATGTAGAACAACATCAGTCATTTCTCCTTACTTGGTACTGCGTATTAAACTAGCAGAGCATCATTATAATCTGGAGGAAGATGGGCAAAATGGATACGACATTCAAACCTTGTTTATACTCGAAAGACCTTCGCGACACATGATTGAGTAAATGTTCTTATTAAAAACTCTACGAGCATCAGAAACTAATTTGGTGTGTTATATGTTTATTCGCTTACATGACAGATTAATATGCATGTGTTGCAACAACTGTATTTGAAGGCAGATTGAGGGAAAAAATGAGTAAGACACATTATAAACGATAAATCGGCTTCAAAATACACAGATCTACAAATATATTTCATGGATTAAGTGAGAAAAGAAACACAAATTCACAGAGGAGGTACATAAGAACTTACGGTGCAGAGGAGTCCTCGGTTAGGTCAGAAACGAGAAAAACAGTGGAACCGAGCTTCAGCTCAGCGTAGAGAATGAGAGGAACTTCCTGCTCGGCCTTCCTCTTCGTGTTCATCACACGACTGACCTCCTCGGCACCAAACGCGGTCTTGTAGAACTGCACGGCGTCGTTTGCCTTGGCACCTTCCACGAACAGCTGCGGCTTGAGAGCGGAGAAGGTGACAGCCTTAGCGGCTCCGTTCTTCGCACCGCCGTTCTGAGCTTCCTCCGCCATCTCTGTCTAGCTGCTAAAAACAAATTACAGAAATAGAGGAAGAGAAGGAAAGTTTGGATGTGGCTAAAAAGAGATAAAGCAAACTGGGATGAAATGGGGCACAAAACGGAGGTACTTATAGGGAGAGACGACGGAGCGAACCGTTTGTGCATCACAGGGGCAATCTGGGAATTACGGTTGTCTTACTCGCATCGTTCGCCCTCACTTGCGGCATTTATTTTCTAGATTGCCATTCCATTTGAAAGTTTATTGTCTTCCCTTCAGGACCCATTTTGGTCATTTCCAAAGGCACTCAGAGGAGAGGCCGTCACGTGTCATTAATGTTAAGCAACACGTCAGGAGCAGAATCGGCGTGAGTGGTAATTTAGTTGGGAAATGTAAGGGCACCACTTTTAATGGAATGACGAAAATGTCCTGAGGTTTGAATCCTAGCGGATAAGGTCTAAATTTTGATGGGCTCGGAGGCTTGGCCCAATTGAAAAGCCAACTTTTATAGGATTGGCAAAGCAGGAAATATCCATGTAGGTGACTTGTCAATGAAAGGGCTTTTCTATTGTATAACAAAACAACACTATTGGAGCACATTGTATCAATAATCTAAATTAGAAATTTTGAATATCGAATCAAAACATAGAAGGTGTTTGGATTTGCTTTTTAAAAGTATATGTAAATTTTTAGTATTGTACGAAGTACTCCTTATATTAGAGTAGCATTGGAACAACAAACTGTAGTACACCCAGATTCAATTGATCGTTGATACAATGACGTTGTGTGAGTGAGTCCTTATATCCTTCTATCGGTGCAACAACCCGAGAGAGGATTAGAGTAGCATTGGAAGTGAATCCTTAGTAAAATTCTGAGTCCTTTGGTGATAGAAGACAGTTCATAAAAGGTTTACATGTATTAGGCCTCCAGATTGCCTCTTAAAACAAAATATTTCGATAAATGCGGCCCATACGAGAGTTAGAAATTATTAGTAACACTTATCAGGTTGACATTTTGTAGTTACTAGTGAGAGGTTGAGCTACCGAAATAAAAATACTATTACTATTATTTAAAAACGAGACAGAACGGGACATATACTTTATCTGTTCCGGTCACATTCTATTTTGTAATGGTTCGGGAATAGTCTTTTGTTTACCCCTGGTCTGGTCACATTCTAGTTACTTTTAGACTACAATTTTTCCCATGAAAGAAAGTGGGCGGTAATTATATTGTAAGTTTGAAATTGTTAAAAAAAATGATGGGATGGAATATCCGGTAATTGTTGAGATACATAAAATAACTCGTGTTTAACCCGAGTGTTGCCCCGCGTTGGCGATTGCACTATTAAACGTATGATGTTATATTTTATAATTACGTATGTCTCTTCTGATCTTGTGAATCTGGAAAGTCATAAAGCAGTAAATGCAGTATTTCACAATATCGATTAAGCTAATCTAACAGTTCATACATTTATAATATTTGAATTTCGAATCATATTATCATAACATGTTCCATCACGTTAACAATCACTTTGACTGTGTTTGTCGCTTCACTTTGAATAAATATTGTATCAGTACTGATTTAGTTGGTCTAATGGTTCATACATTTATGATAATATTTGAAAGTCGAATCGTAACGTGTTTCATCACGTTAAAAATCACTTTGACTGTGTTTGTCGATTCAGTTTGATGACTTTGAACTAATTCATTTCGCATCAGAACATGTTTCATCACGTTAAAAATCACTTTGACTGTGTTTGTCCTTTTAGTTTAAAGACGTTGATCTAATTCACTTTGATCTATTTATGTATGATCTAGTTGTTTCTAAAAATAACAAATTTAAAAATGATCATTAATATATTAAAATACTCTAAAATTTTAAAAGTTGAGCCCAACAGCCTCTACTTATGTGCCTCGATTCCTCAAATGAATATCATTAGTTTTATCTTTCATATGATATGATTTAATCACCACAGAGACCAATTATTTATTGAGAAATTTTTCAAAAAAGGAGGGGAAACGTTTTGGAATTCCAAAATACTATAGTTATATTTGTATTCTCTAAATATGAGTAATTAATGTCTTGTTTGGAAATATTGCGAAGTTTAAAGTCAGATAACGCCAAAACATAACAAGATTTGCTCTATTTTAGGGAGTTCAAAATATGACACTCATATTTTGTGATTCATATACATTTTTACCTCTATTTAGGGAATTTTATTTTATTTGTTTAGTATGAAATTCAGAATGATGACTAAAAACCTTCAAAATTCGGAGACATTTAGTGACCGTTTGACAATCTCTTTTTATTTACAACATCTCTTGGCTATATGAAATTCCCCTTTAATTCATTATATATTTTGGATCTAAAACATGTCTGTTACTTTGTTTTATATTTTTATGTGTAGAATACTTGCACATTAAAACTAATATACACTTCCAGTAGCAAAGCAAAAAATTGAGTACTCCTATTTCATATCAAACTTCATTTTACAATGTTGTTATATAAATGATGAAAAATTAATTTTCCCAAAGTAACAAATAAATTCATGGGGAAAAATTTTGGGAAAAGATTAAGAGCCCGTTTGGTAACACCCAAATCGGCTGATCCTGCTGAAATTTATGAAATTCTGACTTAAGTGGTTGTATTGGCGGATTCTGCAAATTTATGAAAAATTTAAATTTAAAATATATTTTATTAATAAAATAAAGAAAAAATTACATGTAAAAATAGCCAAACTGACCCTCTACAGTAACTTCAGTCGAAAATAACCAGAAAAGTAACCTCAACCATACTTTTTCTTATTATTACACATTTCAGCATGTGAAATCAAAAGTTACGTGTTTGATAAAAAAGTTGGTTGATAAGCCTGATAAGTTGAATAACAATGTTACTAAACGGGCTCTAAAATTTTCTAGATTTAAGGTTAATACAATGAGATATAGATCAGACACGTTTGGCTTATCGGACTCATTGATCATTTTTTTTTTTTTTTTCAATTCAATCGCTTCAACCAGATTTTCACTAATTTCAACTGGTTCCCCGACTCATTCGGGGGTTATGGGTATATGATCTTTAACGTTCACTAAAATCCAAATATAATTTGAAACTAATAATTACATTTTGACCATTGCGCATGAAGTAATATGGCTACTAAGCTAAAAATAATATGACATCATTAAAATTTGGTTTTCGGGAATATAAATAATTTTAAGATTTTCAATTAGTAAAAAAATAATTTTAACTGAAAAATGAATTTTATTAATATTGTAACGATATTATTTACATTTGCCGAATGAGGGTATTTCTGAACATTTGGCAATATTCAAATCAAAGGTTTGAGAAAGAGTAATATATATGTACTCTGTATGATATTTAATATTATGTATGTAGAACGCCCTGTTAATGAGACATGATTTTTAATCTAGATGATTATAATCTAGTTAATATAATTATATGAGGTCTGAATTATTTTTAAAATTAATTATGTTTAATCATGATGATGATCTTAATACTAAAAAATTTATCATTAGCATTGTCTGTATTTTATTTCGGATATTAATAAGTTAAAACTTATGTGCATAATTAAAAATTGTCATTTGAAGTTATTGGACTTAACAACAAATAAGTACAAATAAATTTCATTTAGTCTGCTCTATTTAATACTATGGTGAGTAAACACCTCTAAAATCTTAAGATATTCAGTTGTTTTTAGTGATCCTTTTTATATATCAAAATTTCTCTTTAATATGTAAAATTTAAATTATTTGGACATACTTTTGAATTATGAAATATTTATTTTATGTCAAGAGTTCTTAGTTATCTTTATTGATATAACATTTTAGTAATGCCATTTTAGTAATGGAGTAAAAAATTGCTACTTAAGTCAGATCTGATATTGAACTCCATTTTTTCGATTATGATATTCAATTGATAATACAGTTAAAAAAAATATTCAAAGTTACAAATAAATTATTTACAAGAAAAATATGTTTGATAATTTTGTAGGTTAATAGTAAATAAGATGAATATATTGTCAAGAAAGAAAATGAAATGCATATTTACCTAGCTATTATGAAATTGAGCTCGAGTTAAGCTCGATATACTTTCGGTGTTTGATTTTAACGCTTGATAAACATGCTCGAACATAGAAGTTCAGATTATACTCATTAATAGATTCATGTTCGAATTATTCAATAAAAACTCAAATCTTTAATACACATTAATAAATTTATATAATTTTTCTAAAAACGTTTAAATTTTATGATATCTATAATTTATTCCTATAATTTACTCTGTATAAGTAAACGACAAGCTCAAGTTCGGATTGAACCAAACATCACTACATTCGAACTACGCTTGAATAACTATTCTAACTCAAAACCTAGTCTGTGTTCGAGTTCGAAGCTTGTTAAGCTCAAGTCATTAATCGAAATCAAGCTCAAACTCGAGTATAAAAATCGAAAAAAGCTTGATTGGATAACAGCCCTGAAACAAACCTTGTATGTATAGAATGAGATTATTCCACTTTATTAGTAATATAGTACTTGTAGACATTATTTGATTTCACTTATTGGACGGGAATATTGTTGAATGTTTGAAATTATTCAAACCTAAAAAAAGAGTAGTATGTATTTTTTGGTTTTCATTTTAATGATTATGAATTAGATTTGATAGATATTTGATGATATAAAGAATCCTACTTGTAGCAATGGTATGGAATTTATATTTAAGTGATAGTTATTTAATTCACATATGTGAAATATTATGTCTAATGAATATTATGTATGCTCTAAAAATATAAGATGTGCATTTTTTTCCCGAATTATGAGAATCCGGATCATACGTTCCCGTTTAAAATTGGTAATGTTTAATCTAGATGATGAGGAACTAAAAATTAATAATTTATCATTATCATTAATAGTGTTTTATTAAGCTAATTAAAAAGTTAGAACTTGTGGTCATAATTTGAAAATTTCAACGATTGAACTCAATAGTAATTTAAGTACAAATCAATTTCAATTTAGATATACTCAACTTTATTAGTAATAAAGTAGAAGGTACTTTGAATAAATTTGATAATTTGTATTTTGGTAGTATATAACTTGGGGTGTAATAAAGAAAATTTGTATGATTCATTTATACTGAATCGAATGCAATAATTTTGAAAGTCAAATATTCTACTACTTACTCCGTATAAATTAAGGTAAGAAGCCCACCAACATAAAAATCATAATAGGAGAAGTACAACAAGTGTTTGTTTCAATATGAGGAATGTAATTTCCAAAACTAGATTGTAACTGAATTAAGTTGAAAAGTCTCTGATGGACAGTCTACCCGGGGTATCTTATCCGAGGGGTTATTACGGGAATAACTTAGAGAGAAGTCAGAGCAAATAGGAGGAGAGAGAGTCGATTTTATTAAATGAACTCGAGATGTGGAGTTGAGATGTAGATCCTGTCCATTACAAGGAGAAATGGGCTGCTATTTATAGCAGCAATAAATGCGATGAGAGGACACGTGTCAGTAATCCAACGGCCGAAGGGTCACATCAACCGGTTGGCACCGGCAGTGGTACGTTTACCGCATTGAATGCGGTTGGTGGATGTGACGTGGTATTAAATGCGGTGGTTGGCTGTCTCTAGAAGGAATCTCCGATGATTGAGTGTGCTTGGCCGAGGGCTCCTTGTGCTGCCGAGGGCTCTGTGTGACCGGAGGCATGGTTTAGCCGGGGGCTTCTCTGATGCCGAGGGCTCGATAGAACCGAAGGCTCATGTTTTTCGTCGTTTTCTCCCAGTAGCCTCTTATGCCAGAGAAGGCTACCCTGTGAGGTTTGGGGCCTTCGGCCAAGGAGGCCGAAGGCGCCCCAATGCGTATTATGGGCCATATTGAGGCTTGGGCCGCTGCATTTTGGGCCCGAGTTGTTCCCTGGGCTCAATGAATTTGTGTAGGAGAAGTAGGAGTCTATGGGCCGGGGGTTCCTGGGCCATATACTCCATCAGGAGTCCCTCACTCCTTTTGCCGAAAGGTACTTGAGGGAAAAGGAGTAGATGTGCTGCTTCTTCTGGAGGCTTCCTCATTTCGCTGGGTGCCTTTGCTGGAGAACTTTGTCTACTGCTGATTGCCGAAGGCTTCCCTCAGTCCCTCACATGTCGAGGGTTTTCTGAGGGAGGGTATAAGACCTGTATGAATGCCGGAGCCTCTCCTCAGTCCCTCACATGTCGGGGGTTTTCTGAGGGAGGCGTAAATAATATCCGTACGTGTTGTGATGAAGGCTGTTTCATTATTGTCAGTGACTGTGGAAAATTTCCGACATTTTGCTTTGCCGAAGGGTGTAATGGTGTACGCACCCGAGGGCTACATGTGTTATTCGTAGGTTTCTTGTATGTGGCACATTTTCGTTTTTTTTGTCGGGTGTGTTTCCCGAGGGGTGTGTCCCAGTTCCCCACTCCTTTAGGCCGAAGGCTTAGTTCGGGCTGAAGGAGTTATGTTGTCTGACGAACCCCCGAGGGTGGAAATATTGATTGCCGGAGGTTCATGTGGTAATTGGCCCGGAGGCCCCTGGTGAAAATTCCTTACCGAAGGTTGCCGTGGGTGGCGATCGGAGGCTACCGCATGAGGTTGCTCGTTGGTCGGCGTAATGTAGCCGTTGTAAGAGAGCCGTTGGAGGGGGGTCCTACGTGGCATGATTCAGTTGGCAGGTGCCACCCATTGGTTGAACCGGCGGTGTGTAATGATGGTTTTTTCAAACGGAGGCCCATATATCGAGGCCCATTTCCTATAAATACCCAAAGCCAGAGGTCATTCTCCTTGCGCGATTCTTGTGAAGCGAAGCTCTGTTGAAGTGATTTTTAGAGAGAGAAAGTGTTTTTCAATCAAACCCTAGAATCCGAGGTCAGTTCTTCACTTGGTTCTTTCATTCCTTAGCATATTTTGCCCTTTGCCAGCAAGATCTAGTGTTAGAGTCCTGTTAGGACATTAGATATTCCTTCTCTCCCGATTCTCTCGAAAGACAAGCGCCGAAGGATGTCTTCTGCCAGCGATTCACAAGACCTATCGAAGGAGGCCCCGGTGGAATCCGAGAGTATCTCGGACGTGGAGTCATCTAGCGTCCAGGCCTCATCCCCAAATGACTCTGAAGTGGCGATGGCCGTACAAGACAAGCTGAGGACGGAGGCTGAAGCCGAAGAATTCGAGCAGGTAGCCGAGGATGAAGAAATGGCCCTCGCGCTCCAGGTGGCCGAAGAAGAGGAAGAGAAGGAGAGGCAAGAAGTCACAGTTGCTGTCCTCCCACTTCGTGGTGCCGGTGAAGCTAGCACCTCCCGGCCCCTAGATCCGGAACCCCTCAGTGTCGCCGTGGGGAAGAAAAGGAAAAAGACGAAGGCTACACCGAAAGGCAAGCAAACCGCCGTTGATTGCGGGAAGCCTGTTGGAATTCCCGAGGGGCATTCATGGCTGAATACTGCCGCCCTCGCGCTGAGATCGAAGGCTGATCGGGCAGAATGCTATGTCACGCAGCTGCATGTCGGCCCCTCGGCGACTGTAATTGAACCGGGACCCGATGATCTCCTGTTGCGGGCTCCGGAGGGTTGTTTTGCGGTCCATGTGCTGTCGGTTGCCATGGGCCTCCGGTTCCCGCTTCACCCGTTCCTTCTCGAGTACCTTAGGTACGTGGGGTTAGCCCCCTGTCAGCTAACCCCCAACAGCCATTCTTACATAACTGGCTTCCTTCAGCTTTGCCGGGCTCGGGGGGTAACCGCGACTCTGGACTTGTTCTTTCAAAGCTTCAACCTGTGCCGAGGGGGCCACACCAACTCCGAGGGGTTTGCAAATCTGCAACAGCTCGCTCCCTGGAGGCTGTTTGATGACGTGCCCTCGTCCCACAAAGGATGGAAGGACCGCTTCTGCTACATCAAGATGGCGGAAAATCCATTCCCGAGGGAATTGCGCAACCATTTCCGGCGGCACCCGAAGGTTGGAAGTGCCGCGCTTCAGAGGGAGGGGAAGAAGATTGCTGCCTTGCTGCCGGGGGCCACAAAGCATGTGACTGTCAAAGACTCGACTCTCCCGGAAGATTTGCTGGCCCTCGGCTTCCGGCGGTATCGTTTCCTGGGCGAAAAGGACGAACAGTACCCTGTCCTCGAGAGAGCCTCCGGTAGCATTGGAGGTAGTTACCGAAGGGTCTGCTTCATTGTACTTAGGGTTTTTGTACTTCCTCATTTCCCTTCATTTGTAGTTGACCCCTTTGGTCTGACTTTACTGTTGTTTTGCAGGTGTTAGCATGGACGTCTCCAGCTTTGCTGCTCTGAAGAAGAAGCTGGCCAAGGAGCCAAAAAGGAAGAAGGAGACGGGGGTTCAAAAACCCGTCGATGAATTCTTCAAGAATGATGGGGCGTCTCAAGTCCCGGAGGGGGAGGGTCCCTCCAAAGCAGTTGATTCCGGTGCTGGTGCCGGGGGCTCCAAGGGTGAGGAGCTCAAGAGGAAGAACTCTGGGAAGGGCGTCGCTCCCCCGGAGAACAAGAAGCAGAAGAAGGGGGCCTCCGGGAGGAAGGATGCCCCCATTGTGATAGTTGAGGAGCAGCCCTCCTTGAATCCTTCTGCGACTACCCCCCCTCGATCTCCTCCTTCTCCTGTTGATGAAGGCCTTCGGCCGGCGGAGATCGTTCAATTCCCCATCAAGTCGGGGACCTCCGTTATGCATGGCACTCTACATCCCGTTGGGTTCATGCGAGGGGTGATGTCCTCGAAGGACAGGTCTGTGCTCGCTAGGCTCGAGGATGACATCCTCGACTACAAAGTGGCCAGCTATAGCACTATGGTAAGTTGCCTTTTTTGCTTACCCTTCGTCATTGTTTAGATAGTAACCTCCGGTGTTTCGTTTCGGTGCTAAGTTTTGTCTTTATGTGTTCACTTGCAGGCTGCTCTGGCTGCCTCCGAGCAGGCGCGAAGGGTCGAGCAGCTGAGGATCGCCAAGTGACAGGCGGACGAGGCTTTGAAGAAAGCTGATGAAGAGAGGGTTTCCCTCCGGCAGAGGATTGCTGACGCGGAGGCAGCCCTTCGTCTGGAGAAGGAGGCCATGGAGCAGAGGCTAAAAGATGCCGAGGCTAAAGGGAAGGCTGCTGCTGACGAAGCCGCCGCTGTTGCTGCCAAGGCTGCTGCCGAGGCCGCCGAGATAGAAAAGACCGAGGCGGTAGCTGATGCTGGGAAGAAAGCAATTGAATCTTTCCTTGCCGAGGGCTGGACGGCGGCGGACCACGAGGGGTGGGTGACCTCCGTGGTGGAGCAGAAGGTGGATTCCTGGGTGAGAGGCCCCGGTGCTGAATGGCTTGCCCGGAAGGGTAAGGACTATTATGACGGTGGCGAGTTTTTCACCCAAAAACTCGTCTACCGGAGGTTAGCCAGGCACCTCAAGATAGAGCCGGAGAAATTTGACCCGTCGGCATATGGCCTCCCCCCGCTGCAGCCAGACGTGAGAGTTCCCCTCCCCAAGGGAGAAGAGAGGCCGGACCTAGAGGATTCCGAGCTGATGGGCGAAGGTGGTGGCGAAGAAGTCGAGGATGATGCTGCTTCCAAGCCGAAAGAAGATGCTGCCCAAAATGTACAAACTTAGAATTTTTCCCCAGTGTGAACACGTGTAATAGCTTGTAGGCCTCGGTCCTGATTGTAAACTAAACGCCTTCTGTATTTTGGGATATTTTTTCTGATGAATGAATGTCTTTAGGTTCTCCATATTGATGTCCATGTAGTGGATGCCCTCGCTTTCTTTTGTTTTCATGCTTTCCTTGCTTTGAATGAATGTCTGCTCCCCCGGAGGCCCCTAGTTTGTGGACTTAGAAAATTTTCCAAGTGCAACTCCTTGTTAGCCCCCGGTCGCAGTGTAGAATCACCGGGAGGTTGAAGCTGTGGACTTGGAAGATTTTCTAAGTAAAACTGGATTAGACCCCTTCGGATGTAGGGTAGAATCACCGGGGGCTTGGAAAATTCCTTAATTAAGATTCCAGTTGTGGACTTAGTCCCGAAGGGTTCCCAATTGTGGACTTAGTCATTTTTCCACGAAGTTTCAATAGGTGCTGTAGTGAACCTTCGGGTGTGGGAATTGCTGAGCCCTCGGTACATGTAGTTGACTAGGGGTTCAAGATTATGGACTTAGTGGAATCCTGAGATTTGTCTCCCATAGAGTGACCCTTCGGTTGGTGAGTCTGCTTCGAAGGGCACCAAATTGTCATCATTGAGTGAGTTTGGTAGTATTCCGCCTTCGTCAGTATGAACCCTCCGGTTTGTGTAGGTATAGATTTAGCTTGCCTTAGAACTTTGTGGAGCCTTCGGCATGTCACATAGTTGACTTTGATCCAACCGAATTTCGGCCTTAGCCGAATTTAGGTGAAGTTTTGCTTAGTGAGCTCTCTTCTTGGGCTTCCGGGGAAACCGTTGTACTCCAAGGCTTTATGTAGGGGAGCCTTCGGCTATGTAGCCAGATGACTGATTGTAGAGAGATTTTCTTGTGCCTTTGTAGGAGCCTTCGGGAATGTATATCCGAAGTGTTGAGCCTCCGGGGAGAATAGTATCCGGGGAGTTCCTTCTCCCCTACACATCTTTTTTTTTTTTTTTTTTTTTAGATGGTGTAGGAGAGGCATCTAGAAACTTGGTTTCTAGGAAAGGCTTGGCCTATGTGGGAGGCAACGGAACAAACCGTTGGCTCCCCCTTCGGGAATGACCTTCCGATATCCCGAAGGGTTTGAGGGTCGTTTCCTCGGCCCGAGACATCGTCTGTTGCCTGCTTCCCCTTGGGAGATAGTGTGACACCGCACCCGTGTGTACCCGAATTTACTATTTGAAAGTTTCGTAATTGATGTTTTGAACTTGTTATTACCAGCCGTGTGTAACACGTGTGTTATCTTATGTAACTCATGCTTTGACATTGTGTGAAACGAGTAGTGTTTGATGTAACTTGTGTTTGTTAACCTATCGTTGGGATCCGTGTTTCGTGAGTGAGTTTCCAAATACTGATGTGGGCCAGCTTGGTTAGTATAAGAGCCCGATATTATATGGAGAGAAATCACATTACCAAGACACAAATAATAACACTCAATTTTCCTCCGTAAGGAATTATCGGTAAGGATTTTCCTTCCGGGCTGACTTGGACCCAAGGGGGTGCGTCCCACACCTCCTTGGCACTTACAAGACAAAGAGAATATGGTATGTTGACTTTTGGGGCGGACCATGATGGAGTGGGGTTGTGTAGAGAATAAAATGATAAGGGTTGGACCCCATTTGTACTTATTTAGTAAGACTTGGTGGAGAATCCTCCACACCCCACTCAACCCACTCCACACAAAAGGAATAACCTTTTGGGAGGCCTAAGGGTCAGCCTTAGTACCCCCCATTCGAATTTACTTGGCTCCTAAGAGAAAAGAACCGATCAGAACAAAGAAAGAGAGGAAGGAGAGAGCAGTTCGCAGTTTTCGTCACTGTGCGTAGGGTTGACTGTTCAGCCCATATCTTGAGCTTCACTCGTTCAAATCAGGCGTGTGAGGTGTCCAGAGAAAGATCTTAAAACAAGGATTCTGGAATGGTGTAGATCGCGACGATCGGAGTTGAGGAAGGCTTCCAAATCTGCGTTTGAAAGTACGACCCTGCAGCAGGGTTTCTTCTTCTCTAGGGGTGAGTTGAACCCGAAAACTTCCTTTTCTTTACATAGATCGTATGTAAGGTTTAGGAGGCCATTCCACTTTGTTCTTAGGGTAGAATGTATTCATGAAATGTTAGACATGTGAGTTTAAAGGTTAGGCACTAACCTTAAATGAACCTTGAACGGTTAGGAAGTAAACTTGCCGGGGAACACCTCTTCAAGAGGACTGTTTAGTGTCGTGGCAGGAGGGTGGAGCCAGCTGCTGAGAGCCGGCTGCTGAGCCAGCTGCTGAGAGAAGGCTGCTGCCCACTCATTTTTTTTAACGCAAGGAGTTAGCTCGCAACCTTCCTTGGCCGAGCCTTGATCGTTGGAGCGTGAAAGGAAGTCTAAAGCTCTTTAAGGTGAGGATTGACATCTAATTGCTTACAACTTGTAGGTTAAGCATGAGATTACCTAAATGCTTAAATCATTATTTTCCATGGATTATGATGATCATATATTGATGAAATATTGATATGGTTGCCAAAGAATGAAATTTGAAATGATTTGAGAATGTATGAATAACATGAGATTTAATGAGTATAAATGAACTGTTTTTTTTTGCGAAATAGGTATTTTGCTCATGTATGAAGTATTTGGATACATAAATGAATATTTGTGTATTGAGATTGGATACTTAAGTTGCTGCTACATATTTGTAATTATGTAGAGAATTACAAATAAAGAGGATAGTGGTATGAAAACAATAATCTTAATAGTATTGAAATACTAGTTAGTGATTATTGGAACTTGTTGATTAAATTGATCCTAGGGATTGGATTGTATGAAAGGTGCCTGAATAAAGTTCAAGTGTATATAATAACTTAGTATGGAACTAAGGTTAAGTTATGGGAAGTCTTTAAGGATGACCCATGGCAGTTTAATGATATGTCGATTCTAGGCATAGGGTTGCTTGAGAATTGGACCTTAATGCATGGTGATGTAGTAGAGCCGAGCTCTAGAATGCATGTAAGGTGTAGACTTGTAGTCTATGTATTGTATAGCTAGAGCCGAGCTCTAGGGCTTGCGTGGTGATGTAATAGAGCCGAGCTCTAGAACGCAAGGTAAGGAATTGACCCGAGTGACATGAATTGTATGGTGATGTAGTAGAGCCGAGCTCTAGAATACAATGTCATGTGTTAGGGTTGGACTCTATTGAGTATCGTGGCTTGTAGTCACGGGAAATGGGAATGGTGATTTCTAAATGAACATGGGCCCACGGGCCGACTACTTGACTTTTACCTAAAGTAAGTATATTTTCAAATGGGTAACTTAGGGTTACAATCATAATATACTATCACCCTATTTGAGGGTCTTGTGCTTGAAATACTTGTTGTATATCTATTAGATGCCTGCCACACCAGTACTTTATAGCCGTATAGAGTACTGACCCCTTCGGGGGCGTCCCACCACCATTTCAGGTTGAGGCTAGAGCTTGCTTCCTGTGCTCGTTGCCCGAGTGATTTCCCCGGAGAGAAGACTTGGTTCGTGCTTCCTCCATTCAGTTTTAGAACATTAATAAACATGCTCATGGATATTTTACTTTAGAGCCTGCGTGCTCATGTTTGCCCTGTGTGGCCCTTGGTTTTAAACAATGTTTTCCGCTGCGTATTGAATTGCTTATTATGTATGTTTATGGATGACTTATGTGTGAATGATATTCATGACGCCTTGTATAATATGAATGTGTTGGACTGCGGTTGACTATTCGTATTGTACGGCGGGTTGTTGACGTGTCCGGGGAGGTCCGGGGCGTGACAATTAAGTTGGTATCAGAGCCTTAGTCCATAAACTTCGTAATGAAGTCTCAAAATTCTCTTTTTGAAAAGATTTTGAAAACCATGAGCATAGAAGTTTTGTACTTGGAGAGCTTTTGGTACTTGGGTTGCAAGGTCTCTAATTGTTAAGATGGTACCCTTAGCAATTGGTATGGCGGTGACTCGAGCCAAAATGTGTCTTAAGTACCTATCCGTCAATTGACATTTGATACGAGTCTAACGACTCCTTCCCAATTTCTTTCAGAAATGGACCGTGGTGGCAGGATTACTAGGAGAAACCCGACCGGCCGTGTACCAGAGGAGACTGGACAGGGCAGTCAAAGGACCTCTAGGGCATCTAGAGGAGCTGGCCGTGGAGGCCGATCACAGACCGTGAGTGACGGTCATGTCGACACAGAAAGTGAAACCTACTGGTCCCATGAGGACTCGACTTACCAACCGGGGACCGAGCCGGTTGAGACCCCTTACGAAGGGGATGACGATGATGTGAGCGATGAAGAGGGGGAGAATGACTCCCTAGCAAGAATAGAGGCGCTGCTCCAACAATATCACCGTGAGCGTGAAGAGAGGAGGGAACGCCGAAGGCGCCGGGCTGGGCAACCTTCGGGCATGGCTTCACGAGGAGGAAGTCATGGTGCATCTAGAGTCCATGTGGAACCACGTGGAGGCCAAAATGATGGAGGTCCAATCATAAGGATTTCCAAGTACATCAAAGAAGCAAGAGATTTGGGGTGCAAACCCTTTGATGGAGCAGGGGACATTTCAGTGGCAGCACAATGGATCAAGAGGCTAAATGAAGCGGCCCTTGACATGCAAATCGCGCCGAATCTCAAACTGAGAATTGCGGTAAGATTGCTCGAGGGGATGGCATCCAAGTGGTGGGATGGAACCAGGAACAAGTACGGTGAGACCGTCGTTTGGGAGGACTTCCAACGGGAGTTCTTTGCCCAATACTATTCTGATTTCGAGGTGAATAAGAAGGTGAGGGAATACACCCTCCTAACCCAAGGGGGTAACATGTCAGTGAAGGAGCTTGAGTACAAGTTCCGGGATCTCGCCGACTACATACCGGAGTATGCTTGTGACGAGAACCGCATGGTGAACCACTTTTGGGACGCTCTTGACTTGGAGATACGTGATAGGGCAACGCAATTGCCTAATATGACTTTCGCCCAAGTGGTTGAACAAGCATTGAAAGGGGAGAAACAGTGGGAGGAACGGAAGAAGAGAGACGCCGAAGAGGCGAAGAAGAGAAAATGGGAGAGTCATGGCTCCCAAGGTTCCAACAAAAGGGGGAACCACGGAGGAGGATCTTTCCGGGCACCACCGCCACCATCAAGGGGGAACCAAGGCCCAAGTGGGCAAGGCTCGAGGTCACAGACCTCAGTGGTAACTCGTTGCAACAATTGCAAGAGGAACCATTCCGGTAAATGTCGCGACCCCCCTAGATGTTTCCAATGTGGGGATGCCGGGCATTTGAAGGCACATTGCCCACAACTGGGCGAGGCAAGGACATCGGGACCAAGTAGTGGCCCGACGGGTACACGGAATCAGACCGGGGCTTCTCAAGCAAGCAGGGGGCAAGGGGGAGCAAGTGCGAGCAACGCGCCATCCGTGAACCAAGGGAGGACCCAGGCTAGGGTCTATGCGATGACGGAGGCGGATGCTCAAGCTAACCCGGACTCCGTCGCAGGTATTGCCTCTCATATACTAGTGTTTTATCCTTAATTAGTCCATGAATTGAGGATACTAATCGCTAGGATCATTGCACGAGGTTTTGGGGTCGAACCGGGGGATTTCGGGCAACTTCAGGCGGCTGGGACCCAGGCACGATCGTGCCTACAAGGCAGTAGCTGCCCAGGGTTTTTCTCCAAACTAGGCACGATCGTGCCTAAGGCAGACACGATCGTGCCTCCAAGTCAGTGGTTCCCAGGATTTTTCCAACCCAGGCACGATCGTGCCTAAGGCAGACACGATCGTGCCTCCAAGGCAGTAGCCCCAGGGCGTTTTCCTGAGCCAGGCACGATCGTGCCTACCCCGGGCACGCCGTGCCTGGCACCCAGATTGCCGAAACCCGATTTTTTCGCATCGTTTTGCGACGTTAAGGCCTCTTCTTGATCCCTAACGTGCGTGTGAACATTGCAACCTTCTATAAATGAGTAGGGAGGGTAGGAAAGATGTCTTACATGGTTCATGAATGTAGGGACACTAAAGATTAACGGGAAGGATGCACGAATCCTTATCGATACCGGAGCGCAACGTTCATTCGTGAGTGAGGCGTTTGCCGAGAGCTTAGAGATGCAATCAATACCAATGACACAAACCTTAGTGGTATCAACCCCACTAGGGGAAGACGTTGAAAGAAACAATTACTATCCATCTTGTATGGTGGAAATCGGTGGCCAAACCTTGACGTGTGATTTCGTACCGCTGAGTATGATGGAGTTCGATGCAATCCTAGGGATGGATTGGCTAGAAAAGCATCATGCTAGGGTAGATTGCTACACAAAGGTGTTGGAACTCGAAGGCACACAGGGGGACACCCTACGCTTCGAGGGGGACCGCGGCAAATCAAATAGTTGTATCATATCCGCCGTGAGAGCGAGAAATATGATGAGGAAGGGATGCCACGCATATCTAGCATACGTGGTTGACAAAACCAAAGAGGAAACGAACATCGATGATGTGAGGGTGGTTTGTAAGTATCCGGATGTCTTCCCTAAAGACCTACCGGGGCTTCCACCTGACAGAGAGATTGAATTTGTGATCGAGGTCGAGCCTGGTACCAAACCAATCTCCATACCGCCATACCGGATGGCACCCGCTGAACTTAACGAGTTGAAAACCCAATTGCAAGAGCTTTTGGATAACGGTTTCATTAGACCAAGCCACTCCCCGTGGGGAGCACCGGTTCTTTTTGTGAAAAAGAAAGATGGGACACTTCGAATGTGCATTGACTATCGTCAACTGAACAAGGTCGCAATCAAGAATAGGTATCCGTTGCCTAGGATTGATGACTTGTTTGATCAACTACGAGGAGCAACCGTGTTTTCGAAGATTGACTTAAGGTCGGGGTACCATCAATTGAAGATTAAGGAAGATGACATACCAAAGAGTGCTTTCCGCACAAGGTATGGGCATTTTGAGTTCCTTGTTATGTCGTTTGGGTTAACAAACGCCCCAGCGGCATTCATGGACTTGATGAACCGAGTATTCCATAAATACTTGGATCGATTCGTGATTGTGTTCATAGATGACATCTTGATTTACTCAAAGAGTGAAGAAGAGCATGAGGAGCACTTGATACTTGTTCTTGAAACACTACGGGAGAAGCAACTCTATGCCAAATTTTCTAAATGTGAATTTTGGCTAAAGGAGATTGGCTTCCTCGGGCACGTGGTTTCGGGATCGGGGATTGCTGTTGATAACAAGAAGATAGAAGCCATTACTGAATGGGAGAGGCCAAAGAACGTCAAGGAAATTCGTAGTTTCCTTGGATTGGCAGGCTACTATAGAAAGTTCGTGGAGAAGTTCTCTGTTTTGGCATCGCCATTGACGAAGCTCACTCGTAAAGGAGCTAAGTTTGTATGGGATGACAAATGTGAGAAAGGGTTCATGGAACTAAAGAAGAGATTGACTGAGGCACCGGTACTTGCATTACCCAAACAAGGTGTGGGGTACGATGTCTATAGCGATGCGAGCATCCAAGGGCTCGGATGTGTACTGATGCAGAATGGGAGGGTAATCGCCTATGCTTCACGACAATTGAAGAAGCATGAGGTGAATTATCCTACTCATGATTTGGAGCTCGGGGCAGTGGTATTTGCACTGAAGATATGGAGACATTATCTCTATGGGGAGACATGTCACATATACACTGATCACAAGAGCTTGAAGTACGTGTTTACTCAGAAAGAGCTAAACATGAGACAGAGACGGTGGATGGAGCTGATAAAAGACTACCATCTAGTGATAGAGTATCACCCAGGCAAGGCAAACGTGGTGGCAGATGCTTTGAGCCGGAAGAGCTCGTCTGGGGCATTGATAACTAATTTGAGGGCATTAAGAGCCCAACTGGAGGTAACCAGCGATGGTGCCTTATTGGCACGATTTGAGGTGAGACCCACTTTACTTGATGAGATCAAGAAGGGTCAGGAAGCCGACGAAGAACTTATGAAGGTCCGGGAACGCATGCAAGCGGGGCCGGTGGAGGATTTCAGGGAAGGAGATGATGGTCTCTTGTTATTTCGTGACCGAGTGTGTGTACCGTCAGGTGATGAGCTCCGAAAGTCCATCTTAGAGGAGGCTCATTCATCGGCTTATGCCATGCACCCGGGGGGCACGAAAATGTACCGTGATTTGAAGGAAAGTTACTGGTGGTCTGGAATGAAGAGGGAAATAGCCGAGTACATCAGTCGGTGCCTTACTTGTCAACAAGTTAAGGCAGAACATCAGCACCCAGCAGGCTTATTGCAACCACTCTCCATCCCTGAATGGAAGTGGGAGCACGTGACTATGGATTTCGTGGTAGGCTTACCACGGACTATCAGGAACTATGACGCGGTTTGGGTCGTTGTGGATAGGCTCACAAAGAGTGCACACTTCTTGCCTATCAACACTACCTACCCACTTGAGAGGTTAGCCAAATTGTATACGGATGAGATCGTGAGGCTGCATGGGGTCCCGGTGACCATTGTATCTGATAGAGACCCACGATTCACATCACGTTTTTGGCCGAAATTCCAGGAGTCTATGGGAACGAAGTTGAAGTTCAGCACTGCTTTCCATCCACAGACGGATGGGCAGTCTGAAAGGGTTATACGGATCCTAGAAGACATGCTGAGGGCTTGTGCATTGGAGTTCCAGGGGAGTTGGGACAACCACTTAGCACTTGTGGAGTTTGCCTATAACAACAGTTATCAGGCAAGCATCGGCATGCCTCCATACGAGGCATTGTATGGGAGGAGGTGCCGTACACCGTTATGCTGGGACGAGGTTGGCATGGCCAAACTCGAGGGTACTGAGTTGGTGGAGGTCACCAAATCAAAGGTGAAGTTAATTCGAGAGAGACTCAAGGCGGCTCAGGATAGACAAAAGAGTTATGCAGATAAGCGTCGAAGAACCTTAGAGTTTAAGGTTGATGACGAGGTATTCTTGAAAGTTTCTCCTTGGAAAGGGATCATCCGGTTCCAGAGCCGAGGGAAGCTTAACCCACGCTACATAGGGCCATTCAGAATTCTAGAGAGAATTGGGGCCGTGGCATATCGTCTACAGTTGACTCCCGAGTTGGAGAAGATTCATAATGTGTTTCACGTATCCATGCTTAAGAAGTATGTGCATGATCCTTCTCATGTGTTGGAGAAGCCGCCCGTGGAGGTACGTGAAGATTTGAACTATGTCGTGCAACCGGTAAGAGTTATTGACAGAAAAGTGAAGAAACTGAGGAGTAAAGAAGTTCCAATGGTTAAAGTCCTTTGGAAGAGTGACCGGGTCGAAGAAGAGACTTGGGAAACGGAGGCTTTGATGAGGAAGCAGTATGCATTCCTATTCGAGTAGCGTTGTGAATTTCGGGGACGAAATTCCTGTTAAGGGGGGGTGAACTTGTGACACCGCACCCGTGTGTACCCGAATTTACTATTTGAAAGTTTCGTAATTGATGTTTTGAACTTGTTATTACCAGCCGTGTGTAACACGTGTGTTATCTTATGTAACTCATGCTTTGACATTGTGTGAAACGAGTAGTGTTTGATGTAACTTGTGTTTGTTAACCTATCGTTGGGATCCGTGTTTCGTGAGTGAGTTTCCAAATACTGATGTGGGCCAGCTTGGTTAGTATAAGAGCCCGATATTATATGGAGAGAAATCACATTACCAAGACACAAATAATAACACTCAATTTTCCTCCGTAAGGAATTATCGGTAAGGATTTTCCTTCCGGGCTGACTTGGACCCAAGGGGGTGCGTCCCACACCTCCTTGGCACTTACAAGACAAAGAGAATATGGTATGTTGACTTTTGGGGCGGACCATGATGGAGTGGGGTTGTGTAGAGAATAAAATGATAAGGGTTGGACCCCATTTGTACTTATTTAGTAAGACTTGGTGGAGAATCCTCCACACCCCACTCAACCCACTCCACACAAAAGGAATAACCTTTTGGGAGGCCTAAGGGTCAGCCTTAGTACCCCCCATTCGAATTTACTTGGCTCCTAAGAGAAAAGAACCGATCAGAACAAAGAAAGAGAGGAAGGAGAGAGCAGTTCGCAGTTTTCGTCACTGTGCGTAGGGTTGACTGTTCAGCCCATATCTTGAGCTTCACTCGTTCAAATCAGGCGTGTGAGGTGTCCAGAGAAAGATCTTAAAACAAGGATTCTGGAATGGTGTAGATCGCGACGATCGGAGTTGAGGAAGGCTTCCAAATCTGCGTTTGAAAGTACGACCCTGCAGCAGGGTTTCTTCTTCTCTAGGGGTGAGTTGAACCCGAAAACTTCCTTTTCTTTACATAGATCGTATGTAAGGTTTAGGAGGCCATTCCACTTTGTTCTTAGGGTAGAATGTATTCATGAAATATTAGACATGTGAGTTTAAAGGTTAGGCACTAACCTTAAATGAACCTTGAACGGTTAGGAAGTAAACTTGCCGGGGAACACCTCTTCAAGAGGACTGTTTAGTTTCGTGGCAGGAGGGTGGAGCCAGCTGCTGAGAGCCGGCTGCTGAGCCAGCTGCTGAGAGAAGGCTGCTGCCCACTCATTTTTTTTAACGCAAGGAGTTAGCTCGCAACCTTCCTTGGCCGAGCCTTGATCGTTGGAGCGTGAAAGGAAGTCTAAAGCTCTTTAAGGTGAGGATTGACATCTAATTGCTTACAACTTGTAGGTTAAGCATGAGATTACCTAAATGCTTAAATCATTATTTTCCATGGATTATGATGATCATATATTGATGAAATATTGATATGGTTGCCAAAGAATGAAATTTGAAATGATTTGAGAATGTATGAATAACATGAGATTTAATGAGTATAAATGAACTGTTTTTTTTTTGCGAAATAGGTATTTTGCTCATGTATGAAGTATTTGGATACATAAATGAATATTTGTGTATTGAGATTGGATACTTAAGTTGCTGCTACATATTTGTAATTATGTAGAGAATTACAAATAAAGAGGATAGTGGTATGAAAACAATAATCTTAATAGTATTGAAATACTAGTTAGTGATTATTGGAACTTGTTGATTAAATTGATCCTAGGGATTGGATTGTATGAAAGGTGCCTGAATATAGTTCAAGTGTATATAATAACTTAGTATGGAACTAAGGTTAAGTTATGGGAAGTCTTTAAGGATGACCCATGGCAGTTTAATGATATGTCGATTCTAGGCATAGGGTTGCTTGAGAATTGGACCTTAATGCATGGTGATGTAGTAGAGCCGAGCTCTAGAATGCATGTAAGGTGTAGACTTGTAGTCTATGTATTGTATAGCTAGAGCCGAGCTCTAGGGCTTGCGTGGTGATGTAATAGAGCCGAGCTCTAGAACGCAAGGTAAGGAATTGACCCGAGTGACATGAATTGTATGGTGATGTAGTAGAGCCGAGCTCTAGAATACAATGTCATGTGTTAGGGTTGGACTCTATTGAGTATCGTGGCTTGTAGTCACGGGAAATGGGAATGGTGATTTCTAAATGAACATGGGCCCACGGGCCGACTACTTGACTTTTACCTAAAGTAAGTATATTTTCAAATGGGTAACTTAGGGTTACAATCATAATATACTATCACCCTATTTGAGGGTCTTGTGCTTGAAATACTTGTTGTATATCTATTAGATGCCTGCCACACCAGTACTTTATAGCCGTATAGAGTACTGACCCCTTCGGGGGCGTCCCACCACCATTTCAGGTTGAGGCTAGAGCTTGCTTCCTGTGCTCGTTGCCCGAGTGATTTCCCCGGAGAGAAGACTTGGTTCGTTCTTCCTCCATTCAGTTTTAGAACATTAATAAACATGCTCATGGATATTTTACTTTAGAGCCTGCGTGCTCATGTTTGCCCTGTGTGGCCCTTGGTTTTAAACAATGTTTTCCGCTGCGTATTGAATTGCTTATTATGTATGTTTATGGATGACTTATGTGTGAATGATATTCATGACGCCTTGTATAATATGAATGTGTTGGACTGCGGTTGACTATTCGTATTGTACGGCGGGTTGTTGACGTGTCCGGGGAGGTCCGGGGCGTGACAATTAAGTTGGTATCAGAGCCTTAGTCCATAAACTTCGTAATGAAGTCTCAAAATTCTCTTTTTGAAAAGATTTTGAAAACCATGAGCATAGAAGTTTTGTACTTGGAGAGCTTTTGGTACTTGGGTTGCAAGGTCTCTAATTGTTAAGATGGTACCCTTAGCAATTGGTATGGCGGTGACTCGAGCCAAAATGTGTCTTAAGTACCTATCCGTCAATTGACATTTGATACGAGTCTAACGACTCCTTCCCAATTTCTTTCAGAAATGGACCGTGGTGGCAGGATTACTAGGAGAAACCCGACCGGCCGTGTACCAGAGGAGACTGGACAGGGCAGTCAAAGGACCTCTAGGGCATCTAGAGGAGCTGGCCGTGGAGGCCGATCACAGACCGTGAGTGACGGTCATGTCGACACAGAAAGTGAAACCTACTGGTCCCATGAGGACTCGACTTACCAACCGGGGACCGAGCCGGTTGAGACCCCTTACGAAGGGGATGACGATGATGTGAGCGATGAAGAGGGGGAGAATGACTCCCTAGCAAGAATAGAGGCGCTGCTCCAACAATATCACCGTGAGCGTGAAGAGAGGAGGGAACGCCGAAGGCGCCGGGCTGGGCAACCTTCGGGCATGGCTTCACGAGGAGGAAGTCATGGTGCATCTAGAGTCCATGTGGAACCACGTGGAGGCCAAAATGATGGAGGTCCAATCATAAGGATTTCCAAGTACATCAAAGAAGCAAGAGATTTGGGGTGCAAACCCTTTGATGGAGCAGGGGACATTTCAGTGGCAGCACAATGGATCAAGAGGCTAAATGAAGCGGCCCTTGACATGCAAATCGCGCCGAATCTCAAACTGAGAATTGCGGTAAGATTGCTCGAGGGGATGGCATCCAAGTGGTGGGATGGAACCAGGAACAAGTACGGTGAGACCGTCGTTTGGGAGGACTTCCAACGGGAGTTCTTTGCCCAATACTATTCTGATTTCGAGGTGAATAAGAAGGTGAGGGAATACACCCTCCTAACCCAAGGGGGTAACATGTCAGTGAAGGAGCTTGAGTACAAGTTCCGGGATCTCGCCGACTACATACCGGAGTATGCTTGTGACGAGAACCGCATGGTGAACCACTTTTGGGACGCTCTTGACTTGGAGATACGTGATAGGGCAACGCAATTGCCTAATATGACTTTCGCCCAAGTGGTTGAACAAGCATTGAAAGGGGAGAAACAGTGGGAGGAACGGAAGAAGAGAGACGCCGAAGAGGCGAAGAAGAGAAAATGGGAGAGTCATGGCTCCCAAGGTTCCAACAAAAGGGGGAACCACGGAGGAGGATCTTTCCGGGCACCACCGCCACCATCAAGGGGGAACCAAGGCCCAAGTGGGCAAGGCTCGAGGTCACAGACCTCAGTGGTAACTCGTTGCAACAATTGCAAGAGGAACCATTCCGGTAAATGTCGCGACCCCCCTAGATGTTTCCAATGTGGGGATGCCGGGCATTTGAAGGCACATTGCCCACAACTGGGCGAGGCAAGGACATCGGGACCAAGTAGTGGCCCGACGGGTACACGGAATCAGACCGGGGCTTCTCAAGCAAGCAGGGGGCAAGGGGGAGCAAGTGCGAGCAACGCGCCATCCGTGAACCAAGGGAGGACCCAGGCTAGGGTCTATGCGATGACGGAGGCGGATGCTCAAGCTAACCCGGACTCCGTCGCAGGTATTGCCTCTCATATACTAGTGTTTTATCCTTAATTAGTCCATGAATTGAGGATACTAATCGCTAGGATCATTGCACGAGGTTTTGGGGTCGAACCGGGGGATTTCGGGCAACTTCAGGCGGCTGGGACCCAGGCACGATCGTGCCTACAAGGCAGTAGCTGCCCAGGGTTTTTCTCCAAACTAGGCACGATCGTGCCTAAGGCAGACACGATCGTGCCTCCAAGTCAGTGGTTCCCCGGATTTTTCCAACCCAGGCACGATCGTGCCTAAGGCAGACACGATCGTGCCTCCAAGGCAGTAGCCCCAGGGCGTTTTCCTGAGCCAGGCACGATCGTGCCTACCCCGGGCACGCCGTGCCTGGCACCCAGATTGCCGAAACCCGATTTTTTCGCATCGTTTTGCGACGTTAAGGCCTCTTCTTGATCCCTAACGTGCGTGTGAACATTGCAACCTTCTATAAATGAGTAGGGAGGGTAGGAAAGATGTCTTACATGGTTCATGAATGTAGGGACACTAAAGATTAACGGGAAGGATGCACGAATCCTTATCGATACCGGAGCGCAACGTTCATTCGTGAGTGAGGCGTTTGCCGAGAGCTTAGAGATGCAATCAATACCAATGACACAAACCTTAGTGGTATCAACCCCACTAGGGGAAGACGTTGAAAGAAACAATTACTATCCATCTTGTATGGTGGAAATCGGTGGCCAAACCTTGACGTGTGATTTCGTACCGCTGAGTATGATGGAGTTCGATGCAATCCTAGGGATGGATTGGCTAGAAAAGCATCATGCTAGGGTAGATTGCTACACAAAGGTGTTGGAACTCGAAGGCACACAGGGGGACACCCTACGCTTCGAGGGGGACCGCGGCAAATCAAATAGTTGTATCATATCCGCCGTGAGAGCGAGAAATATGATGAGGAAGGGATGCCACGCATATCTAGCATACGTGGTTGACAAAACCAAAGAGGAAACGAACATCGATGATGTGAGGGTGGTTTGTAAGTATCCGGATGTCTTCCCTAAAGACCTACCGGGGCTTCCACCTGACAGAGAGATTGAATTTGTGATCGAGGTCGAGCCTGGTACCAAACCAATCTCCATACCGCCATACCGGATGGCACCCGCTGAACTTAACGAGTTGAAAACCCAATTGCAAGAGCTTTTGGATAACGGTTTCATTAGACCAAGCCACTCCCCGTGGGGAGCACCGGTTCTTTTTGTGAAAAAGAAAGATGGGACACTTCGAATGTGCATTGACTATCGTCAACTGAACAAGGTCGCAATCAAGAATAGGTATCCGTTGCCTAGGATTGATGACTTGTTTGATCAACTACGAGGAGCAACCGTGTTTTCGAAGATTGACTTAAGGTCGGGGTACCATCAATTGAAGATTAAGGAAGATGACATACCAAAGAGTGCTTTCCGCACAAGGTATGGGCATTTTGAGTTCCTTGTTATGTCGTTTGGGTTAACAAACGCCCCGGCGGCATTCATGGACTTGATGAACCGAGTATTCCATAAATACTTGGATCGATTCGTGATTGTGTTCATAGATGACATCTTGATTTACTCAAAGAGTGAAGAAGAGCATGAGGAGCACTTGATACTTGTTCTTGAAACACTACGGGAGAAGCAACTCTATGCCAAATTTTCTAAATGTGAATTTTGGCTAAAGGAGATTGGCTTCCTCGGGCACGTGGTTTCGGGATCGGGGATTGCTGTTGATAACAAGAAGATAGAAGCCATTACTGAATGGGAGAGGCCAAAGAACGTCAAGGAAATTCGTAGTTTCCTTGGATTGGCAGGCTACTATAGAAAGTTCGTGGAGAAGTTCTCTGTTTTGGCATCGCCATTGACGAAGCTCACTCGTAAAGGAGCTAAGTTTGTATGGGATGACAAATGTGAGAAAGGGTTCATGGAACTAAAGAAGAGATTGACTGAGGCACCGGTACTTGCATTACCCAAACAAGGTGTGGGGTACGATGTCTATAGCGATGCGAGCATCCAAGGGCTCGGATGTGTACTGATGCAGAATGGGAGGGTAATCGCCTATGCTTCACGACAATTGAAGAAGCATGAGGTGAATTATCCTACTCATGATTTGGAGCTCGGGGCAGTGGTATTTGCACTGAAGATATGGAGACATTATCTCTACGGGGAGACATGTCACATATACACTGATCACAAGAGCTTGAAGTACGTGTTTACTCAGAAAGAGCTAAACATGAGACAGAGACGGTGGATGGAGCTGATAAAAGACTACCATCTAGTGATAGAGTATCACCCAGGCAAGGCAAACGTGGTGGCAGATGCTTTGAGCCGGAAGAGCTCGTCTGGGGCATTGATAACTAATTTGAGGGCATTAAGAGCCCAACTGGAGGTAACCAGCGATGGTGCCTTATTGGCACGATTTGAGGTGAGACCCACTTTACTTGATGAGATCAAGAAGGGTCAGGAAGCCGACGAAGAACTTATGAAGGTCCGGGAACGCATGCAAGCGGGGCCGGTGGAGGATTTCAGGGAAGGAGATGATGGTCTCTTGTTATTTCGTGACCGAGTGTGTGTACCGTCAGGTGATGAGCTCCGAAAGTCCATCTTAGAGGAGGCTCATTCATCGGCTTATGCCATGCACCCGGGGGGCACGAAAATGTACCGTGATTTGAAGGAAAGTTACTGGTGGTCTGGAATGAAGAGGGAAATAGCCGAGTACATCAGTCGGTGCCTTACTTGTCAACAAGTTAAGGCAGAACATCAGCACCCAGCAGGCTTATTGCAACCACTCTCCATCCCTGAATGGAAGTGGGAGCACGTGACTATGGATTTCGTGGTAGGCTTACCACGGACTATCAGGAACTATGACGCGGTTTGGGTCGTTGTGGATAGGCTCACAAAGAGTGCACACTTCTTGCCTATCAACACTACCTACCCACTTGAGAGGTTAGCCAAATTGTATACGGATGAGATCGTGAGGCTGCATGGGGTCCCGGTGACCATTGTATCTGATAGAGACCCACGATTCACATCACGTTTTTGGCCGAAATTCCAGGAGTCTATGGGAACGAAGTTGAAGTTCAGCACTGCTTTCCATCCACAGACGGATGGGCAGTCTGAAAGGGTTATACGGATCCTAGAAGACATGCTGAGGGCTTGTGCATTGGAGTTCCAGGGGAGTTGGGACAACCACTTAGCACTTGTGGAGTTTGCCTATAACAACAGTTATCAGGCAAGCATCGGCATGCCTCCATACGAGGCATTGTATGGGAGGAGGTGCCGTACACCGTTATGCTGGGACGAGGTTGGCATGGCCAAACTCGAGGGTACTGAGTTGGTGGAGGTCACCAAATCAAAGGTGAAGTTAATTCGAGAGAGACTCAAGGCGGCTCAGGATAGACAAAAGAGTTATGCAGATAAGCGTCGAAGAACCTTAGAGTTTAAGGTTGATGACGAGGTATTCTTGAAAGTTTCTCCTTGGAAAGGGATCATCCGGTTCCAGAGCCGAGGGAAGCTTAACCCACGCTACATAGGGCCATTCAGAATTCTAGAGAGAATTGGGGCCGTGGCATATCGTCTACAGTTGACTCCCGAGTTGGAGAAGATTCATAATGTGTTTCACGTATCCATGCTTAAGAAGTATGTGCATGATCCTTCTCATGTGTTGGAGAAGCCGCCCGTGGAGGTACGTGAAGATTTGAACTATGCCGTGCAACCGGTAAGAGTTATTGACAGAAAAGTGAAGAAACTGAGGAGTAAAGAAGTTCCAATGGTTAAAGTCCTTTGGAAGAGTGACCGGGTCGAAGAAGAGACTTGGGAAACGGAGGCTTTGATGAGGAAGCAGTATGCATTCCTATTCGAGTAGCGTTGTGAATTTCGGGGACGAAATTCCTGTTAAGGGGGGGTGAACTTGTGACACCGCACCCGTGTGTACCCGAATTTACTATTTGAAAGTTTCGTAATTGATGTTTTGAACTTGTTATTACCAGCCGTGTGTAACACGTGTGTTATCTTATGTAACTCATGCTTTGACATTGTGTGAAACGAGTAGTGTTTGATGTAACTTGTGTTTGTTAACCTATCGTTGGGATCCGTGTTTCGTGAGTGAGTTTCCAAATACTGATGTGGGCCAGCTTGGTTAGTATAAGAGCCCGATATTATATGGAGAGAAATCACATTACCAAGACACAAATAATAACACTCAATTTTCCTCCGTAAGGAATTATCGGTAAGGATTTTCCTTCCGGGCTGACTTGGACCCAAGGGGGTGCGTCCCACACCTCCTTGGCACTTACAAGACAAAGAGAATATGGTATGTTGACTTTTGGGGCGGACCATGATGGAGTGGGGTTGTGTAGAGAATAAAATGATAAGGGTTGGACCCCATTTGTACTTATTTAGTAAGACTTGGTGGAGAATCCTCCACACCCCACTCAACCCACTCCACACAAAAGGAATAACCTTTTGGGAGGCCTAAGGGTCAGCCTTAGTACCCCCCATTCGAATTTACTTGGCTCCTAAGAGAAAAGAACCGATCAGAACAAAGAAAGAGAGGAAGGAGAGAGCAGTTCGCAGTTTTCGTCACTGTGCGTAGGGTTGACTGTTCAGCCCATATCTTGAGCTTCACTCGTTCAAATCAGGCGTGTGAGGTGTCCAGAGAAAGATCTTAAAACAAGGATTCTGGAATGGTGTAGATCGCGACGATCGGAGTTGAGGAAGGCTTCCAAATCTGCGTTTGAAAGTACGACCCTGCAGCAGGGTTTCTTCTTCTCTAGGGGTGAGTTGAACCCGAAAACTTCCTTTTCTTTTTTTTTTTTTTTTTTTTTTTTTTAAAACCCGGAAGGTAAACCACCAAAATCAGTGGGGCGAACGCCGGGGAACGTTTGCCGAAGTTTTATTAATAAGAATTAGAATACAGAGGAGAGGGGGACCAAGCCAAAACCTCTTAACAGAGGCATTCCCCTGAAAAAACACGAGACAAGTAACTGAAAATTTTGGGGAGGTAGACCTGACCCAAAATAAAATTACACAATTAATATCTAAAATGCGGAAAACCAAATAAATCAGAATAATAACTTCTCTTAACTGCATTGGGCAATATCTCCACTTCATGAAACATCTTGCTCATGGCCAAACCAATCCGATTAGCAGCCAAGAAATGGGCCGGCCCATTCCCTTCTCGGTAAACATGTCCAAAAGAAAAGTCTTTGGTCTTAGCTTTCCTTTTAAAATTCCGCAGCCCAGCACAATTGCCTAAATCGTTCTCAAGCAAGGTTAAGGAACGAATTGCATCAGTCTCTACCTGAACTCCAACCAGCCCATCCGCCATAGCCATCTCAGAGGCATGTATCAGCGCCTTCAGCTCCGCTTCCTCGCTAGAACAAGCTTCAATCTGAAAGCTGACAGCCCAAATCATTTTCCCAGAGCAATTCCTCAGTATAGCTCCTCCCATGGACAAACCAGGTTTGAATGAAGCATCAACATTCAATTTGTATGATTTTTTCGGCCTTTTCCATTTGATAACTTGATAACCAGCCTTATTAAACTGAAAATTGCTTGGCACCAGTTGTTCTTGGATAAGAAAGGGGTCAATTGACCTGCGTTTAATTTTAGCTAACGAGTACACCCATTTTTGTGAATAAGTCTTTATCTGAAAAATCACTTGCTCCTGATCCGGAATTGAATCTGAACCCCATGTATAAGAAGAGTAAACCTTCCAAATATGCCAACAAATTATCCCAGGTAGGTTATGTTTAAAATTATCAGATAAGGTCTTAGAACCTGCCTCTAACCACCATTGGATAAGTACCTGTCTAATTGATACAAAGCCAGGAAGAGTAATGCCAAAGATCCCCATAAAATACTGCCAGATCTTTTTTGTGTAGGAACATCCATAAAAGATATGATCAGTGGTTTCTCCATGATTTTTACATAATGGGCATCTTGTAGGTTGAATAGTGAGCTGAAACCTCTGTAAATTGTCAGGAATAGGAATGTACTGATTAAGCAGTTTCCACACAAACATCTTTATTGTCATATGCTGATTCTTGTTCCAAATATGCTTGGCGGAAAAAGTGACTGACTTGCTTTCCCTGATTTCATTGTAAGCAGATTTAATAGAGAATGAACCATTGATACCCGGGTCCCATTCAAAGTTTCCAGAGGAGCCAATGGAGCAAAGGTCAGTTGCTATTTCATTAATTCCACATATTCTTCTCCAGACAGTAGAATCAGTTACCATAGATCTCATATCATCTGCCCTAGGGTATCTTGCTTTAATAAAATCACACCAAAGGGAAGTATGAGTTTTCCACTTCCACCATAACTTCATAGAATATGCCTTTTCCATATCAGCAAGAGCCCTGATCCCCAGACCACCTTCATCAAAAGGACAGCAAAGTTTGGACCATTTTGCCCAATGCACCTTATGTGTTGTATCAGTAGATCCCCAGAAAAATGCAGCCATTTTCTTTTCAAGTGTTGTAATAACCTTTTTGGGAAGCTTATCAGTAGCTAGGATGTGATTAGGTATAGAGCTAAGAACATGTTTTATCAGTATCAACCTGCCACCTTGAGTAAGATTTTTTTGCTTCCAAGAAGAAAGTTTAGTATCAAAGTGATTAATGATCTGGCTGCAAAACTGAAATCTGTTCATCCCTTTATGCAGTTGTGAACCAAGATATTTAATTGGCAGACTGGACCTCCTCATGCCCAAAATTCTCTGGATAGCTGCACATCTGTAAGTAGCCTTCTTCCCACATATAAAGGTACTCTTGTCTAGATTGACTGTTTGTCCTGAAGCAGCCTGATATTCTTTGAGAAAGTTTGTAAATCTCACTAAAGACCTGGATTCTCCATTTGTAAAAATTAACAAATCATCAGCAAACCCTAAGTGGCTGATAGGGTACCCCTGCCTACCTATCCAGTATGGCTTAATATGACCCTGATTCATTCTGGCTTTAAGACTCCTTGAAAACCCTTCTGAGGCTATAATAAAGAGAAAAGGGGAAATAGGATCACCTTGTTTGACCCCCCTTTTAGGTTGAAAATAGCCTTGAGGACTGCCATTAATGAGGACAGAAAAGAAAGTAGACTGCAGATTAGATCTGATCAAGGAGATAAATTTGCTACTGAAACCAAATCTGGCCAGAACATCAAATAAATATTTCCAAGATAGCTTATCAAAAGCCTTTGCCATATCCAATTTAATAACCACATTTGAACCCCTTACCTTCTTATCAATAGAATGAATTAATTCTTGAGCAATAAGTACCTGATCAGAAATATCTCTGTTCGGAACAAACCCAGCCTGTTCTTCAGAGATAAGTTTAGGAAGCAACTTTACTAACCTTGCAGCCAATACTTTAGTACAAATTTTACTAGTAAAATTGGATAAGCAGATGGGCCTAAACTCAGCAAACGTAGTGGGGTTATCTATTTTTGGAATCAAAACTATTAGTGAACTAGAAAATCCTTTGGGTGGTGGAATCCCAATAAAAAATTCCTGAACAGCCTTCACCACATCAACCCCCACTATATGCCAACATTTCTTGTAAAATTTGCCAGTGAAACCATCTGGGCCTGATGCACCATTCTGATTTAAGTCCCAAATTGCTGCCTTGACTTCCTCTTCTGTGGGTAATTCAATAAGATAATTATTATCCTCTTGATTGATGATTGCAGGGATATTATCCAGAATATCATTACTAGAAGTCTCAGGATCCACAGCATATAGATCAGTAAAGAAATTCACAGCGCCTTGTCCAATCTCAGGTAAAGTTGAAAGATCCCTGCCCCTTGAGTCCTTAATGGTGTTAATCATTTGTTTCCTTCTTCTGATTTTCACATAATTATGGAAGTAATGAGAGTTGCAATCACCTTCCTTAAGCCATCTAATATGTGCCTTCTGTTTCCAAAACTTTCTTTCAAGTCTGTATTTACTCAAAAGGAGTGCCTTCTTGTGCTGCCACTGCTCCTTATTAGTCTCATTAGGATTATTTTGAAAATCCTGCTCTGCCTTTGAGACCTCTTGTTCACAGAAATTAATTTCATCAAAAATATTGCCAAATACCTCCTTGTTCCATCTCCTTAGGTCTTTTTTAAGCCTTTGAAGCTTGACAACAAGACCTTGCATGCCACCACCTGTGAAGCTTTCATTCCAACTCTTTTCAACAGTACTTAAAAAAGTTTTGTGAGAAAACCACATATTTTGAAATTTGAAAGATTTAGGCCCTGATTCATACTGATTGCTGCACTGAATTAACATAGGGCAATGGTCAGAAGGAGCTTGATTCAGATTAGTTATTTTAATGTGATCATAGCAGTCTAGGAAGCCATCATTCACCAAGCATCTGTCCAGTCGTCTCCAAAGCCTTCCTCTAGATCTAACCCCTGACCAAGTAAACTGACAGCCAGAGTATGGTAAGTCAATAAGATTGCAATCAGAAATGCAATCTTTGAACTCCAACATGCTAGCCAGATTAGGAATAGAGCCCCCTTTATGCTCTGCATTACACATAATAGCATTAAAATCTCCACCAACTAACCAGGGACTGTGAATAGTACTTGCAAAGGTTTTAAGATGATCCCATAATTCCCTTCTCTCCACATGAGTATGTTTAGCATATATTGCAGTAATCCATCCTGTATTATTTCCACTGGCAAATTTGAAATGAGAAAATTGAGAGTTCCAAGAGATATCAGAGATTTTGATATAATTGGAGTCCCAAAAAATCCAAACTTTGTTCAAAGCATTAAAAAGCACATTAGTAAAACCAAAATCCAGCCTGAAATTATCAGCTTTATTTGAGTCAACCATAGGTTCAATAGCTACAAGTAAATGAATCCTCCAGTAGTTGATTAATTGAGTTAGTCTTGGCCCGGAGGCAGCCAGACCTCTCACATTCCATATAAGAGCATTCATGGACAAGGATTAGGGATAGTATGTGATTGCTTCCTAGCAACACTCCTAGTGATCATCCCCGGGCCTTGTTGGGTTGGTTTCTTTTGTCTTTTCCTTCTCCCTACCATAATAAATCCCTTCTCCTCTTCATTTCCTTCTTGGGTAGTATCATTTTGCACTGCCAAAGCTGAAAGCAACTCAGAGTCATCTCTGATTCTTCTTGAAGCAACCATCGTTGTAACTTTGTTAATCAGACTGGGTAAGGCTTGTAACCAATCTTGCTTACTTTCAGTTTTATTTGGAGGCTCTGAATCAGAGCCATACTCCTTGGATGCAAGCTCAAGATCATATTCAGACTGTTTTTCCATCACAGGTATGAAAAAATCATCTTTAATATTACCACAATTTTTGGTAATAGAGAGACCAGGGATTTCAGTCTGAAGAAGTTGTGACCAGTTAACCATCTTACTCTGACTGCCACTTGCTTTGTTGTTTGGAAGGTCTTCATGGAATACCTCCTCTGTATCTGTGTCTTCTTGCAGGTCATAGTGAGCAGGCTGTGAGTTGGAAGGCTGTTGTTGTGATGTGGATGGCTGGCTTTGAGATGGTTGGAAAACCACTACAGCTTTTCCTTTATCTTGCATAATCCCAGATGTTTCTTTTTTACTTTGAACATTATTTATCCCATAATGTGTAACATTATTCGCCCCTTTCCCAAGTGTTAAATCCTTTGCATTTGCTTTGGTCTGCTGAGTTTTTGCCACCCATTTGGGTCCTTTTGTTAGATCATTAATCTGTTGTTGTTCCCCATCAGTCAACTGCATAGCATCACTCACCGTTTTAGGACAATTGTGTGCCTCATGTCCCAAATGGAAACAGGAGAGGCAATAAAAAGGCCTATTCTCATATATTACAGACTGAGTAAAACCTGTCTTTCCAGTCTGTATCCACACTTTCTTTGGCATCTCTTTAGTTAGATCCAACTCTACACAAACACGCGCAAGGGATGGTCTAGCCAAAGTAGCAGTAGCAACATCAAGTTTTAGGGGCTTTCCGATTAAGGATGCAATTAGAAACAATGCTCTCTTATCATGTAAATGTATTGGAAGCCCCTCAAAAGTGAGCCATACTGGAACCACAGGTGATTCCACGTTTGGCCGAAACTCAGGTGACCATTTGGTAACCCTCATTATATTACCATGAATATCCCACTTTTGCCTATCCCAACATCGGATGTAATCTTCCTCCAAATCGAAACGTATAAGAACATGCTTTTTCTCCAACAAACCTAAGTGAAACCCACCTTTAAATCCGATAATTTCAAATGATCTACGAATAGTATTCATAGGAGGCCTTCCCTTGTAAAAATATCCAACGAGTGATCTTCTATGCTTGTCAGCCAAAGTATGGACATCCTCCTCTGAAAACGAAGCTGCTGGCAAGCCCTTATAACGGGTATGAATGGATGATGAAAGAGCAACATCCTCTTTATTGAGAAGGACTGAGACGAACGAGCGTTTATTCCCAGCCCAAGCGTTACCCAGCGGTGGTGGTTGTGCCGGAGACGGCTGCGCCGTCTTAGTCGTAGGGTTTTCCGAACTTCCTTTTCTTTACATAGATCGTATGTAAGGTTTAGGAGGCCATTCCACTTTGTTCTTAGGGTAGAATGTATTCATGAAATATTAGACATGTGAGTTTAAAGGTTAGGCACTAACCTTAAATGAACCTTGAACGGTTAGGAAGTAAACTTGCCGGGGAACACCTCTTCAAGAGGACTGTTTAGTTTCGTGGCAGGAGGGTGGAGCCAGCTGCTGAGAGCCGGCTGCTGAGCCAGCTGCTGAGAGAAGGCTGCTGCCCACTCATTTTTTTTAACGCAAGGAGTTAGCTCGCAACCTTCCTTGGCCGAGCCTTGATCGTTGGAGCGTGAAAGGAAGTCTAAAGCTCTTTAAGGTGAGGATTGACATCTAATTGCTTACAACTTGTAGGTTAAGCATGAGATTACCTAAATGCTTAAATCATTATTTTCCATGGATTATGATGATCATATATTGATGAAATATTGATATGGTTGCCAAAGAATGAAATTTGAAATGATTTGAGAATGTATGAATAACATGAGATTTAATGAGTATAAATGAACTGTTTTTTTTTGCGAAATAGGTATTTTGCTCATGTATGAAGTATTTGGATACATAAATGAATATTTGTGTATTGAGATTGGATACTTAAGTTGCTGCTACATATTTGTAATTATGTAGAGAATTACAAATAAAGAGGATAGTGGTATGAAAACAATAATCTTAATAGTATTGAAATACTAGTTAGTGATTATTGGAACTTGTTGATTAAATTGATCCTAGGGATTGGATTGTATGAAAGGTGCCTGAATATAGTTCAAGTGTATATAATAACTTAGTATGGAACTAAGGTTAAGTTATGGGAAGTCTTTAAGGATGACCCATGGCAGTTTAATGATATGTCGATTCTAGGCATAGGGTTGCTTGAGAATTGGACCTTAATGCATGGTGATGTAGTAGAGCCGAGCTCTAGAATGCATGTAAGGTGTAGACTTGTAGTCTATGTATTGTATAGCTAGAGCCGAGCTCTAGGGCTTGCGTGGTGATGTAATAGAGCCGAGCTCTAGAACGCAAGGTAAGGAATTGACCCGAGTGACATGAATTGTATGGTGATGTAGTAGAGCCGAGCTCTAGAATACAATGTCATGTGTTAGGGTTGGACTCTATTGAGTATCGTGGCTTGTAGTCACGGGAAATGGGAATGGTGATTTCTAAATGAACATGGGCCCACGGGCCGACTACTTGACTTTTACCTAAAGTAAGTATATTTTCAAATGGGTAACTTAGGGTTACAATCATAATATACTATCACCCTATTTGAGGGTCTTGTGCTTGAAATACTTGTTGTATATCTATTAGATGCCTGCCACACCAGTACTTTATAGACGTATAGAGTACTGACCCCTTCGGGGGCGTCCCACCACCATTTCAGGTTGAGGCTAGAGCTTGCTTCCTGTGCTCGTTGCCCGAGTGATTTCCCCGGAGAGAAGACTTGGTTCGTGCTTCCTCCATTCAGTTTTAGAACATTAATAAACATGCTCATGGATATTTTACTTTAGAGCCTGCGTGCTCATGTTTGCCCTGTGTGGCCCTTGGTTTTAAACAATGTTTTCCGCTGCGTATTGAATTGCTTATTATGTATGTTTATGGATGACTTATGTGTGAATGATATTCATGACGCCTTGTATAATATGAATGTGTTGGACTGCGGTTGACTATTCGTATTGTACGGCGGGTTGTTGACGTGTCCGGGGAGGTCCGGGGCGTGACAGATAGCACGGAAAGCGCCTCGGTTTTGAAAGTCGTCCCCTCAGCCCGAGACATGGTCTGTTGCCTGCTTCCCCTTGGGGGATAGCGCGGGGAGCGTTTCGTTTGTGGAAGTCGAATCCTGGGCCCGGGACATGGTCCGTTGCCTGCTCCCCTTGGGGGATGGCGCGGAAAGCGTTCCTGGGAAGGGTTTTATTTGTGTGTAGAACACAAATAGCCGGGGGCACTTGGTACCAGCCGGAGCCGAGGGGTGTTGCACCCCCCGGTTTTTTTTTTTTTTTTTTTTTTTTTTTTTTTTTTTAAGGAGAGTATGTAAAAGTTTGAGAAAACACTTGGTGTTTTCAAAGAGTGATGGGGGTGACCCATACACTCGGTACTTGGTACCTAAATTGTTGTTCCCCCTCCTGAGAGGGAGAGGCCCTGGGCCTATTTTGGTGAAGCGATGAGGGCTTGGCCACTCATTTGTAGGAGAGAAGGGAGGGCCTTGGGCCGCTTGTACAATATGTAGGTGATGAAGGCTTGGCCTTTTGATTATTCTTCAAAAACAGATGGGGCCTTGGGCCATTGATATTTACACTTGCTGAGGGTGAGGGCTTGGCCGCTCACGCCTTATTGATAGAACTTGACAAGGTGGTGCACATTCCAATGTCTAGGGACCTCCGTCCCATTGGGACGTTTAAGCTTGTATGTCCCTGGTTTGATGATGGCTGAGATGATGTAGGGGCCTTCAAACTTGGGCGCCATCTTTCCTCCTTCGGTGGGTAGACTGGCCTCCCTTCGTCGGAGGACGTAGTCTCCCACCTGGAATTCCCGGGAGCGGACCTTGGCGTCAATGTATCCTTTGACTTGTCTCCTATAGTTTTCGGCTCTGAGGAAAGCTTGCTCTCGGCGTTCCGAGATGAGATGAAGGTCGAGGGCCATGTTGGCGTCATTGACCTCGGGCTCATATTGTTCCACCCTTCGGGTCGGAAGGGTCACTTCTGTTGGAGCCTTTGCCTCAAAGCCATAGCATAGGGAGAAGGGTGTTTCGCCTGTCGCTCGCCGAGGGGTGGTGCGGTAGGCCCATAAGATGTTGTGAAGCTCTTCTACCCAGCCTCCCCCTTCGGCTTCTAGCTTCTTCTTCAACCCTTCAAGGAGAGTGCGGTTGGCATTTTCTACTTGTCCGTTGCCCTGAGGGTAGGCAACGGAAGAGAATGTGTGCTTGATGCCCCAAGCCTCAAGGAGGGCACAGAAGGGGGCCGCCTCGAACTGAGTTCCGTTGTCGGAGATGATTTGTTGGGGGACGCCAAACCTTGTGAGGATGTTTTTGAGAACAAAGTGGCGGCACCGGGCCTCAGTGATGCTGGCGAGGGGTTCGGCCTCCACCCATTTGGTGAAGTAGTCAATGGCAACGATGATGTACCTGTTGTTGGAGGTCCCCCTCGGCAGAGGGCCTACTAGGTCAATTCCCCATCTAGAGAAGGGTATAGCGGTGCTGATGGGGGCATAGTTGACCGCTGGCCTGCCGGGGGCCTTCTGAAAGTGTTGGCAAGCGGTGCATCTTCGGGCTAGATCAGCACAATCTCTAGCCATCGTGGGCCAGAAGTAGCCCTGAACTATGAGCCTTCGGGACATGGAGAAGGGTCCCTGGTGAGCTGAGCAAGTGCCACTGTGCACTTCCTCCATGGCGACTTCGGCCTCATCTTGGTGAAGGCACCGAAGGAGGGTGCCGTTGTAAGATCTTTTGTAAAGCCTCCCATTCTCGAGGGTATAGCTGGGTGCCCTCAACTTAGCTAATTTGGCGCGGGCTTCGTCTTGGGGCAGTTGCCCTGTGGTGATGAAGGCGATGATGTCAGAGATCCAGTCCTCCGGCCTTAGGTGGATGTCCATGATGGGGCTCGCGTGGATGCTTGAGAGGCTGAGTTCCTCAATTCTTGCAATTTTGGAGAGGTGCTCGGGGGATTCATCCGAGAGCTTCGATAGAATATCGGCCTCGGAGTTTTGAGCCCTCGGTATTTGGGTGAGGGAATGTGCCTCAAATACCTTGAGCAACTCCTTAGCCGCTTCTTTGTATTGTTTCATCCTCCCTTCTTTGGCTTCGTACTCCCCGGAAATTTGCCCCACGACAAGCTTGGAGTCACACTTGATGTGGATCATCTTGGCCTTCAGATTTGCTGCCAGCCGAAGGCCACATAGGAGGGCTTCATACTCGGCCTCGTTGTTGGAGACCTTGAAGGAGAAGCGGACGGCATAGTATGCGCGGAAGCCCTCGGGTGTGATCAGGACTACTCCCCCTCCGCATGCTTTGGTGGCCGAGGAGCCATCGGTGTAGAGGGTCCACCACTCGTCGAGGGGTGCCGAGGGCTCCTCGTCAGTTGCTGATCTTGCGGTGCATTCCGTTACGAAGTCCGCCAGGGCTTGGCCCTTAATGGCAGGCCTCAGACGGATGTCTATGTTGTATTGGCTGAGGAAGATGGCCCATTTTACCATCCGGGAGGAGCTAATGGGACTTCTCATGAGGGCGCCGAGGGGTTGATGAGTGAGCACTTGGACCAGATGAGCTTGAAAGTAGTGGCCAAGCTTCTTGACGGTCCAAACGATGGCTAGCACCGTCTTCTCGACGGGAGAATATCTGAGTTCGGCCTCCCGGAGGGTCTTGCTGACGTAGAAGATGGCATGTTGGATGCCGTCCTCCTCTCGGATTAGCACTGAGCTGATAGCCGCAGGGCTAACACCGAGATATAAGTATAAAGTCTCCCCCACCTTTGGTTTGGAGAGCACCGGGGGGGAAGAGAGGTACTTCTTAAGTTCGTCGAAGGCCTCTTGACACTCAGATGTCCATTGGAAGCCAGCTGTCTTCCTCATGATTTGGAAGAAGGGGAGGGCCCTCTCGGCTGACTTAGAGAGGAATCGGTTGAGGGCCGCCAGGCGACCCGTCAACTGTTGAACTTCTTTGACGTTGCGCGGAGGCTCCATATTGATGATGGCCTGAATTTTCTCGGGGTTGGCCTCGATACCCCTTCGGCTTACCATATAGCCCAAGAATTTTCCACCTTGTACGCCGAAGGTGCATTTCTTTGGATTCAACCGGAGGTTGAATTTTTGCATGATGGCGAAGATTTCCTGGAGGTCCTCGGCGTGAGTGCCGGCCTTCTTGCTCTTGACAATCATATCGTCAACATAGGCCTCCATAGTGCGCCCCAAGACAGCTTGAAAGACTCTGGCCACCATTCGTGTGTAGGTGGCGCCTGAATTTTTGAGGCCGAAGGCCATCACAAGGTAGCAGAAGATGCCTTCGGGTGTCATGAAGGCAGTCTTTTCAGCGTCCTCCTCATGCATATATATTTGATGATATCCGCGGAAAGCGTCGAGGAATGACATGATTTCACATCCCGCGGTCTCATCAACCAGCTGATCAATGTTTGGCAGTGGGAAGGGGTCCATGGGGCACGCCTTATTCAGATCCGTGTAGTCCACGCACATGCGAAAGGTAGGAGGCTTCTGTGCGAGGACTACGTTTGCCAACCAAGAAGGGTATTTCACCTCCTTAATGTGTTTGATGGAGAGGAGCATAGATACCTCCTTCCTCACGAACTCCCTTCTCTCGGCTGAGAGGGGTCTCCTCCGCTGCTGTACCGGTTTGGCCGAAGGGTCCACCGCCAGGCGGTGGGTGATAACCCTTCGGTCAATTCCTGGCATATCCTCCGGCCCCCATGCAAAAACAATGGAGTAGGCGCGGAGGGCTTTGGTGATGCCAGCCCTCAAGTCTTCGGGGAGCTTGGCTCCAATCTTCAGGACTCTCTCCGGCTTGGCCGGATCGAGTATCAAGTCTTCGGTCTCCTCAGCAGGCTCAGCCCTAGGCCTTCCTTCTTCTTCCTCCAGGGCCTTGGCGGTGATGGTGTCAACTCGAAATTCAGTTCTGCTAACCTTCTTGGTGAGCTGAAGGTAGCAGGCCCTGGAGAGTTTCTGATTCCCCCTTGAGTAGCCGATGCCGGTGGGTGTGGGGAATTTGAGACAGAGGTGCCTCATAGAGATGACGGCCTCCAAGTCCTCGAGGGCAGGCCGGCCGAGGATGATGTTGTGCGCGCAGTCGAGGTTGACGACGACGAATTCCACTTCGAGCTTGGCTCTATGGGATCCGTCGCCGAATTCAACCATGAGGGTGATGACGCCCTCGGCGTCTATGCTGTCCCCCGTAAATCCGGAGAGGGGGGTGTTGATGTGTCGAAGGGACCCCCTGTCGAGTCCCAACTCTTGAAAAGTGCTGAGATACATGACGTTGACCGAACTCCCCGTGTCGACATAAGTCCGGTGGATGATGGCGTCATTGATCTCAGTGCGGATGACGAGGGCATCCCTATGCGGCAGAGAACCCGAGGGGAGGTCCGCATCTGTGAAGAAAATTGGATCCGCCTTCGGCCGTTTAGTTGGGGGCATGTGATTGACTTCCCCAATGTAAAGGGACTGTGCCCACTTCTTCCGTTGGCTGGTGGAGTCTCCACCGGTGTTGCCGCCGTTAATCATGTGAATGTGGCGCTTGTATTGCTGATGGGAGCCTTCTCCCTCGTCCTCGAGGCCCCCAATTTCACGCTTCTTCCCCTGTGGGTTTCCCAAAGGGATGGTGTTGGGGTTCACCCATTTGTTTGCCTTCGGCGGAGGCCCTTGATGGTGAAGGAGGCCCTGGGGAGGAGGGCCCCTGATAAACTGAGACAAGTGGCCCGCCTGTATCAGCCTCTCAATTGCGTTTTTCAGTTGGTGGCAGTCGTCGGTCTTGTGCCCGTGGTGGCGGTGAAAGCGGCAGTAGGGCTCATCAGGACCGATGGCATAAATCTCGAGGGGTGTGCGGGAGTCTCGCTCAACGAGCCCCCGCTCTTCCGCATGATCAAGAATGACGCTGACGGGGTGCGTCAGGGGAGTGCGTGGGTGCTCCAGGAGGACGGGTTGTGCCCAAGCCTTCGGATTGTTCTTGTAACCGCCCCTGGGTCTGGCTTGGCCACCCCGGGAGCGATCGTTGTACTGTGCCTCTCGGTGGACCGAAGGGGGAGGCCCTCCAGGCCGGTTCCTGCCTTCATTCTTCTGAGAAGGATCCGTGTTGCGGCGGTCCTTCTCGATTTCCTCCGCTTCAGCGTATCGGTCCCCCCGCTGAAGGGCCTTTGTATAATCGCGGGGGGGATCAGTGATAAGGCTCCGGGAGAAGTTACCATTGCGGAGGACGGTGTGGAAGAGGGCCATCAGGGTCCTGTCATCGGCGCCTTCGACCTCGAGGGAGGCCTGCCTCCAGCGTTCCAGGAAACTCCGAAGGGTTTCCTCCTTCTGTTGTCTCACATTCAGAAGGTGGGAGAAGTGTTTCTTTGAGCGGTGCCTCCCGGCAAACTGCGTAAGGAAGCGGTGGGCAAGTTCTTGCCAAGAATCAATGCTGCCTTCGGGCAATCGGTTGAACCACTCATACGCTGGTCCCTCCAAGGTGGAAAGGAACCAACGGCATAAGTATTCATCCGATGCCCCCATCATCATCATGCTGTTTTGATAACGGCTATAGTGCTCCTGGGGATCCGTCTTCCCCTCATATGGTTTGATGGGTTGCCCCCGATATTTGTGGGGGATTTTGGCCGCCAACACCCTTGGGGTGAAAGGCGTCCTAGTGCGGAGCTGAATGAGGGGCTCGCCTGAGCCTTCGGCAAGTTTACGTTTCATTTCCTCCACCTGTGCCCGGAGGTCAGCGTACTCCGGATCTGGCCTCGCTGTGGAAGCCGTCGGGGGTGCCTGACGATTCTCCTCGAGTTGACGGAGGAGGGCTTCAATGATTTCGTCCTTGGGGTCCTTCGGGGCAACCCCTTGGGAGTTGGCCCGGAAGGATTGCGCCTGATTGATCTGGTGCCTGGCGTCATCGGCATGGAGGAGGGCTTTGCCTTTGCTTCGTGGGGGAGGCACGCCCTCGGCGCCCGAAGCAGAGGCTCCACTCTCCTGGGGCCTGCTGAATGCCTGTTTCCCGAGGCGGTCTTGGACCCCTCGGTGCCCGGGAGCTCCCCCAAGCCTCTCAAGTACAGAGGTTCGGGGTTTCTCTTTCATCATGGGGCGCTTGTCCCTGGATTGGGCCTCTTGGGAGGCGGTATCCTGCGCCATGACCCCCTCGGCGTTTCCAATCCCCGGGGGAGGATTGTTGAACAGAGGGGGGAGCGGTGGCAATTGAATAACATCTCCTCCAGCGTAGGGCTGGAGGGGTGTCTGAGAGGCGAGGACTCCGGAATTGAGAGCCATGTTTTGAACAAAGGCCGCAAAGGCAGCCTGAAGATCGATGTCCGGGGCCGGAGGGGGAACTTGGTTCTCACTCCGATCCCTCCTTCGATTATCAAGGCCAATGCGGGCATCAGGGGCGTTCTTCTGTAGTTGCTGACGGAGGTCAGCAGTAGCCTGCTCCAACTCAAGGATGATACCACCCTCGGGTACTAAGAGCCTGTTGGAGGCCTCAGCCCCGTTGGTTTCGCCGGGGGCTATGTGGTTCTCCTCAAGGGTCTTGGACTGGGCACAGGTGGTTCTTCCCATTTTTGGTAAGTATTTTGTGTTTGGTAGAGGGGGAGGGTTTCTTACTTGATTGTTCTGACCTCTCAACGAGAGCACCAAATGATGGACAGTCTACCCGGGGGGTATCTTATCCGAGGGGTTATTACGGGAATAACTTAGAGAGAAGTCAGAGCAAATAGGAGGAGAGAGAGTCGATTTTATTAAATGAACTCGAGATGTGGAGTTGAGATGTAGATCCTGTCCATTACAAGGAGAAATGGGCTGCTATTTATAGCAGCAATAAATGCGATGAGAGGACACGTGTCAGTAATCCAACGGCCGAAGGGTCACATCAACCGGTTGGCACCGGCAGTGGTACGTTTACCGCATTGAATGCGGTTGGTGGATGTGACGTGGTATTAAATGCGGTGGTTGGCTGTCTCTAGAAGGAATCTCCGATGATTGAGTGTGCTTGGCCGAGGGCTCCTTGTGCTGCCGAGGGCTCTGTGTGACCGGAGGCATGGTTTAGCCGGGGGCTTCTCTGATGCCGAGGGCTCGATAGAACCGAAGGCTCATGTTTTTCGTCGTTTTCTCCCAGTAGCCTCTTATGCCAGAGAAGGCTACCCTGTGAGGTTTGGGGCCTTCGGCCAAGGAGGCCGAAGGCGCCCCAATGCGTATTATGGGCCATATTGAGGCTTGGGCCGCTGCATTTTGGGCCCGAGTTGTTCCCTGGGCTCAATGAATTTGTGTAGGAGAAGTAGGAGTCTATGGGCCGGGGGTTCCTGGGCCATATACTCCATCAGTCTCACTTCCACAAAAGTCATATATAATAAAATAAGTATTAATAGTACTCCCTCCGTTCTTTAATAAAAGTCATTCTTTCCTTTTTGGGACGTTTTTTTTATTTGTCCTCCTTTCCATTTAAGGAAAGTTTTTACTTTAAATATACCTTTATACCCTCACTTTTATTACCATTACCCCTTTCTCTTTCCTACTTTTTCATTTACCCACTACTCATTACACCTTTTACACTACCCCTACTATTTTCCTCTTAAAACCCGTGCCAAAGCCTAAGAGGACATATAATAAAGAATGGAGGGAGTAGTTATGAACTTATGATCCTATCTTGTGTTATGTCACACAATTATTATGACTCGGAAACTGACACCTCGAGAGCATCACACTCTCATACAACATGAACAATATTGATATGAGTAATTTTAAGTAACTTTTGATACATAAGTGTTTCATGTAATTCATGCTACATTTTTATGAAAAATGTAGTTATGAAAGATGTAAATAGGCATGAACAATGTTTAAGAAATGATAATATAAAGAGTTTAACATTTTATGTAAATGTGATACTACTACTTTGTAGATTACATTGTAAATGACATGATAAATGTTAAAAACATTTGTTACACGCCGGAAAGCTATAAAACAATTAAAAATCATATAAGACTTTGAACTACTTCTCTTATAATATTGACTAATTAGGATGAAATCCCGGGTATTAACATGGTATCAATATGTGTTTGACTTATAAGTGTAATGATTCATTGATACTAAAGTAATATGTACTAATTTTCAAACTAAACCCTATTAGTAACTTCATTGATTAGGAAGACTTCAAATTCAACTTCTATAGTGACAGATTAAGGGAGTGTTTGCAATTGCTTCAACTTTAAAAAAGTGATTTCTTAAAGTGATTTTGGGAAAAATGATTAATAGTAAAAGTTGATAGTGTTTGAGAAAAAAGTGATTCTGAAAAAGTAAAAGTTGGTAGTGTTTGGTAAAAATAAGTACTTTTGTGTAATAGAAAAAGTGAGAAGCAGTTTAAGACTGTGTTTGCGGCAGCTTTAAAAAGCACTTTTGTAGCTTTTAACTTTAGAAAAGCTATTAGGAGTGTTTGTAAATGGTAACTTCTGCTTTTACTTAAGCAACTTTAGCCCAAAAGCTAGAAGCAAGTCGGAGCTGCTTTTATTTGCTTCTTGGTGTTTTCGTAATAATAATAATTCTAAAATGTTTATTGTTCCAGAAGTACCCTACCCGTCCCTTCCACTGTCGTATTCCCTCTCTGCCTTCTCTTTCTTGAAACAAAACACAAACATCTCAAGTTTCAATTTTGAAGATCCGTGTGTGAATGAAGCCATGCTCTCCAACCATGATTTTATCAATACAAATTGAGAGAAGCTTCATTTGCCATACCATGCCTCCAGAAGTATGGGCCGATTTGCTAATACTTTGAATATATATATTTATATATATGTATACACACATTACAGACTTGCAGATTCAACATACTTTGAGTGAGTTTGGGTTTTAATAGGATGCCAACGAATTTGTATAGATACATATAAGAGGAGGATTTCAAAAAAATAAAATAAAATAATAGAGCAGGCCGCTGGTCGAGAAAGAAAGAGGAGGCCGCAGGTCAAGAGAGAAAGAGAAACAGTTGGATTCAAAAGGACGTTTTTGTCTTTTAACAATATTTGGCCCACAAAAATCACTTTTTTATCAAACACTTCAACTTTTATAATTTACTCAAAATCACTTCTATTTTCAAACACTACATACTTTTTTTCTCAATCACTTTTTCAACAATCTCTTAAAAAAAGCACTTTTGAGAAGCACAAGCAAAGGCAAACATAGCCTAAAGCACCCTTCTTCCTGCTTCCAGCTTTTAAATTTTAAGTGATTAATTTAAGCAGAAGCTGTCATTTGAAAACACTCTTTTTTAGCTTTTTTAAGCCAAAAGCTGAAAAAGCGCTTTTTTTAAGCAACCCCAAACACTCTTAGGGTCTGTTTGCAACAATTTCTGCTTTAAAAAAAATGCTTTTTTTAATGAAATGGGGAGAAGTGATTAAATAAAAGTTGATAATGTTTGAGAAAAAAGTGATTTTGAAAAGTAAAAGTGGGTAGTGTTTGGTAAAATAAGTGTTTTTTGTGTAATAGAAAAAGTAAAAGTACTTTTGACGCGGAAGCCGAGAAAAATAAAAATTGTAAGTTTGGGAAAATAAGTGTTTTTTTAAAGCCAAAAGCTAAGAAGTGTTTTTTTAAAAGCAATGTCAAACCAAGCCTTAAACGATCCAAGTTACCGTTACTGAGGGAGTGTTTTCCTTTGCTTAAAAAAAGTGCTTTGGAGCTTTTAGATTAAAAAAAGCCAAAAAAGTGTTTGGTAATCCTAACTTTTGCTTAAAAAAAGTGCTTTAAAGTCAAAATCTAAAAGCTAGAGCATACCAACTTCTAATAGCTTCTAGGTAAACTTGCAATTACCTCCAACTTTATGACTAATAATAATGGCAAAAAAATCCCCTAACCCCCCCAACTTTATTCGTATACCCAACTTTTAAAGGGTATGTCCAAAAGTTTAAAGGGTGATTTTGTACTTTTGAAAAAATTATTCCATCATAATCACTTTTTTATCAAACACTCCAACTTTTACATTTTAATTAAAATCACTTCTATTCCCAAACACTACTAACTTTTACTACAAATCACTTTTCCAATAATCTATTAAAAAAATCACTTTTAAAAAGCACAAGCAATCGCAAACACACCCTGAATTGGAAGTCATTGGTGCGGCGGTGCCCTACATTTTTGCCCCCGTTTCGCTTTGATCAAAGTGAACGTTGATAAATGATAAGTACTTCTCAATCCTAATATTTCGTATTTCGTTATTAATAACTAACTAATCATTTGACATTAAACTCCACTTAAGTTTAATCACCCAAAAAGGGATTTCCAGATTTGGGTTTAAACTTACTCCGCACAACATCGGTTATCAACAAGGGTCAGGGGCAAGATAGTCATAATCCGATTTGAACAGAAACATCTTTTAAGCTGCCAGCTCTTCTCCGTCCCGGCCCAGTTTGTGCATGTGCTGGTCACTCTCTTGCTCCGTTTGGCATTCTAAATGCAGTAGCACTTCTCCAGGATAAGCCTTTTAAAAATTCAATCAGACTACAATTATAGAAGGCAGCTGTTTAGTGCATTTGCTTTTTTATCATCTGCTGTTAAAATCGAGATTGGATCGAAAGACAGGCGAAAATGGCAGGTTATGTGGGAGTTCTGGTGTCGGATCCATGGCTGCAGAACCAGTTCACGCAAGTAGAGCTTCAGAGCTTGAAGTCCAGTGTAAGTCTAACTGGTGTTGATTTGTTTGGCTGTTAATTTCGTGTATGGATTTGAGGATTCTGTGCGGTTCATGCAGTTCCTGACGATGAGTGAAGAATGCGGGAGCCTGAAGATATCAGACTTGCCGGAGAAAATGTCTAGGCTGAAGAACGTCGGGGAGAACTTTACTGAACAAGAAAGAGAGGTGTTTCTCAGAGACTCGTTTCCGAACATGGAAGAGGATGTTGATTTTGAACTTTTCCTTCGGGTAAATACGCAGGCATTCTTGTTGTTTTTTGAGATATATATTTATTTTTGAGATCTAACTTTAGAATCATTAGAAAAGAAATTTCATGATCTAAGATGTTGTTGGTTAGTTTCGGGGGAATTGCGAGTTTCAGCTTTCAAATCCAACTGCTTCCATAGTTGCTTTCAGAATTCACAACATAATTACATAAACAGAACGGTGAAGAATGCTGTGGTATTAGGGTACCCTGAGAACCAAACAAGGAAAACCGTCTATTTATTAAACAGATTTAAATTATTTAATGCGCATTTCTCTGTTGATCAAATTGAAAGACAGAAGAATAGGTTCTAAGGACCAGTTTGTCTCCTAATAAAAATATTATATGGATATCTACATGGAAAACTAAATGAGAATATACATACTTTCCATGATTATTTGAACTTCTATGAGAATGTAATAGAGCATCTTTAGATGAACTTATATCTTATGGTATAAGTGCCTTTAACATAAGTGATATAAGTTCTCATTTAAGCACTTCAGTGTTTTTTGGTTTGGAAAAGCATCAATCTGTTGCTTTCTCAAATAAGCATTAAAAGTGCATTTTTCATGGTTAACAGTGTTTTATGATATGTATGTCAAGCACTTTTTTTTTTTAATTAAAGGTACCTTTCTTCCTCTACAAAGCACTTATTCCTTGAAAACAAGCCACCCCAACCACACTCTTGTTCTTTTGAATGTTTTACCTCTACAATTCTACATTCTTCATATTTATTGACAGAATCATGGTATTTTTGATAGATATATTTGAAACTCCAAGCACATGCTACAGCTCGAATGGGAAGCAATGCAAATATTTCATCAGCATTTCTAACATCTCCCACTTCTACGCTTCTTCACACAATAAGTGAATCTGAGAAGGCATCATATGCAGCACATATTAACAATTACCTTGCTGAAGATAAGTTCTTAAAAGAGTACCTCCCTATAGACCCTTCAACAAATGATCTATTCGAGATTGCAAAGGATGGAGTTCTTATCTGGTGATCATTAATTATAATTCATAATCCTTTAAGTCCACATATTTGGATTTATATTGAGGTTGATTCTCCAATATAATTAGCTCCTATATCTTTCTTCTAATGCAGCAAACTCATCAATGTGGCTGTGCCCGGGACCATTGATGAACGGGCAATAAATATGAAGAAAACCCTCAATCCATGGGAAAGAAATGAGAATCATACTCTAGGCCTCAATTCTGCCAAGGCAATTGGATGTACTTTGGTCAATATTGGAAATCAAGATTTCATTGAAGGGAGGGTATGCCTATTCCATTTCTCAACTCTAGTTTTTATTTTACATGATGCAATCATGTAAGTTTGTAACTGTTATCAATGTTAGCATTAAAAATCCATGCTTATTTCATTACTCTTTATGTCATGGTAATCTCATGGATGATGGTTCAGTATATGCGCTGCATTTGTTTTACTTTGCTAATTAATACTTTAATCATGGACCATGAGGTTCTCCCCTATGTCACCCTACAATTCTAAATTCATCTAACATTTTCTTTTACTTTACCAAGATATAGATTTGTTTCTAGATTATTTTAATTTTCTTTTCATTTTTGTATGGTGATGCTGCTTCAGACTAATACTTGTTACTTTGTTTAATTTTCAGAGGCATCTTGTTCTAGGAGTAATATCTCAAATTATTAAGGTAAGACTACCTATAAATCTATAATTCACACTCTAATTTAATAGGCATTTTAGTGGCATAAATAATGTTGGTGAAGTTGTATCACCAGCTCCCCTTTCCTTCAATCCCAACTAAACATCTGAGTGGTTTTTTCTTATTTGTGAAACTCTAGATTCAACTATTGGCAGATCTCAACTTGAAGAGAACACCTCAGCTAGTGGAGCTAGTTGATGATACTAAGGTGAAGAACCATGATGGCTTCATTTTAGCAACACTTGATGCATCAATACTAATACAAAGTTTGTTATTATGTTTGACTTTGCAATATCAGGATGTAGAAGAATTGATGAGCCTACCTCCTGAAAAGCTCTTGCTGAGATGGATGAACTTTCAATTGAAAAAGACCAAATACAGTAAAACAGTCACAAACTTCTCTACTGACATAAAGGTAGAAGGAATCAGCTGAAACTTAAGATTTCAATGAGCTCCGGGTGAACTTTATTCTAATATCATTCATACCCGTCTCTATTTTTTGTTTAAATTAGATGAGCTGTTTTTTGCCAATTCTTAACCAAAAAAGTTAAGAAGAGAATAATAGCGTGACTGAAATCAAATAACCTGTTTCCTTTCCCTGTGTACATTTGGTCCCTGTTACAGTTTTCAATTGTAAGATTGGTGATGATGTACCAGTGCTTTTCTTTTCAAATGTTGCCATCATATGGAACAACAACTTGTTTTAAAGAATAAACTAATGAATTATTTTCTGGACTTACTCCCTCTAAGCAAGTTTCACACAAGAATCTTTCAAGTCAAATCATGTGCTGAGGTAAAGCGTTTTTTCCATTAATGGTTTAAATTCAAATAAACTCTTGATGCACTTTTATTCTATAATCATTCCTTCCGTAGTCTAACTACACTAGGTATTTCCCACAAATCCCATCTCCGAAAATTACCTTCTTTAAAAAAAAACTCCGAAAATTACCTTAAGAGTTTTAAAAACAAGATTGGTGATGCTGAAGTCGTATATTAACCTGTACCTCTTTCCCTATGTACATTCATTCCAGCTTTATTGTTTTGACCTCTAAGGTTCTGGTCAAAAGACCAACACTTTTTGGTTTTTGAAGTATTTATCAGAGGGAAGAGCTTCCATATGTTTCTCAAACGTAAATAATCACTCACTTTTTGGATTTACAAGCCCTCCAAGTTAATACTAAACATCCTTTTAAGTTAGATACGTACACTTAGGGTTTTAAGTGGTGTTCTACCTCTTGAGGGTGTGCTCTAGTGAAGACATGAAATAACAGTCGCATCAATTTACCTTTCTGTAGGATGCAGAGGCTTACACTCATCTCTTAAATGTTCTAGCCCCAGAGCACAGCAATCCAGCTACACTAACCGTGAAAGATAATATACAAAGAGCTAAGTTGGTTCTTGAACATGCAGATAGGATGGGTTGCAAGAGATACTTAACGGCAAAAGATATTGTGGAGGGTTTTCCTAATCTTAACCTTGCATTTGTGGCACATATATTCCAGCATAGGTGAGATGATAACTCTTTCAAATAGTTTATAGCCATTACTTTTGTTTGTTTTGGCTTTTATACTAATTTTTGCTGCATGTATACTAATTAGTAATTTACTTTTAGATAGTGTCATACTTGCATACTAAGACATATAAGCTTTACATATACCTCCAGCACTTGACATCAATGTATCATAATTTTCCACATTTCTGCAATTTCTAATCAAAGAGCTGATGGTTCTTGTGAGAGGTTTGGACAACCTACGATACTAGCGGTACTAAAGTAAGTTGTTGGAATCTCTGAAGCATGGACATACATAGAGAAAATGAGATTTCAAAAAAGTACTCCCTCCGTCCCAATTTGTAAGATACATTTCGGTTTACGATGTTTGACTGACGATAAAGCAAATTGATCCCTGTCAACACCCAAATTAGTTCTAGAAAATAAAATTTGCATATTCAAAAACTACATTAAATCCACTACAAAACCTGCAAAAAATAATTCAAACTTCATAAACTTTTGATATATAAAATAAAAGTTTAGGAGTGATTTATGTCGACCAAGTGAATAGTAAATGTATCTTACAATTTGGGACTGAGGGAGTATGAGATATGCGTACTTGTTAAAAATCTAATTTGTCTTTTCTAAAACTACACACACCCACAAATGCACAGGAATGAACACACTGAAGAAACCAGGTAAGAATTTGATTTCATGCTTCATATCTTGGAATTGGTTTACTAAGAAGGAAGAACTTGTCTTAAAACAAATTTGCTGAGCACATTCGCTTGAGTGTTGGCATTATTTCCCTATCATATTTAGTTATTGACTTATAAACTGTTGAGTAACTAATTTGTTGAACACTATCTCTGGAGGGTTGGCATTTCCCTATTGTGCTTAGTGAATCAAATCAGAACAAACGTCATCTGTGCTTCACAATTTCTATTTTATTTCTGTTGTGTTTGAGTGGTACACTATTTGTTTTCTTCTTATCGTAAGTTTTCTTAGTCTTTAAATTGATGGTGGGGGATTTCGTTTTTAGGAATGGGCTTTCAACACAAACCAAGCAGATCTCTTTCCTTGAAACTAGTCCAGATGATGCCCAGATGTCCAGAGAAGAGAGAGCATTTCGTTTCTGGATTAACAGTCTTGGGAACTCTTCATACATAGATAACGTCTTTGAAGATCTTAGGAATGGGTAAGTGCAATCCTGCCAGAGTCATTCTTGTATACATTACCGAACAGAATAAAAAAATAATGATTTGAGTTTTAGGCTATTATTTTGGCTTTCCTTTTTCTTTTTTTGAGTTCACTTCTTGACGTGCTTTGGTGTAAATAAACTTCTTCTTTGTTGCAGATGGTTGCTTCTAGAGACACTAGACAAGGCTTCCCCAGGAATTGTTAATTGGAAAATTGCTTCTAAACCTCCAATCAAGTTGCCTTTTAAAAAAGTTGAAAATTGTAACCAGGTTATCAAGATCGGCAAACAACTGAAGTTTTCCCTCGTTAATATAGCTGGAAATGACATCGTACAAGGAAATAAGAAGCTAATATTAGGTATGTGTGCAATAGTATTAGTTTTTATGTCTCAATAAGATGAGGCAAACTGACTCAAATTGGTAATGAACCTCCTATTTTTGTCTTCAGCTTACTTGTGGCAGTTAATGCGATTCAATATGCTTCAACTCTTGAAAAACTTAAGATTTCACTCTCATGGAAAGGAAATCACGGATACAGATATCTTAGAGTGGGCTAACACCAAAGTCAGAAAATCCGGGAGCCAGAGTCGCATGGCCAGCTTTAAGGTAACCATGCGTCCGTGCCCAAGCAAAATTCTCACTATCAGTGTTCAATCTGTTCATTGCTGCATTAATCGAATAGACATTTTTGGAACTAATGGACTTTCCTAGTTGGTCTGCAACATAAGTATTCACAACATTTTTAAGGACCTAATGTTCAAGGACCATTTTGCTGAGTGTTAATTGGTTGAAAACTTGAAATGGCTAAATCTGCCAAACTTGAAATGCCAAATAAGTCATTACCTACTTCTTTTGCTCATAAGGGCACCAAATGGATCTTAACTGCCATGCAGCTTGTAATTATTATATACTCAGCAATAACCTTGATCACACTACTGACTAAATGAAGCATATTTTTAGGACAAGAGTTTGTCTGATGGCATCTTTTTCCTTGAGCTGCTTAGTGCTGTATACCCTCGAGCAGTCAACTGGAGTATGGTAGCAAAAGGAGATAAAGGTATATTAGTATACAGAAAAGTTCAGGTCCGAACGTTCGGACAGGACCCTCCGTCTGAACATCTCCGTTTGGGGCCCTTCCCGGTGGAATTTTTTGATGAATTTTTTTGAGCATGTTCCTCATCAAGTCTAGTTTGTCCATACCAAATTTCAGCTCAAAATTCGATCGGAAAGGCATTCAAATAATTTTTTGAAGTTGACTGCGTTTTTATATGTACATTTTGACACAGTCAACTTCAAAAAATGATTTGAATGCCTTCCCGGTCGAGTTTTGAGCTGAAATTTGGTATGGACAAACTAGACTTGATGAGGAACATGCTAAAAAAATTTCATCAAAAAATTCCACCGGGAAGGGCCCCAATGGCCATGTTCGGACGGCGTTCGGACAAAAACGTGCTGGACAGGATCATTTCTCTATTAGTATATATCTCTTTCAAGTTAGAACTAGAACTCAAGGTTCTTCTTTAATTACAACGTTATGCTACTCTAAGTATATGGATCTGCCTTGGTATTACTGATTGATTTTCATAAAAGGGAGTGTTGATATATATGTACAAATAAATTTCGATTTTGTCCTTTGGTTTTTGTAGTGCCACCTCATTTCTTCCTTCGGTTTGAGTGGCACTGCCACATACAAACCATTGAGTTTCAATTTCACCAATTTACACCCTCAACTTTCATGACATTGTAATTTTGGTCTTCCGTTACACTTCTCATCGGAAAGTTATGAATGGGGGAACTATCCATAGTCTCCGTTCATGTGTTTCCCCATAAGAATAAAGGTCCACTTGGAATGCGGAAGATGCAAGGGAAAGAAAATAGGGAGGAAATGTTAGGCAAAATTTGAAGGTAAATGAAATAAAATATTTTAAGAACTCAATAAATTTATTCTAAATAATTGCTTAGATTCAGTTTTTTAATATTTCTATTATATATATATATCATCAAATCCAACACTTATATTAAAACCATTAGGAAACGGATCGTTACAACAAAATAAAAAAGATCAACCCTACGGCTAGACTCTGAGACGATCACCCTGAAAGAGCAATACGAATCGCTACCCCTGAAATATGTATATAATATTTCTATGATATAAATGCTAAGGAATCTAAATACATGTAAATATTCTAAAAATGTCTATCATATTTCACTTTTCTTTTCGTTTTGTGGGGTAATCCAAACATGAGAAAACAATTTTCCGGGATCTAGACATAGCCTTAAAATGATAGTGCCATGAAATTCAAGCATGTCAATTCACCAAATTGAAAATTGTGGGCTAAACATGTCATTGCCATAATGCCATTGCAGTCAAATAACAAAAAGTATTATTATCCAACTGGATTTGCCAGATTATCCTTGTACATAACAGAATTTTTGAGAAAAACTGTAACCACAACATTACCTCAGTGCCCCAAAGGCTCCCACCTACGTGGGGTAAGGGGGGATCGGATGTACACAGCCTTACCCCTGTACTAAAGTACATAGAGACCGTTTGTGGATGACCTGTGATGAAAATTGCGTCAAAAATTGTATGGACTAACTGCCGTTTCATTACAAAGAATTGCTGATTGTTTAGTGAGCCACTTTGCTTTATTCCATTTCCATCATATTCCCAAGTAAAAAAATAGCGAGTCTTTGGCTCCAATGGAAATGATGGAAAAGGATGAAAACTGTAGCAGATGACCAGAAATGGCAATGCCAAAAAATTCGTGGATGTAAATTGACTAAATAAAAACTAGAGGACTAAATTTGGCAATTTCACTTTATTCAGAGGATAGAGTGGAATTTGAACTGCCATTGACCAACTACTACTCTGTACTAACAAAGTATCTTCCTTTGAGGCTGATATGGCAGTACTGATGTGGCTCTTTTAATTCTACTTTCTCAGTTCTTGATGACTCGCCATCTAATTAAATTCACTCCAAAAACTTGTGTTTCTTGTAGAGGAGGAGAGAAAGATGAATGCAACCTACATAATCAGTATAGCCAGGAAACTCGGTTGTTCCATCTTTTTACTGCCTGAAGACATAATAGAGGCACTTATTCTTCATTAACTTCCCTTCTACAATTTTTAATACTATTATTGAAAAAATCTGTCTTGTTAGAAAGATGTAACTATTAATTTTATTTAAACAGGTAAATCAGAAGATGATACTTACGCTGACAGCAAGTATAATGTACTGGTACTTGAAACAACCTGCAGAAGATAGAATGAGCGTAACATCACCTTCGGACAGTGAGGCTGGAAGTGTTGTGGACACAACCTCCACATCTTCTGCAACGGACGATACTGCTTCCGAGTCTTCAACGGATGCATGAGAACATACTACCGGCAGTCGTAATAGGTACTGCTCTGATATGTGTGTGTATTAATCATCTGTGGAGCTTCTAAAACAATCAATCGTATTCCGGTTTTGCCGATCAGGTTGGCTATCATATGCGTTTCTCAGCCTATGATAAGATACACCTATTAAATCCTACAAATATTCTGAAAAAATAATAATTAAATCCTACAAATAGAATATTGTAGAGATATGATGTTTATATTTAGAGGAATTAATAGAGATGATTAAATGCATCTGAATGTAACATATTTCCTGTTTGCCGATTCATTGGTATTCTGAAAATGAATCAGGCTTTTTATGTTGTAGTGTTTGGCTTATTCCCCCTGAAAGGAACAACCAAGTACATGGACTTGCGAGTTGTAAATAGTAAAAATGTTTGTTTGGAAAGGAGGCATTTTGGATAGCCTCTTGTTTAGGATGGTGTAGAACCCATTCACAAGCTTGTTCTGTTATGCAATAACAAAGAACTTTAACAATAGAAAAGTAATAATATTTGGTTGGTTTTTTATAATCTATTTGTTTGGGGACTCAAAGAAAAAGTTTTGATGGAGGGCTTGCATTTCTTCAAAGTTATTCTGATTGAAATTGTTGAGTCATCTCAGACCTGCAACCATACTGATTTCATTTCATGATTATTTCATTTCATGATTATGATCTCACATCTTAATATAGTATCAATGCCCCTTTATACCTAAACAAGCGAAGTAACCAATGCCAATTACAATTTCAAATAAGAGAACTCATCCCACTTGAAAAGGGCGTTTGTCTCTCAAGATAACAACCAGGGATGTAGTTAGGAGGGCATACTAGGCCTTGATTCATCTCAAATTTTAGAATGCTTCCATTTACAGTGTATAAAAATTATAAGGAGTATAAAAAAAATTTGAAAAATTCTTTATACCGGTCTATTTGGATTGATGGATAGCCTCTTGTTTTGGAAAGAACTTGAACATTAGAAAGTAATAATATTTGGCTGGTTTTTATAATCTCTTTGTTTGTTTGGGGACTCACAGAACAAGTTTTGAATTTTGATGGAGGGAACCACCCCTAGTTTTGATGGAGGGCATGCGTTTCTTCAAAGGTATTCTAATTAAAATCGTTAAGTCATCTCAGACCTGCAACCAGGGGCGGATCCCGGGTTGACGTTCAGGTGGGGCCAATTTTTGTTTTGTTTTTTGAAGCAGGGGTCAAATTTTAATTAAATAGCGTTTTTTGTAAAAAATGTATCAAAATGTAGTAAAGCAATACAAATTAAGTATTTAACAAAATTTATTTTCAAATATATAAAAACACATATGTTCAACAAAAATGTCACGAAAAAAATAAATATTAAAAGAATTAAAAATTGTCAAAGTCAAATAAAATAAAAACAGCTCAAATTTATGACTATTTTTTTAAGTTTATGGACTGATATTGTCAAATTAAATGTAAACATGAATATGAAGACAAAAAGCGGAAAGCCTAAAAGATGAAAGAATGCAAGTATAAAAACCAAAGTCATTGAAGGCTTAAAGCAATAAAACCATTAAAACCCTATGTTTGGTACCAATTTTTAGGCCAATTTCTCGGAAACCAAGTAAAATTGATTTTTTTTTACTTAATATAGTCTATACTAAAATAATTGAACTAATTTTCACCTATTAATCCAATGAACTAAACTAATTAATTTTTAGGCTATTGAAATGGGTGTTAAGCTTGTACAAATTGATGGAAATTACATTAAAATATAAAATGTTTGAAGATGAATCATCTTCTTCCCGTGTGGGAAAAGAGATATTGAGGGGTGGGGGGACAAATGAAATTTGTAAAACACCATGTACTCGGTACTTCCCCAACTGAAAAAGTTAAAAAACCTTGATCCCCATGAGGATGAAACCCAAGTCATTCAAATTGAAGCATAAGCCGATTTCCATCTCACCCAAACAGCCAGTGTTTACATTATGACGCTTCTTAATGTAGTCTTAATGCCCAATTATACCTAAACAAGCGAAGTAACGAATACCAATTACAACTTTAAATAAGAGAACTCATCCCACTTCAAAAGGGCGTTTGTCTCTCAAGATAACAACCAGGGATGTAGTTAGAGGGGCATACTAGGACTTGATTCATCCCAAATTTTGGAAATGCTTCCATTTACAGTGTATACAGATTATATGGAGTATAAAAAGATTTTGAAAAAATCTTTATACTGGTGTGTGGACTGATGGATCCTCCTTCCTATGTCATTGATAACAATGACATAAACAATACGGAGTATGTTTCACACTTTCACCGCTCAATGAACGAGCAACAATATGCTCTTCTTCCAAAAAAGTACTCGTATAGTCCATTGCTCTACACATTGATAACAACACTCCAGTACCTACTACTCTACTTGCAAAGTCACTTGACCGCATGGATGGCAAACAGGAGGAAATAACCTTCATAGTCGCTAGACGTGAAAAAAATTAAATGCTTGGAAAAGATTATGTTTCACTATTAAATGCTTGGAAAAGATGAAGGCACAAACGTTTTTTTTCAAATGTTTCTACTTTTAAAAACTGTTATCCTAAAAAGCACTTGTGTAAATGTTGAACTGTGTAATCAATATATATGAAAAATAATGTTGTTACTTTTCGTATTTGTAGTTCTTTATGTGGTTGAACACTTGAACCCAACACATTTATGAAATTAGTAAAATTTATGCTTAAGATCGTATAAAATTATGAATACTTGATTTAATTTGTTAATTATGTAATCAAAAGAAAAATGAGTGGTTTTCTATTTTGTCTGTATTTTCTTATTTTGAAAACAATATGCTTATTGAAATAAGAAAAGTTTATTTTTTGATTTTGTATAAGTTTGTGATGCTTATCCACATGTTTAAGTACGACTTTCCCGAACCAAGCATTCCAGCCCAGCTAGTTGTGAGGTTACCGTGTCTAGCGAGAGGTCTCGAGTTCGAAATTCGCTACGCACATAAGGGTTTGAAACTCAATGGATTGAGTTTCAACCCTGATTACTCCAGGCTCTCCCAGCCCCTCTCCCCCAGATCCCCTGGAGTAAAAAAAAGTATGACTTTCCTGTGTTCAATCGTTGTGCCTATGATGTGCTACCATTCACACCCATGCATTCACATATTCGAACCAAACAAGAAACTATCCAAAATGGTCAAATTAAACAACTGAATGAGCGTTCAACCAAATGTAATATTCAAGAAATAAACATATAAATATTAACCCACACGATTGTTTATCAATGAACAAAATTAAAGGTACCTACTGGTGGGAGGGATTCAACTGGAAATGTACTTATTATTTATGTCCAAAGGGATAACTGAGATTATCAATTTGGGAAATCGCAAAACGGTAATATGGGACTATCAAATTGGGAGTGATATAAAGGCAAGCTCACATCACAAAAATGGATTAATGGAGGATGTCTATTATTGAACTTTTAATCAATAATTTAATAAATGCATTTGAAACTTCTAGTATTAATCATACTTAAGATGATTAAGGATTCAATTAATAAATTATTAATTAAACTATTTATTGGACCCGAAATATTGGGAGGGACTAATCATCCTACTTTTGGACCATCTTATTAATTATAATAATCTAACATAATAGAAAAGATGGCTTATACTGTAAGGGTAATTCTATTCACAGCCCTTCATTTACTAAACACAGCCACATATTTTTTATAACCCTATTATATCCTTATTACTGTACTTCGTACTTAACAAATCTAATACAGCTCGTAGACCCTCCCAAGAACTGGAACACTGTTACAACCCCGTCAAATCCTTGTAGCTCATGTATGAAGAGAAAGGAAACTCAAAATTAAATACATTACCGATTAAAAATGCCAAGAATCACAGATTTATATGTGTAGAAGTGGAGTTGATCATATGGTGCCTTTTTTATTTTGTTGAAAGAATTTTATTCCAAAAAATTCAATACAGAGTAGCACCTCTAGCACATACGACGTATGTTTGATGTTCCCATTATCGAGAATCCATCTTACTACTCTTTATTCGAAATAGTCAATACAAGTAGCACATATATTTATCACTTCTCTTTTATTTGAAGCATTTTTCTTCTTCCCCTTATTCGCCTTATTCGAGAGATCTAATCTCAGTGCTGATCGAAAATGTCCAATGAGAAAAGGGCCGCAAAGGATGAGCCTCAGAGTTGCAGTGCGTAGTGGTCAAAGTGTTGCAGGAGTAATTACAAAGTAGAAATCGTATATCACCGCCTGTTTACTTGAGGGTATGTTAGAGATTTCAGTTATATTAGGGGTTGTAAATAGCAATTTAGGGGCTGTGATTAGAATTACCCATACTGTAATTGGGCGTTACAAAAAGTAAATTTTCAGCCCAAGTGACAAACTAACCCAAACTACCAAAAATAGTAAGATAAGGGGGATGCCTCCTACCTCACTAGTATTATAGTATGCCTATTAGAGGCCAAATTAAATGGGAGATGAGGCTAGAATAATTCTTATTAATGGAGCATACGGAGTACAATTGATAGAGGAGACTGCCAAGAAAAGAAACAAAACTGTGGTGGCCCACCTTATATTATTGGGAGATATTTGTGTAGCTACTTCCCTCTCCTCTTATTTGATCCATACTAATGAGATTTGAGAGAGTTTTGGGAATATTGGAGAAATGGTGCCAAACAGGACCTTAAGTTTTTGTATATACTTAAATAGGAGTGTGACTTTTTTAACTCCTAAATAGGATCTAATTTTAAAATGTTTCCAAAATTGCCCCTGTTTTCTATCCTGACCTTCATCTTTCACGTCAAACTTTACTCCGTGTTATCTTTCCGCAACAACCTGGCAGATCTCTCTCTCTCCTTCCTCCATAGCTAAGCAAGGTAGAGCACCGCACAAAATAATCGAAGAGTTGAGCAATAGTGGCGTGCAGAAGTGGCAAGACAAAGAAGATGTGGCGTTGCAGCGCAGCGGTGCGGCGGTGCAACAGTGCTGCGGGAGGCCCTGCTGCGTTCTCTCTTCTCCTCTCCTCTCCTTCTTCCTCTTCTTCTTCTCTTCTTCTTTTTCTCTTCTTCTCTTTTAGATCTGGGAGTGTCTGACTTCTCTTTTACATCTGTGAATGTCCGACTTTAATTTGCCTGCGTGAGATACTGAGATTCATATGTTTTTGAATTTTGATTCTCTTACGTTTTTTTCAGCCTTGTTCCTTACTTTTCTTTTTTCTTATTGTACCATTGTACGGAGTATTTGTTTTTTGAATGGTATTCTTATTTTTTATTGAATGAATGATACATACAGTCTAAAGGTTTTTCAGAATGGTACTCTGTATTACTACGCATTATTCCTCGTGATGATTATTCAGTTCTGTTCTTCAATGAGACAACGAGGGATGTAAAACTTAATTGTTTTTTTTTTTACATATTCCGTAGGTTGGGTTAAAAGTTAGAACCAACAGAAGTTAAGCGTACCTTTGCTTTCATACAATGTCATGGTCTCATTATTGAATGAATTTAATTTATTTGTTTGAGTTCTATCTTATTTACAATTTTTTCTATTAATTATTTTTAGATATATTTGATTCCAATGTCATTTTTTTCAATGATTAAAATGTCATTATTACTCTAACACTTTGATGTGCATTGTTAGATAATATTCAATGATATCAACAATGTCACTATTAATAATGACAATTTTGATAAATGATTTCAATATTCTGACACTTTTTTAATATTCTAATTCTTTTCAAAATTGTTTAATTCCAATGTCATTGTTCTTATTTCACATTGTCACAATATTAATAATGATATTGTCTTTATATCTTTGTTACAATGTCTTTTTTATAACATTGTCATAGACATTGTACTTTTTTTAAATTTTCATAATGCTGACAATATTGTAACACAGTTACGATGAAAATATTTATAATGACAATGTTTGACAGTGAGATTTTTCTTATTTCAATATCACTACAAGAATTTCTTGTAGTGTGTTGACATTACAATGTCATTTTCATAGCGTTGACAATGACATTCATTGTCATTGTTATAATGTCATTTTTAATGACAATGACATTCAATGTCATTGTTATAAAGTCATTTTGATGTCATTTTTTACGACAATGACATTCATTGACATTGTTATAATATCATTTATATTGACATTGTCATTGTCATTATTTGAGATTATAACATTTTGATGTTAGTTGAAATATATATTCTTTTTACAATTGTTTGATTCAAATTCTCCAATTGTCACACGATTCTAAAAATCGTGTCTGTTTGTAATATTCATAAGTAATAATAATGTTTGCCATTGTAAAATGTTTCTGACATTTTCACAATATTGTCATCGACATCGACATCGACATAGTCAATATCAAAATGTCAATTTTTGTAGTATTAACATTGACATCGTCATTATTACAATGTCATTGTTCGTAACATTGACATAGTAATTATTTGACATAATGACATTCCAATAAAAACGACATTGTTATTGTTATAACATCCACATTTTTTCAATATTTTTATATGTTGTCCATGTTTACGTTATGACATTGTCATGTCATAATAATCTGGGAGTAGGTTTCATGATATCACAACCATTATTTCAACATTTAATATGTTTCAGGTTGTGTCTCAAACTCTCAAAAGCAATTTTTTCTCTAAATTTGTAAAAAGCTACGGAGTAATAAAATATACATGAGTTTGATGATGTAACAATGAACGAGTAGGTCTCATGGTTTTCTTATACAGCTAACATAATTCACAAAAAGCCATCTGTATCTTGAATGGCTGCAATGTAATTTCAATGTCAATTAAAACATTACTCTAAAATTTAAACAATATTTCCTAAATGTGATCTAAAATCTCAAATTAGGTGGGTAGGTATCGAATATACTACTCCGAGTCACTGTACTAGAGCCAAACCCTTCAATTCTTTTATCTTCCCTTCACTGTACTAGCCAAACGAGTCAAGCTTACGCGGATCAAACCTTTTCCTTCGAAGCGTGAACAACCATTAATGGCGCCCAAACATCTTAGATGCAAGGTAACGGTTTTTTTTGGCCGAGTTAAGATGGACTAAGCAGAGAAGGATGATATACAAACAGAGGAGATCGACCATGGAAAGAAGAAAACAAAATGATGTTTTATGTTAAAAAATCTGTCACTAATCTTCTCCCCAAACTCGAACGATTTCAGAAGTTCGAAAGTTCATAGAGATGCGATTTAGTGTTGAAGACGACGATTGACAACGTTTTCCGCACTCAAGCGATCGAGGTCCGGTGGATGGTATTTGTGTTTAAGGTGTGCGGCCAATTCTATCCGCATGGCACTTGTAAGCTTGTGCACCATCTGAAGGAAGCATGGCTATTTTTGTCTCATAGCATGAAAATTAGTCCTATACGGGTATAAAAAAGTTGAAGCTCCTATTTAGATTCCCGTAGCATGTTTTTGTCCTATTCGTGTCTTATTCCCTTTTGGGAATATCCCATACGAATTATGTACCAATAGATTTATTTATTATGGAGTACTAATGAAGGAAGTGATTTATGTATAGTAATGGTGGGATTAAATAGAAGAGAATTGGGCAGCCCAACATAAATGGCCCCATTGCTATTATTAGTAAGGATGATAGGAGTAGCTATTCGATCTCCTCCTCCCATTTGAGATAATAGCGTACGAGAGGACTAAGAGAGAGTGAGAGACCTTGCTAAAAAAAAGAGAGAGTGAGAGACAAATAGAAGAGCAAGCAAAATCTCGGAACAAGTAAGAAAGAAGAGATGTTCCAAAAAAAAGTAAGAAAGAAGAGAAAGGAGAGAAAAGGATGAGAGGTGTAGCTATTCGATCTCCTCCTCCCATTTGAGATACTAGCGAAAACATCAATATCACGATGTTTTTCTACATGTTTAAATGTGTATAAAAATAGTACTACCTCCGTCCCCCTAATGTTTGAACGAAAGAGAGTGGTGTGGTTTTTAAGAATAGTAGAATTATGTGGTTGATAATGAGTTGATAAAGTGATAATAAAGTAAGAATGAATTAGAACCACACAAATATTACCAAATATGGTATGAGACAATAATAGGGGAACATCCAAATATAAAAAAATAGGACAGTTATAGGGGGCGAAGGGAGTATAAAGTAATGGTTATAGCTTAGAAGAAACTTGGAATCAATAGGAGTTATATTAATTTGCTGAAAAACACCAATTGTAGGGACTGTTCTTCATTCCAGCTGCCTAGCACCGCCCTACACCTCGAGGAAGATGTAAGGCTTTCATTACTTCCCAAGAACAACTTATTAGATCATCCCTGGTTGAAGGTTTGATCATGAGGCTCAGAGGGGGGAAACTTGTTGAGTATATTGCATTATATTGAGGTGAGAATGGTTGATTATATGCTTATAATTAGTGAGTTAATCAATGAGTTTACCTAAATGAGTAAAGTATGCTTTTGGTGAATTGTAATGTCCAAAATCATATAGAATGATTATATTATTGTCTATGAATAAATGATGCGTGATTAGGAGTCTATGAAAAAATGATGCATAAGTATCACTAGTTATACTTGTGATATTTTGCTAGTTGAACTAGTAGTGATGTATGGACTATACTAATAGGAAAACAAATATAAAATGTATTGAGAGCGAGCCATGGGTATGGCATGGCTGCTTGCCTGCTATGTTTGGTTGGAGAGGAGAAGGCATTCACGAATTGAAAACTTGAATATGCCAAGGGCAGACCAGGTAGTACTAAGTGACTTTCTCGAGGTTGTGGTATGGATATTATTATATTGACCCTAACATTACTATATCTTGTGAGATATTATAACTAGGGTATTTATTGAGGATAGCCCAAGATTATATAAAAATATATTGATCCTAGGTATTGGATTGTTGATGTTGTTACTGGGCACTCAGCTCTTCGAGAATATCCCGTAATGAATTGATTGTTAGTGACGAGGGTTATGGCCCATCTCACGTCTAAGGTTCGAGGAAGACAACATAAACTCATAAAGGATAAGAACTATGACCCGGCCCGACTCTAGAGAGCGGTGCCCAACTACATGGACCCATGAGGCCTCTCATAACACCCTAGAGACCCTAAGAGGCTCCCGACAATGGTAACACTGATTTAATTAGGATCCTAAAAGGTCTTACCCATGAGGCCTCTTATAGCGATGATAGGCCATGTATGTTTGATTTGACCTTTGGATTGTTGATATGTAATTGTCGAGATAAATAATAGATCGATAGTTTGTATGATGGGATTTATTTTAAATACAAATTGGCCAACGAGTAGGTTATTTGAACTTACATATCATGTATGATTTGAAAGGGGTAACTATGTGTTGTTATCTAGATTATGGATTGGAAGATTATTGACATCCCTCATGGGGGTAAGCCACCGGTTTCAAACCGAAGCTACAACTTGCTTTCTGTTCCTTTTTGCTTTGGGTGATCTCTGGAGCGAAGACGAGATTTGTGATTCCTACTTCTATTTCCAAACATTAATAAATATGCTCAAGGAGTATTTTGATACTACCTCCGTCCCGGTGGACTTTGCCAAGTGCAAAGTATGTGAGAAATAAGAATAGTAAAAATTGTATGGTTGATATTTGTGCAGAGGAGTGACAAATGTGCAGAACCACAAATTAGTTGTTTTAATAGGACAGTGGCAAAGTTTTTAGGGACAAACTAAAAGGGGAAGTTGGCAAAGTCCAATGGGAGTCATGGGACGGATGGAGTATATTATAAACTTTTTGGGAGCATGTGTACATTGTTTCCCATTGGGTATTTGAATTGCTTTAATTACTTATGTTTATTTATGGATTTTATATATGTGAACTATACACACAATTGTTAGTTCGAGTAGAGAGACCTCAGGGTCCATACCATTAACAACAAAGCTACAAAGTATGAGGAGGGTCAGCTCCGTGCTAGACCCAACTCTGAAATCAAAGATATCCAGGTCGACCCCGAGAGATTGGAATAGAAGATCAAGATCAAGATCACATCAGCTGAGGGCGACCATTGCGGCTACACCTGGAGGTCTCACCCTTTAGCACCATTTTGGAGGCATCTGGTGAAGAGGATATCTCCACCAGAACAAGGAAGACCCCGAGATGCTAATAGGACAAATGAGACCCCAGGCTGCTAATAAAAAAACAAGACCCGAGTTGCTTATCGGACAAACAAGATTTTGGACTGCTACCATGACGAAGGAAACCATATCCTTTCGCAAGTGATGAGGATCAATGTGTAGCCTTTTTGGATCATAGCTCGGTTGTCCATCATCAGCGGACAACTGGATGACCAGCCTCTTCCGAGCATACTATACCTTGGTTCGCCATCATCAACGAACGATTGTGTGATTGGCTTCTTTCGAGCATACCTCGGATCGCCATCCTGAGTGGACAACTGCGACCAGGCTTCTCTGAGCATACCTCATCTTGTCATTCTTAGCGGATAGCTTGGCGTCTAGCCTCCCTCCAACATACTTCGACTTACCATCAAAGCAAACACTCAATCAAGAACCGAGGGGACTGACCTTCCTTTGATTAATTTGAGATTCCGATGTACTCTTTTTTCTTCATTAGGATTTTTTCCCACTGAGTTTTTTCCTAGTATGGTTTTAACGAGGCAATCTCTCATCATGAAAAAAGGAAGAGGTCCTCCGGTTGGAGCAAGGAAAGCTCCATCCTTTCACAAGCAATTAAAATAAATTCAAGGCTCATTAATAATCGGCAGGCTGGCCGGGCCAGCAATTCAACCGGGTCGTTTCCAAAACAGTCCAACTACTCACTTTAAGCCGAGTCTACTACCCGACTAAGGGGGTGGGGGGCCCATGTTGGGATAATGGACTGAGTCCAAGACTATCAGCCCATTACACCCGAGCTTTGGCCCGACCAAGCTCAGAAAACAACCTGACTAGCCGAAATCGGTCCAGGATTATTCGCTCATTAGATGGGCCGACTGACTCATTAACGTCAATATTAGTTCTAAGATTGGGCCAAGCCCATGTAGCATTTTGTCATTGGACTTGTTGCTAACGCCTATAAATAGGCCTTACAATCATCATGTAACCTCATGTTATTTTCACTATATTGAATTGCTGTCAGTTTCTCTACCTGATATATTTTCTATCAACATTAATGTTATTGAAAAACTTACCTCACAACATTGATTCTATGTGATGTCTCTTAGCAGCTGGATCAAATATGTACATTTGTAGTAATTTTGATTTTTACCCAACGCGAGGTAAAAAGACTTCCAATTATTTGATAATTCTGAACATTCAACCATAATGCATGATAAGAATTGTCATGCTTTACGGCCATTATCAGTTCTACCACTAGAAGTAAATGAAAGTATTGAATTATACGAGTATGAACATGTATTTCTAAGCATCTAACAATTGTAGAGGTCTTTGGTTTGTAATTTGATTATCTTTTAACTCTTTCAAAATGCCATATTCTGCGCGCGTCTTCCTTTGGAAAAAAAAAGAAACAATACTTTGTATGCGTTGTACACTACCAAAAAACACAGGATTGTGTTAAATGTCCCACACCGGAAAGATTTGGATGAACAAAGTGCTATATTAATACATGCGCTACTCCTCCTATCATGTTGACCTTTTAGGATGGAACTCCGGATCTTAACATGGTATCAGAGACAAATTGATTCGTGGTGTGGGGCCCCTTATGAACCGTGATGACACGATTAAAAAAATGGCGATTACGGTCGGATGAAAAAAACGGACCGATGAAAAAAACAAATTAATGATGACACGATCCAGACGAAGTGTCTGATCGTGAGGAGGGGTGTTAAATGTCCCACATCGGAAAGATTTGGATGAACAAAGTGCTATATTAACACATGAGCTACTCCTCCTATCAGGTTGACCTTTTAGGATGGAACCCAGGATCTTAACAGATTGACAGAGATTTTGGCAGGGAAATTGGCAGAGATTATGCAAAATCCGTGCCAAAAATACTTTGGATCGGATCGAGTTATTTTCCTTGAAAAACATTTTGGATCGAGCTATTCCGTGCCAAATTCTGTGCCAATATAGGATGTTTTTACTTGGATTGTAATTTGCTGGTCTGGTCTGGTCTGGTCTGGTCTGATCTGGTCTGGTCTGAACTGGTTTGGTCTGGTCTGGTAAGGTCTGGTTTCTTTGTATTTTTATAACTATCCAAGTCTGGTCTGGTCTGAACTGGTTTGATCTGGTCTGGTTTGGGACAAATTACAGTCCAAGTAAAAACATCCATAATCCCATCTTTTTTGTTGTTGTGGTATTTCCTCTGCTAATTAATGTAAAAATAATACAATTTAATAAATCCTGCTAAATAATTCAAAATCTTTTTTATATGCCATCACATGTAATCCTATCACAATCATATGATTCATATCATCTCAAAAATGCATCAAGTATCTCAATAAATACGTCCCCTGAAAAATAAGTAGTGGTTTGTATATTTTGACACTTCAGATTTCTACATAAATTATTTATTAATAAAAAAGCAAGTAGATATACATAAACAGGTAAGAAAAAGAATATATGTTTTCATTTCAATACTCCGTATATGTTATTAAGTTTTAATTTCGGGAATTATTAAATATTAAACTCATTAAAGGTGAGAAATTTTTATAGCCCAACATTCTTACTTCCCAAAAATATTAATCAATTAAAAGAATAACATGGCTACCGTGGATTATCGGGTAAAAAATCAATGTATAGTGCTCTTATTTTTTTTGAGAGAAAAAAACTTAATTACTATTTATCAAATCATAGTCCAGTACATCAGTCAAAAAACGAGGAGGATCAAATAACCAAAGTTGACAACGAGACACAGATCCCGCTGCTCTTGCCATGGCGTGAGCTGTGCGGTTCGCGGATCGTCGAATGTGAGAAAAGGACACTGTGGCAAAACTCCTCTTCAATTCTCGAATATCACCTGCCAAAAGAGCCGAGTAGGATAGGCCGAGTAGTATAGTGCTCTTATTTTTAGGCATTAAATAGTGACATAATTTCTATACTAATTGTTTTAATTTGAACCTAGCTAGCAATTACGCACGACTAACCACGAAAGTAGTGCAGTGTCATTTTTCCTAACTAAAAGTTATGGTTAATACTTAATACTGCGTAGTATTGTAATTATTGGTAAGTAGGAATCCTATTCCTAAGTCAGCTGGATAGTTCATATAAGTCTATACATGCATATATGCTTCCAACAACAGAAGTTACAAAGAACTTTCATGGATTTGCATGAACATTAATAACAAAAAGAATATAACACTAATTTAGTTGTTTAGTCAATGTTGGTGGTAATCTTGAACAGTTCTAAACCGACTTTAATTATTTAAATCTGAATATCCAATTAGTCAAATTATGCATGACATGATGTTCTTAATCTGACAATATGTATAGTATGTGGCTAGAATTTATTTATATTCATGTATAACGATTTATGTGAGCCCTTATAATTAATTGTTTTTGGGATTTAAATAAGCATGTAAAATAATCACTTCAGGAATAAGGCCGGGATGCAAATCGTAAGTGTATGGACTCTGAAGTACGTGGGTGGGTTTGGTGTAAGATGTTTTCAATTGGATTGTTTTTTATTTGAGATCAGATGAGATTATATTAAATTATACCTAATCAAATATAAACATGTTTGATGAGATAAATCTAATTAAATTTTAACAGTTGTAAAATACACATACATATACATATGCTATCAGATAAGTTCAGATCAAACCATACTCCAAACACATACTAAATCAGAGCATGTTAAATCACAAGATTTCAATCTAATTCAAAACATCGTTAGAAGAATAGGAGATAGTGATATTTGACTAATTTTGGTATAGTTTAAATAAAATAATTGAAGCTAAGTATAGTTTAGAAATATCAAATCAAATCATAAATAAAACAAAACCGAAGACAATGATTCATTATGTGATTTATGTCTTGCATTAACATGTATACTTCATCTTGTATATTTTATAATTTTATAATAACTAAAACATATGGCAAAAGATAAACGATTTGCCGCCTCTGTGTAAGAATTTAGATACTCCGATCCATGCCTCTTTTAATACATAACGCTCATTATATGTAGAAATTGAAAGAAAAACAGTAAGGCTAATGAGTTTATTAGTGGTAGAAGAATGGAAGAAATAAAGGAAAAAGAAAGAAAATGTGGAAAATTAAATGTAAGAAAAAGTATGAATAATTAACATGCACAAAAGTTTCCAAAAATAGAAGAAATAATTACATATACTCCGTATATGATTAAAATAAATGTTGTTCACAAGTAATAACTTAATAATCATGTTCAATTTTTATAATTAAGTGACGACTATGAAATTATACTTCGTACTATAATAATTAGTAATCATATTTTTGTACGTAAGTTTCATTTCATGAGTAATTTTTTTTAAGAAACCTTAAAATACAAATAAATTAAATGGTTTTAAAATTCAAAAAAATAAATTATGAACCATTTATTCGAGAAGGGAGGAGGATACTGGATACCCCTATAATATTATTTTATTGTTACGATTTAGGAGTTTATTAGGACAGAAATAAAACGATGGAAAAGAGAAATTTGAAGATGTGTGGAAAAAGAAAGAATTGAAAAAGAGAAGAAAAGAGAGAGCGGGCAGGGCGGGCAGCATCCGATGGCATGCAAGTGGGGTAGCGGAACCATGTGCGATCATATGGTGGGTACGTTGGCCCTTTCCCACCTCCACACAAAAACTCGATCGACCCAAAAAGCTAAGCCATTTTATATGTATTCATCGATTTCATTTCATGCATGCACGCAGCCGATTAGCTGGCTAATTAGCTTACTCATCCTTTATAAGATACAAGTAAATCTCGTAACGTGTCTGTGGCTGCTAAATTATTGAAGCTATATTAACATTATATGAACAATACATGTTCCAGCCACTAATATTACTCCAGAAAAAGTGATGGACAAAAATATCACTACAAAAAAACACGGAATTGGCGGGAATTTTTGGCAGAGATTCGAAAAACTCATAGAGGATTCGACAAGAATGAGGGGCATGGGCATAGCTGGGGAGGGGTCAACCCTAGCCCCGGTCCAGTCCAACCCAAATTTTAAAAATGTCTATATTTTTAAAGTAAAAAATTTCATGTAACTTTTTTCAAAAATATTCTTTGTATCGGCTCAGACCCGGTTGGCCCTGTGCCCTGGCTCCACCCCTGGATGAGGGACATGTCAAATTTATGCCAAAAAACACTTTGGCACAATCGATTTGGCACAAAATCATCAGTAAATTCGTGCCAAATCCTTGATAATCCCGTAACCTTTTTGTAGCAATATGACTTGGTAACATTTAGTAACTACAATTGTACTCGATCAAAGTTACTATGATGTAGTGACTATGATGTAAACATTGATAACAATTATAATTATTAGAAGTTACTAAATCACATTTTTGTCCGTTACTTTAAGAGATAGAACTTCTATGTTAAACGTTATTTTAATAAGTTGAGTTTGATAATACTAAAATTGCATGAATTGGCTAAATATCATGAAACTGGTGAAATTCCTATCAATTGACCTATTAAGATGAAAATCTAACTTTCAAAATGATATTTGAATCAAAGAGATTAAGGGTTGGTTTGCAACTGCTTAAAAAAAGCACTTCTCAGCTTTTGGCTTAAAAATACTTATTTTACTAAACACTACCTACTTTTATTTTTCTCGGCTTTCGTGTAAAAAAAAATGCTTTTACTTTTTCTATTACACAAAAAAAACACTTGTTTTACCAAACACTACAACCTTTTACTTTTCAAAATCACATTTTTCTCAAACATTATCAACTTTTACTACAATCACTTTTTCCAAAAAGTGTTTTTAAGCAGAAGCAGTTACAAACACTCAGGGGTTAACTTTTAAGATGAAAATTTAAGTTTTAAAATGATATTCAAGAAGGTGTTTGGAAATACTTATTAAAACTAATGCTTCTTCTCTTTGAGCGGGCACAAACATATATGATGAGAGTGTTCAAACGGAAGTGCATAAATACTTTTGAGTGCTTTTGATTAGTGCTCCAAATTGTTCATCGGAACAGTATTTTAGAAGGTGAGGAAGAATAGTTTCGTCCACATTCATCCATACCGATTTGTGTCCTGGTTCCAAGAATTATTTTGATTGTCTATTTTAGTTGAAGGTAAACATTCCATAATAAATTACAAGTGTTCTAATTAAGGTAAGCCTCCCAAAATCATTTATTCACATCATTACATGTATCCCTCACGTACCCCCCCCCCCCCCCCCCCTAGTCATCATGCATCATTCAACAAGAGTAGATCCTAGCTGCATCTCCCGTCAGCTAAAAACCTCGATCGAGTTGGAGAGTCAATATAAGTGAAACCAAGAAAAACTATTTTTTAATTAGCTAGAGCTCAATCACTAATTTAATGTCACAATGTTAGAATTTGATTTTATAATATTTAGAGCACTGATTAAAGATTGATCCGCAAGAGCTCCTCACTATTCTCTATATCTTTCCACCCATGTTACTTGTCTTGTTGACAACAATGTGAATACGTTTAGGCAAGTTTTCGCATGTTAGTATTACATACGTAGTATTTAATTTATGTAGTATACAATAGCCAATATGATCGAGATGTGAGTATATGCATACGTATACAAATGATACAATCACACACACAAAGATAACATAGCCTTGCAATTTGGATACCACAAGGTACGAGTGCGCGCAGTTGGACTCGCAGACAGCGCGCTATTAAACTTTTGATGGCAGATCGTAGATGAACACACACATCAGCATTCTTCTGAGGTCACACAGTTTTGCGAGCTCTTAAATCGAAATTGGACGGTTATAGTTGAGTACATTTAACGGGAGGGTAACCGGGCAGCAGACTCTTTAGCCAGCCTAGGTCATCATAGATTATCTATCGGTGTTCATTCTATTTCTCATGATGATTCTAGATCAGCATTACACATTTTGTATGACTTACTTGGAATTTCCCAACCTCGTTTGATTATTAATGATGGGTAGGAGCTAATGCTCCTATGGTTCTACCAAAATAAAAAAGATAACAAAATTGTGTGTGAGAGAGTTATAATCTTCTAAAAATGAGATTATTTTACTAGAGAACAGATTCAATTAAAATGTTTTTAATTGAGCTGATTTCAGACTCACATCGAACCAGACTGGAGCTAGTTCAAAGAGACATGGCTAATCCATTCAGATCATGTCAGGCTCAAACAGACCAGGACATACGAGACCAAGAGGGAAATTTTTGTCAACTTAAAATCAAACTCCTTAATCTCAACTTTACACATGCATCTTCTTCAAATTAAACAATGACTATAATCACATGTCTATTTTATACTACCTCCGTCCCCTTATGTTTGGGACAAGAGAATGTGACACAATTGTTAATAAAAGTGGCTTTATGTGATTGATATTGAATTTATAAAGTAAGAATAAAGTAGGAATGATTTCGAACCACACAAACTTTACCAAATAAGGTATGAGACAATCTTAGTGGGACGGACCGAAATGGTAAAATGGGACAATCATAGCGGGACAAAGGGAGTAATTATTAAAAATTCAAATGAGTTCTTCTTTAGAATTATGTACTAGTAAAACAATTACAAAGACGTCACCTTTGTAAATTTCAACTATTGATTAGTAAGTTCTAATGGTGATCTCATTTTATTAGTAGTTCTTAGTCGAAGCCTTTTAAAATATACGTAGTATGTAAATAAATAGTCCGGTTTGGATAAAACTTTTGAAATGAGAATGATCCAATACTGCCCGCACACACTTTATATATGGCAATGCACAGCGTAATGATAGAAAAATGAGAACTTCTTATGATAAAAAATTTTAATCTCAAGATTTAAATCAGTTTTTATTCTAGTCAATGCATGTTAATGCCGATACGAACTCAATTCATTATTTCGGAGATAGAATAGAAAATATCACTCTAAAACTACCCCAAAAAATCTTAAGAATGAAACATGATGCTGCAACCTCGGATTGTTGGTGAGGGATACTCACATGAAGTCATATTTATAATTATCCTATATTGAAACATGATATTTCTTGCAATTGTTCTTAAATAATTGCGGAGTACAAAAATATACTCCTTCCGTCTCCTAAAATTCTTTTCACTTACGTACTTTTGTGTGACGTTCCTAAAAATTCTTCTAATTTCCTTTTCTGAAAAAGTTTTGTATGGATATCATTCATTTTTTTACTCAATCACAATAATAAATTTCTACTTTATTCTCACTTTTTTAAACTTAGATCCAAGTCAAATCAAGAAGAATTTTATGGGACAAAGATAATACTAGTAGCATATACGTAGTAATATGTAGTACTCTGTATCACCTTGTTACTATTTGTCATTGAATCTAAAATAAAAGGTGATAAATACACCATATATTTAAGGAATTTCAAAATATGATTGTTATATTTCTCGCGTCAAATTGTACTAACAAACATTTCAACATAGATCACTATACTTTGAATAGTTAAATTGATAGTATTTTTATTACTCCCTATATATACATCATCATATAGCGCGTATATATTGTCCTTGCCACAAAACCTAATTAAGCCGGCTAGAAATGGCTGCGTCTCCTCCTCCTCCTCATCAACCAGCACTGATTTCTCGTAAACGTTGTTATTTGATCCGAACTAGGTTCGCTTACCGGTTCCTGCGAGCGTTGATGAAATTGAACCACCGCCGCCAAACCCCGTCCACCTTCAACCCGCGGTACCGGAGCGTGAGGCGAGCCGCGGACCTCGCCTTGGCTTCCGCCGCGGGGAGGGAACGCGCGTGGAGCCGCGCAAAGCTTCTAAATATTCACTCCAGAAGAGGAAGGGCGATCGCTGACGCCGAAGACGGCCGCCGGAGTCCTACCGGCGATCAAGTGACGGCGGAAGAGCTCCGGCGGCTGGTCCCCGGCGGCGAGGTTATGGATATGCGCAGCTTGTTGGATGAAACTGCCCATTATCTTAGCTGTCTCATGGCGCAGGTACAAATCATGAGAAACATGGCTGATGTTCTTTCCTCGATCAATTCCTAGCTAGCTAGCTAGAGCTAGCGTTATTTTATTTTGAGTGTAATTTAATTTATCGTCGGGAGAAAAAAACAAAATAAAGGCTAATTTGTACTCCCCATTATTTATCTCTAATGATACACTAGCTTCATATATTTATATGATCGAAAATGATCCTTAATTAATCATTTATTCACTTCATCTCACTTTAATTTGTTTCTTCTCAATTCGTTTTTTTTTTGTATCAAACTAAATATCTCAACTTTAATAAGATGAAGGTAGTAATTAAATTCAAGTTATTCCTTAATGTTTCATTGGTTAGGTAGGTTCGAGTAAGATTTATGTACTGTTTATAGTATTTGAAAAGTTCGTTTGAACGCAATATTTAAGGATGAAATAGTAGAAATAACGAATAATGTATAAAAAGTAAGAGAGAAAATAGAAAAGTATGAAAGAGAAAAGTGGGCACTAGTTGAGTATTTTTAAAGGAAAAAATATACCAAAAAGGAAAAATGTAACAAATTTTTAAATATATCCAAAAAATAAAAGTGTAAGAAACTTTAAAATAAAAATAATAATTACTTCGTATTACTTTGATTTGTTCGTTCGCAAATAAGTGTGTTTAATTTGTAGTCACTCATTGCAGCACTCTTTAACTTTTCTAGTTCTAGATATATACGGAGTATTTAATTTGATTTTTATAAATCCAACTCGATTTTGGGCTTCACTCTAAAGCTGTTAATTCAATTTTATAATGTACATATCAATGAGTGATTAATTTCATCGTTAATCAACTCAACGAGATATTACCCTAAATAAGACTAAAAAAGTTTGAAAATTTCAAAATAGGACGCTTATGTTTTTATTCCCAAAATAGGACTAATTACTGTCATGTTTTAGCAATACCAGACTTCAAACATGACGGTATTTTCTAAACTTGGCAGTAATTACTCATATTTTGGGAATAAAAAACACGGCAGTCCTATTTTGGAATTTTCATATTGTTTTAGTCCTATTTCAGGAACTTTCCCTTAATCAACTATCAATACTTTCATTCAAAATAAAACTATCAATACTAATTTAATTAACTTTTAAAAAAAAATAGTATGGGGGTACTAGTTCAAAATGAATGAAAATTTGGATACTCTATAAGACGGGTGATGCTCTATCCTCGAAACCCCACCATTGATTGATGAGAGCTCTGATCCATATATTTGTTGAGGTGTTATGCATTTTTATATAGTAATCGGCTTCTCATACAATTTTCGGGATTCAAATCCTAAACTTATTCCTTATGGCATCCGTATATATTGTATATATCTACTGGTTGAGCTACGTCCACCCGTGTATGTCCCATCCCATTTTTTTTTAAATAAGGTTCGTATGTTGTCCGAGTTACAGCCTTACAGCCTGCAAGAAAAAAGCGATCGAATCATTGGAGCAAAGGTAACATGTGGTCAAAATTAGATTGCTCGTGCTCATTGTAGGAATGCTTGATTTTATACTCCAAAAAGGGATGATCTTCTGGACCGTGATTCACGGTTCGATGTGACTTGAGTGCAATCATGCAAGTCCGAAATTTAACGTTTTGGATGATAGTTATGATACGAAGTTTCTTTGTACTTCGTTTGATCATTATTATGGAGCACTAGCGGATACCCAATTTAAAGTAATGTTTTTCCTTATAATAATTATTATATGTGAGACTGCTATGAGTTTTATTAAATAGTTTATGAAATATCTATCCTATTTTTTAATAAATTATAGTGTCAATGTTATTCCATGGGGCATTTTTTTTAAATAATTTATTTCATAATACTGTCTTATTTCATGTATATTTTGACAATTTCTCTATTACGTATTCACATCTTATTATCAATATCATTTCTTGATATACAAAATATACTTGTACATACTTACTATTGAGAGGAAGTGATCTTTTTTTACTCCAGGGGGTCTACGAGGGCCTGAGGTTGAAACTCACTCTATTGAGTTTCAAACTCTTTTGTACCTAGTGGGTTTCGAACTCGAGACCTCTCACTAGGCACGGTAACCTCACAACCTGTTGGGCAAGAATGCTTGGTTTGAGAGGAATTGATCTTTTTTGAAAGGAAATAACTTATATTAGAAATAAATGAGTCAAGATAACATTCATGTCTCAAGACCTAATTCTCCCTCACATCATGTTATGCTCAGACATAAACCGAATACAAGTTTGGTTTATAACTCATGGAAGGATCAGGGGCGGAGCTAGGGGGCACACTAGCACTGACCCAGCCCAAAATTTAAAAATGTTTAAATTTTTAGTGTAAAAAATTCCGTGTACATTTTTCCCAAAAATATTCTTTGTATCGGTCCAGTCCGGCCCAGTGCCCTGGCTCCACCCCTAGTAAGGATTATTTCAATAGTAGTACATCTTATGCATAGTCAGAACAATTGCTTGGCACAATGTTATTTGCACCTTGTTATCTGCACAAGGTTACTAAGTAATACCATTACTCCCTTCGTACTCTAAAGTTTGCTACACTTTCCTTTTTGGGCTGTATTTAAAAGTTTGATACACTTTCCCTTTTTGATAAGTTTTTTCCTTTAAAAATACTCAACTACCCTTACTTTTTCCACTTTTTATCTTCTTTTTCATACTTTTACATATTCTCTCCTACTGGAGCATTATTACTTAGTAATAATGCTGCCAGCCTGCCACAACTTCAAGGACCGAAAGAAAAAATGCAGTTGCCAAGTTTAACAGCTTCTAGATATACTACTCGCGTATTTTTTTTAAGATTAGAGTTTTGTAATGAGAGGCTGTGACGATTGGAATTAATTTCAGCTAGTTGCATGCTTTGAAGAAAGGTGCTTTGAAGAAAGGGAGACGACACATCAAGGGAGGGAGAAGCTAGGTTTGAAGAAATTGAATTTAATTGACTTCGGTGGGATTAATTTGCCATGGATATAACGAAAGAAAAAAACTTTTACTCCGTAAGGGTGTAGAAGAGAACAAGAAGAATGTGTTGGGTGTGTTTCGGAAAATAAAGAAAATTAATTAAAATAAATTAATTAAATAAAATGACTAGAGAAAAACAAGAAAGGAGATGAAGCAGAATAAGTCAAAGCTCGTGCTACGCACGATGTCCTTAAAACGTATTTGTTGCCTCCCACGGTGCTAGGAGCGTTGCAACAATCGTTTCCCTGGATACGATGACTACGAACTAATGTTTGAGCATACAAACAAAAGTTCCAGCGAACGAGAACACAGTATGAACACAGGGGAAATTTTCGGAATGCTAGCAGTGTGTTTTTAGAGCTAAAACGTGTATGGATTTGTGTAAGAACGTGTGTTGTTGGAAACCACCTGCCAGCCTTTATATAGGAGGATTTGTTGTGTGAAAATAGTGAATTAATGGACCTGAACGTTGGACATCAATGACCAGTCCGTTGGGCATTGAATCGTCCATGAACTGTCCATTTAACGCTGCATTAAAAGATATAAACGTTGAGCATTAATTGTTGTAACGTTTCAGAAGTGCGACAGAAGACCTCCATCAGAACACCCCGGGGGGGTTCTGATCGGAGGCCATCAGAATACCCCATCTCTGATGGGCGGGAATACCCCATGAGGGGTTCTGCCATTAGAACACCAACGAGGTGTTCTGTCCGAGCACTTCTGCCGCTGGGAAAAAATTAAACGTTTCGGGAAGAAAACAAAAATTAATCGTATCGTCGTCCGCAAGTCGCCCGCGCACGCAAGTCGCGGTTTTTCTTCTCCGAATTCGGGATTTGATTTGCATAATTTAGGAAAAAACTAACCTTTTGTATACACATACGTATAGTAGTACTTTTAATGTGTACACTTTTACAGATATTCGTGAATGTTTTTACTTGTGAATAGATTGTTCACACGTGAAACATGTTTGCACCGGTAAACATGTTAACAAGGCATTCACAGAACAAAAATAGTCTTCACATGTTAACATGTTTAAACTACTTTTAGTAAGCTAAACTATGATTTGTATATTCAAAAACTAAAAATCAATAATGGATAACCGTGCAAAATATTAAAGAAGTAATAACGAATAAGAATGAGGAGATGAATATAGGAGTCATTTAGAGCCGAGTGCAATTTGATAATTGGAAGTCTCCTTTACATTAAATTCATGAATCCTACCATTTAAAGTAGCCAAAATGTGTGGAATGGTTCAATAGCGCAAAAGTGTATAAATAGTAAAAGTGTGTACACCAAGAATGGTAGCAAAGGAATTTGTTTCATCATATTTTGATTGAAGTGTTTTTGTTTGGATTTTGGAATTCTTTTTAAATCTATTATAGTATGTGTTCTAAAATGTCAACATGCTTGATTTGGACTAAATTTAAAGTACATATATAAAGTTTGTTTATCATAAATAGTGTTTGATCTTTTGCCTTCCGTCATCAGTTTACTAGTGAACATTTGGTTAGAAAAAGTTGATTGATAAAACTCATGAATCATTCTAGGGCTGGCTCAGTTGATAAAACATGCCTAATATTAAATAAATATTCCCTCCGTTTCAGTTTGTTTGACACACTTTCCTTTTTTGGACGTTTCAAAATGAATGTCACACTTCCCATTTGGTAAACAAAACAGTGTCAACAGTGCCAAACAGTGTCAAACAGTGTTCAAACAGTGTCAAACAGTGTCCAAACAGTGTTCAAACAGTGTCCAAACAGTGCCCAAACAGTAAAATTTACCCCTTAGTAAATGTTTTCCTTAAATGTTGACAAATCAAACTATGTCAAACAAACTGAAACGGAGGGAGTATAATATAAAAAATCAACCTTCAAGAAACAACCCGAAAAAGACTATAGGGGGTGTATTGTATTAGGAGTTAGTGACAAAATTTTAAAAGTCTATGGATTTTAAAAGTTTAGGTGTATTCAATGTGGACTTTTAAAAATTAACAAAAGTCTGAGTGTATTCAATATAGACTTTTACAAGTCTATAAAAGTCTAGGCGTATTCAAATTTCTGTTCATTCTTATGGACTTCTAAAATCACGGATTCTCGTGGACTTTTAACTCATTTTTAGTATATTAATTCTCTGCAATTGTCTCTTCTTTTCACCAATGATTTTCGTGGACATTTATAGTCATCTTCTACTCATCACAAGTACGCATTAATGTGATTGAAGATTTAGCTAATTATTTAGCCGGGATAACAAACCGGCCAACAAGTCCTGGACTAGTACCGGCTGGGACGGAAGGTAGGTACTAGGATGGTCTCAATATGCAAGATTTGAACATTAAAGCTGAACATGGAGTTTCTACATTAATATTGATACACAAGATAAACTTATCTTTTCAATTTAGAAAAATAAATAAATAGTGATATTTTATATGTCTTCTTACGAAGAAAAATGTAGGGGTGAGATCGGTTCAGTTCTTGAACCGTTCATCCCATAACGATTCGGTTCTTGAAGTTTTTAGAAGAACCGATATAAGAATCGATAGTATTAAATCGCTGCAATTCTGGTACGTTGTCAGTTAATCATTAAGATTTTTTTAACTATTAATATGTTTCATCGTTAAACTGCTAACACATAAAAATATTATTTCAAATTACTAAATATTTAACGTAAATAAGTATACAAAATTTAACAAGCTAAAAATTAAAAGAAAATAATTATTAAGAAAAAAAGGTCGATTGCACCTATGTTTGTACCACATGTAGCAATGAGTGTAACACTTGTGTAATTATCTATGTTCTTACTCATTGAGTTGTGTAACACAAATTATAACAATTGATCATTAATAGATCGAGATTGTTGAACATTCTCGAAACTTTGTGTTTCTTCTTATCAAAAATAAATTTGGGTTCTTATGCTTCATTTAGTTTTGTAGAACTTTGCGTTGCTGGATGAATTAAATTTGTTTCATTTATTTACTTATTTATTTAATAGTTTTTTTTTAACATATTACACATAGGAAATTACTCATGGTAGGACTAAAACATACGTTGTAGCATTTTACCAAAGTATGATCATATGTTTGATTTTCTTTAAATAGGATAAAATATTACATTTCTACCTTTAATATAATTAATATAATTAATTTCCCATATTTCCCTTGCATAACAAAAGTTATTTTGTTGGCGGCGAACTCCGATCCAGTGATGGAGGCGGACAGGCAAATCATTAGCGGCAATCTAGGTGAAATTCCAACAACCGACAGTGGTAGTCTGGATTTAAAAGTCTATGGACTTTTTAAAAGTCAATACATTTATCCATGAATTTAAAAACAATAGAATTCATTCAATAAAAGTCTATGGATTTAATAATTAATTCATTTAATAATTAAAAACACTAGTTTTTGTGAACTAGTGTTAAATCCTTCCTATTAATAATTAATTCAATTTTAATAATCAAAATTTACATACTCAGAAAATAGATTAAAATCTCTACAAACTAGAAAAATCTAAATTAAAATTTAATCAATAATTTATAGCCTAATTAAGTCATTAAAATTAAAATGAATCTTAATTCTTATCCTCTTTAAAAAAAGGAAAAATTGAAAATAATAATCCCAACTATTGCTGGTCCGCTGAAAATAATCCCAACTATTGATTATTTTTGTATAATCCCAACTATATAGACTATCCGCCAATAATGGTCCATGACCATATATTACCTCTATAAAAAGAAAATTTTAAATAGAAATTAAAAGTAAATATTAAAAGTTTAGATTATTTATAGGGATTACTTGTTATATCTCATGTCATCCACTTTAGAAACTACAAGAATTTATTCATAGGGACTATTATTGGCGGAAGGTCCCTAAAGTTGGGATTATTCTGTAATAATCAATAGTTGGGATTATTATGAGCGGACCGCCAATAGTTGGGATTATTACTATCAATTTTTCCTTTAAAAAAGTGAATCTTATCCAAAAAGTAGTTTGCAAACTTCATTTTGGGATGAGGGAGTATTTGTTTCAACCCTGCTATAGGTACCCCCAATTGGTACCCCCAATTTGTACTCAACCTATTTTTGTGGCTCACAAAAGCCCATCTTAATAAATGAATTGCCTCACTTTAATGATGTGTTTTTGTGAGCCACAAAAATAGGGTGGGGTACAAATTGGGGGTACCAATTGGACGCAAATTATATCGTGCAACCGGCGCACTATGAGGATGGTGCGCCCGGTTGCAAAATGACGGAGTATTGAGACCTGATTTATTTATTTTTTATCCTTTTGTTTTTAAAAAATGGTAACAACTTTTTTATTTTTGATCCGATTTTTATAAAATTTATATCAACATTTTTTATTTTTCATGATCTTTCAAATAAAACCAATATTGCTTATGTAATTTTAAGAAATTATTGAACTATTATATTAACGTGTATTGGATTATAAGGAAAACCAAACTAAATTTAATACAAAAAAATAATTGTGTAAATCTCAATTTATCTTAAAACTGTGTATATAAAAATTTATTGTATTAGGTATTTATACATGTGAGTTACATATTTTTATATGTGAAGTTACATATTTTTACACGTAAAGTTACATATTTATACACCCGAGTTACATATTTATACACACGAGTTGCATTTAACCTGTCTGAACGCGAGTTACATATTTTTTTAAGTAAAGTTACATATTTATACACACGAGTTGCATTTGGCTTGACTGGACGTGAGTTACACATTTCTACACGTAAAATTACATATTTTACATAGGTTAATATAATAGTTCGATAATATGTTAAAATTACATAGGCAATATTGGTCTCATTTGAAAGATCATAAAAAATAAAAAATAAAAATTGTTGGTATAAAATTTATAAAAATCGGATCAAAAATAAAAAAGTTTTTACCATTTAAAAAAAAAACAGAGAAATAAAAGATAAAAATTAGATGCTTGCCAAATACGCTGCTTGCCAAAAACCGTATGCCGGGGTATAAGGTGCTCACGGTATACCCGTCATACGGTATAACAACTGCCAATTGGATACCTTTACATTTTTTCTATTTGTTTTCACGGAGGTTTAGGTATTTTCCCATCGTTCATACTGAATGACAAGAACCAGGTTCAAACTTCAAACGAACTGCCCAGTGCCAACAATTTCAGTTTGGACGAAGTGAGTAAAAACGCCGCCAGCTCTTCCTCTTTTGACGGAAGCCGCGTTTCTGTTCGGCGTGGGCTCAATGTTACACAGGCGCTTACTCTGCACTACTTCAGAAGCAAATTTGCAGTTGAAATCCAATGCCATTCATAGTCACGGTAAATGGGCCATCAAGCAGGTCACCAAATCCAACTTCTCCGAATCACTGGAAGAGATCGGGAACCGAATCGCCGAATCTGATTTCGTCGCAGTATCGTTACAGATGACCGGCGCTTACTCTTCTCCCTGGCAACGTCTTCGCCCCTTTGACACTGCCGGAATTGCTTATCTAAAAGCTAGACAGGCAGCCGAGAGGTTCCAGATTCTTCAATTTGCCGTTTGCCCTTTCTCTTTGCGGGCGACCAAACTCATTGCATACCCGTCCGTAACTTTTCTTCATTTCAACTCTTAATTTAATAGCTCATTTACGCAATTTATGTGCGTATGCTTTTTTATTCATTGTAGTTCTTCAGAGAAATAAAAAAAGTTTACATTTTTATGTTTTCTCTCTTGCAGATACAATTTTCATCTTTTCCCTCGGGATGAGTTGAAAATTGGGTTGCCTTCTTACAGTTTTTCATGCCAGCCATCCTATATGGTCTCTATTGCTCGTGAAGGATTCGACTTTAATGCCTGCATAACTGATGGTGAGCTTAATTGAAAAAAAAAAGCGCCCACGCCCATGCCCTCATATGGGACACATTCGTTACCTTATTACCATTGTTCAAAATTTGTGTTTTCGAGTACGAGTAGTATTATACTCCCCCTCTTTCCCATAGACAAGTTCCAGTCTTAGTTTACTCGGTTTAACAGATTATAAAGTTTACTAATCATTGAAAATACCGAAATTATTTTTGATAATTAAAACTTACATATTCATAATTCATTATCTACATTAAATGTCCTATTGATGCACAAACATCAAATTTAAATATGATGAAGTTTGTTATATAAAATTAGATGTTAAGACCATTCAAAAAAATTAGATACTAAGAGGGATTTCAATTGACTACATGAAAAGTGAACTGAACTTAATACTGAGACAGAGGTAGTATAAGAAAATGTAAAGTATGGATGATGCTTTATATCAGATTTCTTCACCATTTAGTTTCTAAAATGGAACAATTCATTTTCTAGGTCATAGGTGTGTAACTAAATTCAAGGGCATAGAGAAAAAATGGTTGTGGATCTCAATGTAATTTAGGCTAGTGACTTTTTTTCATAGTATTTTGACAGACAAAAGGTGAATACCTCATCTGATTGGCGGAGTCCTTCCTGACAGGCATATCATACTTATCCAGAGCAAACGAATATGCTGCCAAAGACAAGATTAGAAATCTATCAGCAGGGAGGTGTACAGTTTCATCAACATCATTCCGATCAGTTGCTGATTCTTTATTTGTAGAAAGGATCAAATCCCGAGTCAACCATTGGAAAAATGCTTGCAATGATCAGAGCAAGAAACCTGAAGGTGATTTGAATTTTACCTTATAGTGAAATTGCATAATTTATTTCTGATCTATGCTAACATTTCATAGATGTTTTAATTAGTTCCTTGAGGAAACTGATCTCTGCAATCGAAGTTCATGGTTCTAGGCACTGCCTGAACATAGATACTTGCAGTGAACGGCAAGTGCAACTTGTGTGTGAGGTATTCTTCTTTTCCATCTTTACATATTTGTATGATCTGTTTGGATCTGTTGGAACATTAAAAGTGCTTGGGAAAGAAAGTAGGGTTGCAAATCGGAAGGATATAAAATTTGTGGGATAATAAAGATGCATTCCAACTCAATAAGCTCACTTTAAATATTTTTTCAAACTCTTTTTTATTGATTTATTTCTATTTTATGAGCACTAAGAAACCAAGTATAAAAAATAGAGTTTTCTATTTTATGAGCCCAATCAAATCTAAGTATATGTAAAAAATCCCATCTCACTGTTTTTTACATTTTCCTATGCAAGGCCAAACACATGAAAATAGGGAGCAACTTTCATTAGCATTTGTTTTCTTTTCCTTAGCGGTGCCCTAGCATTTCCTGGGATCCAAGTATGCCCTCAGTGGTTCACTACAATTAAACTTTAGTGGATTAATCATGTCTATACTTATATGCATTGAGGTGAAAACTAATAAACTACAGGGGGTGGGGTATGTTCTTGCACTCAACCTTTACTTATAGAGTTTGAACTTTGTGTGTGGTTCCAGACCCTTGAGGAGTTTGTTGATGTTGTACCTCTATTAGTTCCAGCAAACGGAAGTGGAACACAGACAGTCCGGGCTGTCTTGACAACTTCACAAGAAGACAAGGATCTCTTTGAGGTGCTATTGAAACTGAAGTATTTTAGTAATGTTGACTGTTGATCCATCAGACCGTGTTTTTAAATTTTAATTTTATCTTTAACCCACAGAAGGAACTGCAAGACATGGAAAGGGATCATAACAAGCATATTCATGGCTTTCGGGAAGTGGTTGATTTGATTGCCAGTTCTCAAAAACCTATTGTTGCCCACAATTCACTTAACGGTTCATCTCTTCGATTTTTTTATTCTTTTGAAGTTGCCAACCTTTTGGCTCCGAACGGAACACGGAAAATATTAGGGGAAGGAAATAGATGGAGATTTTGAAGTAAGTTAAATTTGTTGGGGAATAAGACATATGCTCAAACTCAAATACTCAATAAACCAATCTTAGTTTTTTTGACTCATTGTTATTTATATATTTCTATTATATTAAAACGGTGAAACATATACATATATAAAAATATAAAATTATAATCAAATTTTGTTTCTCTTCACATTGTCAAAGGAAAAACCGAACATAATTTTTTTCCTTGGTAGTCATTTTTCTTCCCCTACTATATTTCAGGACCCAAACATGTCCTTTATTTTGTAAATTGAGTCTTAGTGAAATGTGGCTTTTCCCGATTGCAGATTTTACAGCTATTCATTCCAAATTTCTAGCTCCTCTACCATCAACGTTTGATGAATTTAGACACTCACTGGGCTCTGTTTTTCCTTACATTATTGACGTGAAACACCTTATGAAGAAATTTGGCTCTCAGAAGAATTTGAATAATATATATGTAGCTACATCTTACCTCAATAGCAGGTTTTTTGCCCCAGTAGATGTGGAGATTCCCCAACAAGGCAAGAACTCTCACTTTGAGTTAACCGTTTTTTTACCCCACAAAAAATGGGATAGTAATAAATAATACTACCCCCGTCCCATTTTATGTGTCTTGTTTTGGTTTGGCACAATAATCAATAAGTTGGTTAAAAAGGTAAAAGTTCTGGTTGAGATTCTAGTATAATAAAATGAAATGTTGTGGATCACATATTTCTTTCTAAAAAAGGAAATATGATACTTATTTTGGGACAACCCAAAAAGGAAAGTAAGACAAGTAAAATGAAACGGATGGAGTAATAATATGATGCATGAAGAGCTTTTTTATCTGTTGCTTAATGATTTATGCATGAATAGTGCGCTCGGGAGGACTTATTTTCAAGAGAAATGTGGTAGAGGATGTGTTAGGGAAAAATGCTGAATTTGACAAAAATGCCTTTATAAAAGTGATAGCCCAGTTAGCCCTTTAGCCTACTTTGTAATGAATTTCTGTCAAATAAAACTCTTATCCTAATAACAATTTTTACCCCTATGACTCGATCTCTTCTGTATTTTCATATAAGGTTTTTTAGAGGAAGAAGTTCTACCTAAAAAAAGAAGTGCTTGCCAGGAACACGGAAGAGTGTTTATAATACGTAATAGTAAAAAGCACTTTAATGCTTGAAAGCAGCAGATTGGTACCTTTTCAAAATTAGCAATTTAAATATTTAACTAAGAAAACCTTTGAGCTAAAAAACTCTAATACCAAAAGTTGCCCCAACCATTCTCCAAATCCGGCATATTGTCTGTTCTAAAAGTCCCTGCCTTGACCTGCTTGCTAATATCAATACAGAAGCCATGGGTTATATCATTATATCAATACTCCCATTTCTGAATAATGGCTAAATCTACAGGTACATCACCCGACACAGACAAAATGAAGAGTCTTGGCCATAATGTTATAAAGATAAGTGAGTTGTTCGCCAAGCTTTGCTTTATTTTGAAAGTTGATCCAAAATCCCTTGAAGCCATTGAGGAAGTAAATGGCCATTTTCCCTTATCTCTAAAATGCGATGGGAGTACATTTGATCCTTGCTCAACCAGTTATCAGGATTTTACTAATAATGAAGAAGAAGTTAGAGTTCGGGCAAAACGTTGTGAAACAGTTAGCAGTAAAAATGTGGTCTTCCTTTGGGGATTCCAGTGTGGGATTTCCGGTGGCCAGTTGAAAAGCTTTCTGTATGGTAAACATGAAGTCTTCTCACATGAATTTGATGTTTTCCTGGTGGATGACAGCTGTGCAGTTATTGTTTTCCGGAGTTCAGGTTACTCTGAAGTTCTCTTAGAGGCAATGTATGACTGTGGTTCTTTGAAGGATATGTTGTCTGAAGGGATTAGAGCTGCTGGTTATGATGCATATGTGAAAGTGTGTAAGTTAGGGTTATGGAAAACAAACTTGGCTGATTCGTTTGACTTGGCTTTGGAAGAAGAATCTGAACGCCTTTTAGAAGAAGCTCAACATGCTAAGAAGCTCTCCATGATACATAGTGATGAAATGATGAACCTGGATGATCTGTAAAACGTACGAATGGTACGATAGTAATTGTTATGTATTTCTAATATAGATACTGTAATGACTTGCAAGAGGGAAATACTTGTTGCACATAAAAGTGCACCTGTTGGCTGTATGGGTTCGTTTGGTAATGTTCCTGTTTTGTGTTCTATATTTCATGTTTTCAATTTTTTTTGGTTTGATAGCGTTTTGCTGGTTTCAAAAGTACGTAGTATTAAAATAGTTATTTATAGAGAAAATTGTCAAATAGGCCTGTGTACTATTACAAAAACATCAATTAGGTTCTCATACTTAATTATCACCCAATTAAACACCCCAACTTAAGAAAAAACGCCCAAAATAGCTATTTAGCCGGTAAGCCCCTGGTTGACCGGTTAAATGCTTTTGTGGCTACTAAATTGTCTTTTTCATTTGATTTAATAGCTATTTAGCCGGTACGCCTCTCTAGGAGACCAGGACTACAAATAGTCATGATTTTATACTAAGGAAAAGGGTCAAATAAGCCCTTATTTAGGGGGCTCTGTTCGGCCGTTGTCATTTGGGGCGGTTTCCGGTGAACTTTTTTGCTGAATTTTTTTGAGCATCTTATTCATTAAGTCTAGTTTACTCATACCAAATTTCAGGTAACAATTCAATCGGGAAGGCATTCAAATGGATTCTTGAAGATAACTGCGTTTTTTACTGCGCAGTTATCTTCAAGAATTCATTTGAATGCTTTCGCGATTGAAGTTTTAGCTGAAATTTGGTATGAGTAAATTAGACTTAATGAATAAGATTCTCAAAAAAATTCATCAAAAAATTTCACCGGGGACCGTCCCAAATGGTGACGGCTGGACAGAGCCTCCTAAATATGAGCTTATTTGACCCTTTTTGGTTAGTATGTGGGCTTATTTGCCTCTTTTCTCTTTTATACATTTGAGATTCCTTGAGTTTCCTAATATTTTTGCTTTGAAATCGCAAACACGTACCATCTTTTATATGTATTTATAACCCAATAATATATTTTTACAACCTTAATAATTTTAAAAGGTATTTCCAACTTTTTTGCGTTTTTATATAATTAATTTATGAAAATATTGATGAATATATCTCTATTTTTAGTTATTTCAATTTTTTTATAGGGAATGATATGCAAATATCATTATGTAAATTCTATGGTACCCATAATGTATGATACCATTGTCCACATAGATTAATCAATATATTATAATTGAATTATTTAAATAAAATTAAAAGTGATATGATGCTTTGGATCAATCAAATAAATGATAGGTAATGTGATACATTTTTATTGAGAAAGTTTTCGAAATAGGACTAAAACAGTTTGAAAATTCTAAAATAGGACTGTCATGTTTTTTATTTCCAAAATAGGAGTAATTACTGCCAAGTGCCAAGTTTTGAAAATATTATCATATTTGAAGTCAGATACTGTCAAAACATGACAGTAATTAGTCTTATTTTAGTAATAAAAACATAACCGTCTTAAAATTTTACAACCTTTTTAGGGAGTGTTTGCAACAGCTTCTGCTTTAAAAAAAGCACTTTTGGAGTGATTTGGAAAAAGTGATTATTTGTAAAAGTTGATAGTGTTTGAGAAAAAAGTGATTTTGAAAAGTAAAAGTTGATAGTGTTTGGTAAAATAAGTGCTTTTGGTGTATAAAAAGTGGAAAAGCACTTTTGACACGAAAGCCGAGAAAAATAAAAAATTGGTAGTGTTTGGTAAATAAGTGCTTTTTTAAGCCAAAAGCTGAGAAGTGCTTTTTTTAAAGTGGTTGCAAACCAGCCTTTAGTCCTTGATTCGGTAATATTCTCAGTTGTCACTTTATTTTGGAGTATTATCGAATTTGACACAAATGGAATCCGGTTCATCCTTTTTGACTACTCTTAAAGGGACCGTTGTCACTCGTCACCTTTTTCACTTCACCTTTTTTGGCCTGAGCAAAGCATAGTACACAGACAAGAAATGGCAGCAAATAGTCTCAACCACATGCCGAGTCTCGTACTAAACAGAGTTGAGTTCTCTCATCCGATTAACACCATCCGGCCACCTCTTCTGCCGCCGCATTCAAGGCCGGGTGTACGCAAACTTGCCGGTTATGGACCTCCCTCATATTCGACGGCGGTTAGAAAATCCCGTTCAAATGAATGCGCGCCGCTTCGCGTTTCTGAACTGAACCAGACCTCATTTTCGGGCTCCTTCGATGTGGTGATAATCGGTAGCGGAATAATCGGTTTGTCAATAGCGCGCCAATTCCTACTCGGGTCGGATCTCTCCGTCGCTGTGATTGATGCTGCCGTGCCTTGCTCCGGCGCTACGGGGGCAGGTATTGTATACGCTAATACGCCACTCCAGTGGGAGCTGTAAACATAGTTGCATATCTCATGACTATCAACCGTCTCTTAACTGTTTAGCGCTATATACTGTTTAGCGCTGCTTAAGCAGCAATCATGTCTGAATATTGGACTTCCTTTGGCACTCCATTATCTGCAGAAGTGCAATGCTACCGATACATAACTCTTGCTCTGTATTAGTGAGAAGAGACTAGGACCAAATAACCATGAAACTAACAGCCTAACAGTAGATTGTTACTAGTTACGGATTTATTTATCTTAAGAAATTGCTCAAAACATAGACAAAGTGCACAAATAGGAGTAACTATATTTTATTCTCAAAATATGACTTATTTGGCCCTATTAAAAGTATAAAACATTAAAACTTCCCCAATTAGGAGTGATTGATTAATAAATTAGGAAGAAAACAATGGTGGTCCTATTTGTGCACTTTGCCAATATTTTAGTCCTATTTAAGGAATTTTCTCCTATCTATTCTATTTGGCATTTTATCTGGACTCTGGCTCTAAGGCTAGTTTACCTGTTGGGAACACAGAGCCCTCAAACTTTGGAGTTAGTATGATAAAAACAAATCCTCCATAAATATGGAGTAATTAAAACATTTCAGACATAGCACTTTTCCCTGAATATAGCCATTGTTTTTATCTTCCCAGTTAGTATCCATTCATCCAAAAAAATAAAAATAAAACAATTACAGTATTACTTCCATGTCCTGTTTTAGTTCTGAACAAAATGGACCTCCATGGACCGCCTTATGATTCATCTTATGCATCTCCTATTTCATTTCCTGGAGTATGGTCGGCTTACATTATATATTTGGACTTTGAACTGGTTCTAGGGCAAGGCTACCTGTGGAAAGTACACAAATCACCAGATACTGATAAATGGGAACTGGCAGAAAGAAGCCATCAACTATGGGTGGACCTTGCCAAGAACATTGAATTTGAAGGAACGGATCCTTCAGAGATACTTGGATGGAAGAAGACAGGTACTTTGTTGTCTTGATATGTATTACCACCGTACTTAATCTTTCCGAATTATAGCCACCACATAAAACCAAGGGGTGTTCTTATCATCAGGAAGCTTGTTGGTTGGTAGAACATCTGAGGAATCCTCTATTCTAAGAAGAAAGGTGGAGAAACTGTGTGATGCTGGTATGAGGGCAGAATTCTTGACAAGCAGTGATTTGCTCTCTGAAGAGCCTGCACTTGTGCTTGAAAAGGAAGGTGGGGCAGCTTATGCACCTGATGATTGTCAGTTTGATGCTCGGCGTGCAGTGGCATTTATTGAGAAGGTTCATTTTATTTACAATTTACATCTTTCCTATTAGAACCAGCTTATTGACCTCTTAAGCAATTTTCAAATATTTGAAAGCATGTTACTCCGTCATCCCAAAAAATGTGTCCTGTTTGACAAACATTTACTTTATTTTTTGGAAAAAGCCGTTGAAACAGAAAACTTTTTATGGAGCGGGGGGAATACGTTTATATAATCCATTTAAATGATATTCAATGTGCAGGGGAATAGGCAATTTGCCTCAGAAGGCCGATATGCAGAGTTCTATCATGAGCCTGCTACTTCCTTGTTAAGGTTGCAAAAATGGGAGTTCATTAAAAGTTGAAGTCTTATTTAAGATCCCCCATATATTAATTACTGTGTTGATTGTTTAAAAAATTAAGATCAGGCAATCATAGAGAAGTTGAAGCAGTTCAGACATCCAAGAACATTTTGCATAGTAAGAAGGCTGTTATACTTGCAGCTGGTTGTTGGAGTGGTTCTTTGATGCATGAACTTATTAAGCATCATGATATTGAATTGGATCTCCCTATCAAGCCTCGGAAGGTAGTATCCTTTTCTGATGGACTTGCTCAAGTCTGATAGTACACCATATCCATTTCCTTCCCATTTCAGTTCATGTGCTATTGTGCTCAAAGTAACCAATCCCCTAATTTAACAGCATAAACATCCCTCCAATCTCATATAAAAAGATAGCTTATGGCTTATACAGAAAAATTAGTTTTAGAGAAAACTTTTATGCTCTTGGGCACTACATATTGTGTACCAACTAGGCAACTACAAGTAACTCCAGATTTATTTTGATGAAAAGAAATGTGCTCTAGAAAAGAGAATTTGCTATTCTGATGGCAACCTATCACATTTTAATTACTGCCCCCCCACAAATAGTTAGTTTTAGGGTAAAGCACAAGTAGTGTTATACACTCATACCTAAACTACCCATATATGGTATATTGATGTTCCGTTTATAAACGGACATTCTACAAAATGACACTCATTATGAAACAAAGAGAGTATCATATTTCTACTGTATGTTAGGGCCATGTTCCATCGTGTGCATATTGACTTTATACAACAATAACAACAACATTCAAGCCTTAGTACCAAAAGAGTTTGGGGTCGGGTAACATGAATCGACACATGAAACAGGAGCTAAAAAGGATAAAAAAAGATAGACATATACGATAAGGTTAAAAAGGCTAAAAAGATAAAATAAATATAATATAAAGATAAAAAGGATGAATAAATATAAGATGAGAAGTAGAGAAAGATAAAGAGCCTTAAGAAGATAAAAAGAGATCAATTCTTTACAAATATCCTCCCTCTACCTTGCTCTCTCCGAAGTCATACTTTCATCCAATTCAAGAAGAAGCATATGACTCATCGCTCCTTTAATCCACGTCTATTTGTATCTTTTCTCCCTCTCCCCCGCCTCTTCTCCCCACCTCTTCTCCCCACCTCTTAACTCGTCTTACATATGCATCACTCGGTCTTCTACGCATATGGCCAAACCGCCGCAATTGAGACTCTCACATCATCTTCAATATGTGATACTCTCACCTTTTGTCTAATTGTATCATTCATCAAGAGGCATTTTCTAGTATGTCCACACATCCAACACATTACGCATCTCAGTCACACTCATCTTTTGAATGTCATTGTTTCACCGTCCAACACTCTACATTGTACAATAACGCAGGCCCCCATAGCTGTCCGATAAAACTTACCATTCAGTTTAGGCAGATTACCTCGATCACATAGAAATCCAACTATTTCACCCACCTTGTTATGATTATGGGATACATCTTCATCTAGTTCACCATCCTTCCGAATTATGAAGCCTAGGTAACAGAACATATTACTGCTTCTATCTCTACCAAACTTTCACTCCATATACTCAGTCTTGCTTCGACTCAATCTAAAACTCTTTTTCTTCAAGGTTTGTTGCCATACTAGATACTTCCAACTTTATTTTAACACTAGATTGTGTTTAATCAATCAACATCATATCATCGGTAAACATCATGTACCACGGTATATCTTTTTGAATCGACTTTGTAAGTTCATTCATGACTATATGAAATAAGAAAGGACATAGAGCCGATTCTTGGTGCACTTCGATAGTAATAGGGAACTCTGTGGTCCTCCTTACACTAGTGCGAATACTTGTAGTACTATTTTCATACATGTCCATGATGATGTTGACTCATATACTATTTTCATGCATGTTGACTGTCTAATATTAATTAATATTGTAATAGTTCATATTAACAACTATCTAACCTTGAGAACATCACTCTTAAACATGTCTCATTACCTTTACTTTTTCACATTTTCACATTCTTTTGAAGTGTTAACTAGTTTTAGACAATTAAGTTGGCACCATTCGTATCGTTCCATTGAGGGGGCTGATATGATTGATAGTGGTTAGTAGTTATTATATTATTATGCTGCACATATGATGTTAAGATTTTTCATTTTTCTGGGCATCAACAGGGCCACCTACTTGTGATTGATAACTTTAAGCCCTTTAAGCTGAATCATGGTCTTATGGAGGCCGGATATGTCAACCATGAATCCCTGAAATCTGCACCTAATTCAGCATCTGCTCATACAGTACAAACTACATCTGTCTCAATGACAGCAACCATGAACATGTCTGGTGGTCTCATTCTTGGTATATATTTAATTCCCAAACATAAAGTGGAAAACAGTCCACACAAATGGATAATAGATATTTGCACATTACACATATCTAAGCAAGAGGAGTAGTTTGGCTACCAAGCGGGCTCTAACTCTGTCAAAAGTTACTTATTTTGATTATTCTGTTGATAAGCAGAATAAGACAGAATTATATTCATGAATACCAAACAAAGCTGTAGTCTATTTCCATCATGTTTACTTTAGTATATGCTGTCCTTACGTATTGGACAGCATATACTTTAGTCTTTTTCTATCATGTTTACTTTAATATATGCTGTCATATTCCATCATGTTTACTTTAGAACTATAATCATTATATTAACCAAAATTATGGGCAGGTAGCAGCCGTCAACTAGTTGGCTTCAATAATGAGGTGGATGAATCCATCATCAAAAGAATATGGGAGCAGGCTGGAGAGTTCTTTCCAATGCTGAGAAAAGAATCTCTAGAAGAGTTGCGTCAAAACAGTGAAGTGAGAGTGGGACTAAGACCTTACTGTAAGTTTATATACGAGTATATAATAAGGCATTTCACCTTTTTAAAGAATTATGTATTATTTTGTTTCCATATTGTTTGATCAAAAATTGTGTTAAAACTTGTCAAGGTACTGATGGGAAGCCGGTCATCGGCCCTGTACCTGGATTGTCAAACCTCTTTGTGGCGGCTGGCCATGAAGGAGAAGGACTCTCACTGGTATTATATCTTGCATTTACTTCCCTCTAGGGTCAGTTTGGATGAAGAGAGTTTCAAGGGGAAAAGCTACGAATTATTTTAGATTGAAATGCCATAAGATAGTTTCTTATCTCAACCATTCATCCAAACTGACTTCTATTTGTTATCTGTGAACAGCTATAACAGTATATTACAGAATGAGTGAATTGCCTGATGAAATTAATTCATGGAAAAAATATACATAGGCCCCAGGAACTGCTGAAATGATAGTTGATATGGTCATGGGGAGTCCTGGGAAAGTAGATCCAGCTCCATTTGCTGTGCGAGGTCGGTTTTGCTGATCATCCCATTTACATGCTGGGCTGTTATCATGTATTGTCCTTGACTCCTTGTAAATCAATAAACCATTATTTAATCTTTAATGCAAGTAAGAAATAAGATCTTCAAGAAATAAGACGGTAGGATGAGTAAAAACTACTCCCTCCGTCCCAATTTGTAAGATACATTTCGGTTTACGATGTTTGACTGACGATAAAGCAAATTGATCCCTGTCAACACCCAAATTAGTTCTAGAAAATAAAATTTACATATTCAAAAACTACATTAAATCCGCTACAAAACCTGCAAAAAATAATTCAAACTTCATAAATTTTTGATATATAAAATAAAAGTTTAGAAGTGATTTATGTTGACCAAATGAATAGTAAATGTATCTTACAATTTGGGACTGAGGGAGTACTACTTTATGTGCACTGGGTACTGATGTCAGGTAGGTAATTCTACTTTTGAGTCTAATATTGTATGTACGGTACAATTTTATAGATTAGCTAGTACCCCATCCCAATTCAAGGTTCTCTATAGAATTTAAAAATGGTTGATTGATGATCAAGTAAACTCTTTCCTACAATATATGGACATTATACATCATCAGGGTTCGGATTTTGGTAAATGGAATTAAGTGTAGACTCATACCAGTCATACCCATTAAAAGAGCAACTCCAACTTGGATCATGATCCAAATCAAATCCATTGACATACCTAAATATGAAAGAGCTCAATATGAAAGAGCTCTGTAATCAACTTAATGATAAAGATGGCATTGTTATTCAACTACGATTATTCAACTTGAAAAAGCTTTTCAAGTGTCCTTTTCAATAGAAATAGTTGTTCAACCAGAGTGAAATCAGATGGCTTACTAGAAAGTAGAAATAGTTGCTCAATTAGAGTGAATCCAAACGCCAAGAATTGTCTAACATACCGTTTAACAAACACCTCTATAAATTGTTGAAAAAGTCCAATAGAGAGAAGAGAACATGGCAAGAACTGTACATTGGAATTGGAATTACGGGTTACTATTAAATATAGTGACACAAATTTTGACCGGAATTTGAATTGTGTAATAATAAATTAATAAGTGCATGATTAAAGTTTATAGGGTTAGGTTATAGATATTACTACCTCCGTCCCGGTAGACTTTGCCAAGTGCAAAGTAGGTGAGAAATAAGAATCGTAAAAACTGTGTAGTTGAGATTTGTGCAGAGGAGAGAGAAATGTGCAGAACCACAAATTAGTTGCTTTAATAGGAGTGACAGTTTTTTGGACAACCAAAAAAGGAAAATTGGCAAAGTCCAATAGGACGAAGGGAGTACTAATTATAGGCGTGGACCCGGTTCGGGCCGCCCGGCCCGGGACCGGCCCGGCCCGTCACTGTGCGGGCCCGGAACCGGCCCGGTTCTTGGGTCCGGGTCCGGTTCGGGCAGAGACCCGGTCGGGTTAGCGGGACCGGGCTCGGGTCCTGGTTTTGGAGGCCCGGCCCGGCCGGGTCGGGCCCGGGCCCGGGCCTAACGGTCCACTTTTAAAAAAAAAAAAAAAATTTTTTTTTTTGGATTGTTTTGGCTCAAACGGCTACCCCAAACGGCTATATAGCCGTTGGGTGTACCAGGGGGGGTCAGGGGGGTTTGGGTGGGGGGGTGGGGTGGGGGGTTGGGGTGGGGGGTGGGGGTTAAAAAAAAAACCTATAAATACTCCTAATTTTAAACATTTTTTCACACCTCTTCTCCAACTCTTCTAAATCCTACTCTCTACTCATCTCCATTCTCCAATTCTCCATATTCATCTTCTCTAATTCTCTTATTCTCCTTTATATTTTATTTTACTATTTAATACTTATACAATTATTATATCTACTTATATATTAATTATCTACTTATATATATTATTATCTACATATACTATATTGCTTATATTTCTTATCTACTTAATTTCTACTTATATCTCTTAATACATACATACATACTATATCTACTTAATATATACTTTATATAATAAAGTATTAAATATACTTTATAAACTATTATTATATACTTAATACATAATAATATCTACTTCTCTACTTATATTTTATATATACTTATTTTCCAATCTCCAATTCTCCATTATACTCTAATATTTAATTCTTATACAATTATTATATCCACTTAATACATACATTCTACATCTACTTAATATATATTTATATATTAAAGTATAAAATATAAGTGTATTACTCATCGTATAGTATAGTATACTTATATATTATATAATATAAACATTATATTATATATTACTTACTATAACTAGTATTATACTAGTTAATTAGTTAATTAGCATTCTTGTTACATTTTTCATTATACTAGTTAATTAGTTCATTACCATTATTGTAACATTTTTCATTATACTAGTTAATTACTTAATTAGCATTCTTGTTACATTTTTCATTATACTAATTAAAATACTTCACATTTTATTTAACTAGTTGTTAGTTTGTTACATTTGTCACTATACTAGTTAACTACTTAATTAGCATTGTTGTTACATTTTTACTTGTACTAGTTATTTACTTCAAAAGTTGCTATAATTTTAATTGTAGAGACACACATTAATTCTACTTTGCAAAAAATTAGTTTGAAGTATTAATTAAAATAGTTTTAATTAGTTGCATTAGTTTTGTATCCATTATTATATTTGTTGTGAATTAATATTTGTTACATTTTTTAGATGGAAGGTGGTAGATATTCGGTTGATTTGGGTAACCTCCAACGCAATCGAAGAAACGAGATTGGGAGGAAGAAATCCCGCAAAGGTAAAGAACTTGCCGGGTCTTCATCTCAAAGCCGAGATGATTTTGAAACGGGTTACCAAAGGCGAGATGGAGATGCGATGTCCGAAGAACAACTCCAACAAGAATTGGCCCGACATAATAACCGCTTTCTACAACAACAACAAATGCCGACGACCATTGACGAAGAGGAGCTTGAGGATGAAGATGCGGAGGAATTGGAACCGGAGACGGCCGAGGAGGAGGGTGCCGGCAGCCACGACGCCGACGCGCCTGCCTCATCCCAAACCGCCACCGGTAATAAAAAAAGTAAGTCTGAATTAATGCAAAATAATTTTGATAAATGGAAGGACCCACAAACTGGCTATTGGCACGCAACTTGCAAGTGGTGCAACAACAATTATAGTTTGGGAACCTCCGGCGGATACGGATCCGCCGCAAGGCATCTTAAGTCAAAGCACCCCGTGGAGTACGCAAAATTAGGCGGCGGAACGGGGAAGCAAACTCAAATATCGAGGTTTGCGAATTCTCAACCTTTTGGTAATTTCGCCTACAATGATGCACAAAATTTGACTGGTATGGCTAACTTAATTTGTGAAGAAAATTTGCCTTATTTGTTTTCTGAAAGTCTTGCTTTAAGAGATTATGCACAAGGTAGTTTAAATTCTCAATTTAGAAATTATAGTCGCAAAACTGTTAAGAAAGAAATAATAAGGCTTTATAATGCGGAAAAGGAAAGGTTACAAAATTTTTTTGCAAACTTTGATGGGCGTGTTACTATTTGTTCTGACATATGGGAGGATGATTTTCATCATTTATATTATTTGGGTCTGACTGCACATTATATTGATGAGGATTGGAATATGCATAAACGTGTTCTTGCTTTTCGTGAATTTAATGATCGTCACACCGCTGAACATATTTATATTTTGATTGAGCGTATTTTAATTGAGTATAATTTGATTGATAAGGTGTTTGCTATTGGTTTCGATAATGCTACTAATAATACTGCTGCTATACCTAGATTGCGTGAGTTGTGTGGTGCCAATTCTTTGATGGGTAGATTTTTTCATCAACGCTGTGCATGTCATGTTATAAATTTATGTGTGCAAGACGGTTTAAAAGCGTTAGGAGATTCCATGGAGGTAATAAAGGGGGGGGGTTAGACGTATTTGGGGTAATGGTCAACTTAGATTAAAATGGCAAAGTTATTTGACTGAAAGAGGTGTGAGATATGTTGCTTTTCCTAAAGATTTGAGTATTCGTTGGAATAGTACTTATAAATTACTTAAAGTTGTTCTTAGATATAAAGAACATTTTCCTGCTTTTTTAAAAGAACATGATAACTATATTATAAACGCGGCTGAACAAAGCGCATTGAATGAGATTACTTTGTATTTAACATATGAAGTTGATTTTGAAGAAAATGATGACTTTGACGTTCTAGACTGGTGGAAGTCAAAAGAAAGAACGTTCCCGATTTTAGCACGGATGGCTAAGCAAGTACTATCAATGCCGGTTTCAACAGTTGCGGTGGAACAAGAATTTAGTTCGGCCGGCAACGTCCTAACGGCATCTAGATCGAGATTGAGCGCGGAGTCTCTTGAGACGCTTATATGCTACCACGATTGGTTGAAGGCCGCATGTAGAACTCAAGAATTGAGCATCACCCCCTCCCAAGATTTTATGGATGACTCAACAACCGATGGTGGCTCTACCTATGCCGGAGATTCCGATTGATTAGTATTTTAGAATTTAGTACAAAATGTATTTTATAGCACTTGTCAAATTTATTTATACTTGTACTTCATATTTCAAAATTGTAAACTTGTACTTCATATTTCAAAATTGTAAATTTGTAGTTGTAGTTCAAATTAATTTGTAAACTTGTACTTCATATTTCAAATAAATATGTGTTCACTTTTTCATATGTAGCACTTCTCAAATTAATTAATTGGTTACAATCTAACGACTTAAAATTATTTTTCTAAAATATAAAGCCGGTTTTTAAATTAAAAATACATTTAGAATATGTAATTTGTTTAAATACTTATACACCTATTTTGTAACATTTGTTTTAGTTTTACTTAATTCATTAAATTAATTAATTTATTTTACAATATGTGTATAACTTAAAAAAAAAAAAATTTCAAAGCTCCCAAACGGCTATATAGCCGTTGGGGCTATGGGTGGGGGGCAGGGGGGTCCCGGGGGTGGTGGTGTGGGGAGTGGGGTTCAAAAACACCTATAAATCTCTCCAATTCTTCTCAAACTCTTCTCCATCTTTATCTTCTCTTATTATCCTACATTCCTACTTAATTACTTATAGTGTTATACATATACCATTTTAAATATGGAAAGTACATCTTCTCTTATGCAAAACAATTTTGACAAGTGGAAGGACCCGAAGACCGGACTGTGGTGGGCAACTTGCAGGTGGTGCAAGAAAGAGTGTTGCTTGGGGGGTTCATACGGATACGGGATGCCAATAAAACATATGAAGTCTTGTGACAAAGGGAAAACAACAACCAACGGTGGCGGAAATCCCAATTGATATTCATTACAAAATGTATTTCGTATTGTTATTTTTTTCTCAATTCTCAAATGTAGTTCTTATTTCAAATAAATGCACTTGAACTTTGTTTTTAATAGCAATTTGTATAATATATAATTAATATAAAAAAAAAAAAATTATTGACCCGGCCCGGCCCGGCCCGGCGGGTGGCCCGACCCGTGACCCGGGCGGGTGACCCGGCCCGAACCGGAACCGGTCATTGACCGGGCCGGTCCCGGGCCTACCCTTATAGGACCCGAGGCCCGACCGGGCCTTGACCCGGCCTGGGCCCGACCCGGCCCGGGTCCATGCCTAACTAATTAAAAGCATTTGGACAAATATATGACTTTCTTTATTCATATCCAAACAGGGACCATTCGGCAGCACCATTTTAAAATCGGGGATGGAAATATCATATATACCCTTGCCAGCAAACTACATAGTAGTACCATGTATTATTCCTTCTAGCAATTTCCAAGATGCTAGCAAGGACCAATGAAAGAGATATTTAACTTTTATAACCTCTCCCATTTATATTACCATTATTATGATTTATAGTTACTTGATCCAACTAGTTACAATTACTTTATTCAACCGGTTACATTTATCTACTTAACTAATTACAGTTATTCGTCTGATCAGTTTTAGTTACCTAATCCGACTAGTTACATAAATCAACCACATCAATTATATTTATTTAGCCCGATCAGTTACAGTTACTTGAACCTACCGGTTACAATTACCCGAATCGACCCAATTATAGTTATTCAATTTGATCAGTTACAGTTACCCGACCCGATTAATCAAAGTTATTCGATCAGTCAATTACAATTACCTAATCTGCTAGTTACAGTTACCCGACCGATCAACTACAGTTACCCGACCAGTCAGTTACAATGATCTGATTCGTCAATTACAGTTAGGAAAATTATCCAGAATAGGACTAAAAACGTTTGTATAAGAATCTCTAATAAAAGGCTGGAGAGTTATTTCCAATGTTGGAGATTATAGTACATAGTTTATAATCTCTAATAGTACAGGGATCTATTTGACAATTTTCCCTACTTTTTTTGAATGTCTACGAGATTATAGTAGATCACATTTTTATAATTAAATATCATTTCAATAAATTTCATATTTCGAAAAGTTCCTTTATTTGTTTCTGCCTCATCATTATCGTCATCATCTTATCTACTTTTCTTCTTCGAAGGGACTCCGCGCGCCTCCATGTGTGCTGGGCGCACCGATCTTTGCTCATTAATGGACTAATTTGTCCACTTATTTGTTGGGCGCACCTCTTAATTTAATCGTACATCTCTTAGCTTTTAATACGTATTTGTTAGATGTTAGACATGATTATCACTCTTTATTTGACAACATTATTAAATTGATTTTTTTTAACGTTCCTCTATTTATTGACACAACTATCTTTTTAAAAAGAAAAGAATTTTTTTTAAAACATAATTAAACCCTAAGGATGTTTTTACTGGTCTGGTCTGGTAATGTTTGGTCTCTTTATATTTTTATAACTATTCAAGTCTGGTCTGGTTTGACCCGGTTTGGTCTGGTCTGATATGGGACAGAATATAGCCCAAGTAAAAACAACCTAATATAATCAAAATTACAATTCCTAACTATCATCAAACAATTACTACTCCCTTTGTTCCATTAGACGGTTTTCATTTTTTTGGACGTCTCATGATTCATAGTACGTATAAGATTTTCATTTTTATTTTAGAAAACAATTGACACTCGTAAATGACAAATTAATCATTAAATATTAAAAAATAATACATATATAACACGCTTAGATGACCTCATTATATTATATACTCATTAAAACTATATCTCGAAATATATTCGAATTATCTGATTTAACTATTGTCTAAATAACTGTGTCATTTTACATCGAGAACATTTAAGGTAGTATGTATAGGGGGCGGATCAAATAAGACACATTGAATAGACTCAATACACATATTTTGGATCAGTTTGGATCAGACTAAATCATACTTAAATAGATTAGACCAAATCAGATTTAAACATTTCAATCAAATTAAAAACGTCCTTATTGGTGATATAATCATATAATTATAAATTAATACTACATATCTCATAATAAATTAACTTCTCTCAAATTAATATGTATCCTTCAAATTTCAATTGTGATCATCCTATAAAATAATGTTTCTCGATATTAATATATAAGGTCACACTCTTATATCCAAAAATAATAATTTTAACCTTACTAATTTACCGTATGATTTATGACTACTAAAAAGAAATTATACATGTAATGTACATCCGTTCCATATGATATAGTGTAATGGAATATCATAGAATATTATTGATTTTAATCGGACATTTTTATGTAAAAAATTAGAGCAAAAATTTAAAAACTTACGATTTTGTATAAAATTAATAATCTGCCACATCGCACCAAATTAATGGACGGAGAGAAATTGTGAAAGAATTTAAAATGGTTAGTGGGTGGTTCCAAACTACTACGGATAACTAGCAATTTCAATAAAATAAAAGGGTCAAATTTGTCCATTGAGAATTACATAAAGTAATATGGAGGGTGCGCCTAGCAACACCCTTCTTCTTCTTCTAAAATGATACCATTGATACGAAAAGTTGCTTATTCCCAAAAAGTTAACTACCAACGTTTTTTCCTTCAACCCTATTATAAGTACTCCAATTTGTATCTCAATTTGTACCCCAACCTATTTTTGTGGCTCACAAAAGCCCAATTCAATAAATGAATTGTCCCACTTTAATGAGGTGCTTTTGTGAGCCACAAAAATAGGGTGGAAGTACAAAATGAGATACAAATTGGGATACCTTTAGCATTTTTTTTCCTTATTCTGTTGTATTCAATTTGTATATCATGAATTACCTCATTATATAAAAACTTTTTTTATGGTGTAGGTGTCCAAGCTTATGTTTCCATCATCTTACCGTTCCGTAAAAGCAGGAAAAATCGTGAAGGACAAGAACATGGATATTTATATCTAAGTAGTTACTCCGTATATTATTATACTTGTATGGTATCCAACAAACCATATTAGCCTATTTTATATGCGGAGTAATTCTTATTAGACCTAAACAAACCAATTCACAAACAGCAAAAAAGAATTGTTCACACGATCAAACAGTTGAAGGAACAATAAAAAATCATTTGAAGATTATCACATTTATTCTCTAAATACAGAGATAATTTAATCTCAGAACTAAATCTATAGTATTTCAAATCTATTACGTAATATAATCACTCACAAAAACTCCAAGAAAACATAATAAACAAACAACCCCACCCCACCAAACGAAGAGAAAAGAAAAAAAAAACGTTGAAGGCCTCGATCAACAGGGGATCTTAGAAGTGCACCATGACATGACATGTAAAGGGGCTTTGATGAGCTCCAACGCCAACTCCACCACCACCGTCAAACAAAGGCAACACGGGCATATACAGGTCAATAGCAACCTATACATACATATACATATATTATCTTCAAGTTAAAGGAATTTATACATACATCTATGCTTTTTATATAATTTTAAAAAGAAACAGAGGAAAACTATTTCAGTGCCTAAATAATAATTATAATAGACTTAAAGAGAAAGAGATGAATGAAGATTGAAGAAGAGATGACTGACCCGACAACCCAGACTACTATGCCGACAAGAGAGACGATTAGAGAGAGGAGGGCAAAGGGTAAGCCCAGAAGGAAACCCAGCGGCCTGCAATCGCCTTCGCAACACATGTTTAATTGATGAATTGCCTCTCAAATCCTTTCTCGGTTTCTTTTTAATCTTTCTTGATCAACTTTTCTTGTCAAGATTGGATTTTTAATTTATGCGTTTCTGGTTTTCTTCTGAAATTAACAAGGGCGAGCACATGGAGGAATTGGAGGGTAGGGATAGAGAGAACGCGTTTGTTTACTTATAATCGAAGAGACAGCGATGCATAATAAACTACGCACCAAAACTTATCCTGCCAAATCCAAGGGCTTCAACTACCCAGCCTTTCAAAGATGAGTACTTATTTGGTTGGGTAATAGTTAAAATATAGTGCATTGGTTGATTATGCTGAAATTTATTAAGATTTGGATGAAATGTGAATTGGCTTATTTGGTTCATTTATGAAAAATTATATTTTTTGTTATCGTAGGATGCTTATATCATTGAAACAACATTCAACAGGGGTACAAGAACGCGAAAGGACCACATGTAACCATTCGTTCTTAGCTGAGACTCTGAGTTAATCACTTTTGGGAAAGCAATATAACTCGCTAGACCTAACTTGGGCAAATTAAAGTCAACGAGATTACCGTAGGCCTCTCAACCCCCAAACCTAATGCGAGAGTTTTACAGCAGACGAAATAAAATAATAGTCTGACCATGGATTAAAATGAAAATTAATAAAATAAACTGACAGAGCAGTTGAATCCATGCTTCTAATATCATCCTTGGCGGTGGCTCAGGAGGGGGACGGATCATCAACCCTTCATCGTGAAACATTCCTTGCAAACCCACCACCACAATTTCCACTCGCAACTCCTTAATCCCTGTGATTATAGCACGAGTGAACCCGAAATCCATGCTTACCTTCCCAATCGAAACCAGTGGTAAAAGAGAGGAGTCCATAACCCGAGCAAAATCACTATCCAAATCTGCTCTCTCCCGAAACGCCTGTCCCCAGTCCTTCCTTAACCTGATGGCGAGCAAGTAAGAGCGAAGCAGAGAGAGTAAATACCGATCTTCAATCGGCAAGATTGAAATCGGAAACACGACCTAGCGGCTCGCGGCGCAAGCCCTAGGAGAAAGTATAGACTTCTTTTTGCGCTTGTAGTATTACTATTATAATTTATGAAAAATTATATTTAAAATATACTTTATTAATTAAATAAAGAAAAAAACGAAAAAAAACAAAATTATCCTCTGATGTAGACCTGCGCAAAAAAAGGGTTTGGGACGGGCTCGAGCCTAGGGGTGGACCAGGCCCTGGGCTTGGGTCAGGTTATGAGCGGGTCTAGGGTTCGAAGCTGGAGACCCGGTACCAGCACGGTTAGGCTCCGGGACCGGGCCGAACCTCGGTGTAATTTTTTTTATTTTCTTATTTATTCCTACCCCCCCCCTCCCCCACTCCCATACACCCCCAAACCACCCAGCCCAATCCAACCCAATTCTTTTGAGAAAATTTAAAAAAATGGCCCAGACCGGTCCTGGACCGGCCGAGCCGGTTCCAAAGGGGCTAGAGCCCGTTACTCGCCCCCAACCCCCTCGGTCCCGGTCAACCGGGCCGGGCCAGTACCGCCGACCGGTCCTGGTCCAAGCCTACTCCAGCTAGGCTTTTTATAATATTTTTGCCCATAATGTGTGGATGGGCTTGGCCTGGCTCGCAAAAAACGGGCTTAACCCCATGTCCATACTTTATAAAAATATATGTATATACTAAATGTAGCGGGCCGGGCTTATCGGTCTGAACGGGCCTACACCCTAACCCAAGCCCCGCTCATATGTTATTGAGGGCCGGACCTGGCCAGGTGACTAAATATATATGTCCAAGCCTGCCCATTTGTGCAGACGGGCTGGGCGGGGCGGCCCGATTTTGTGTAGGTCTACTCAACAGTAACTTCAGTCAATACATTGAGAACAGTAATTACAATCTTATTTTTTTTATTACACAATTTAACGCGGGGAATTAAAAGTTACGTATGTGGTGAAAAAAGTTGGCTGATATGCCGAAAAACAAGCTCTTAAAACTACCTTATCTTTTGTATAAATTTGACCAAATAATGGTCTCGTTCAAAGGTTCACACTATTCTTTTTTAAACGCTTCCATTTTTGTATTTTAGAATACGGTTAACACTCGAGAAAAATATCAATTTTCTTTTTGAAGAAATGATAATCATCTAATATTAAAAAGTACAACTGTAACATCAAAAATATTGTCAATAACCCTGTTATATTATGTACACATGAAAACTATATTTTTTTCTAGATATACTCGAATAACCTTATTTAATTATCATGTCGTTTTGCAATAGGGGCTTTTAAACCGGACGAAAAATAGGTACCTAGAACAGTAAAATATAAAATGTTTAGTTCAAAAGGAACTAAATATATATTTAGATTTATATGGAGGAGAAATACTTGAAAAGTTTGGATCCGAATGATCAATTGGACCAAAGTCGGTTAGGTTACAATTGGTCCAATCCGAAGATTCCAAGAACTTTACATATCATATTGGTTTTAAGCTTGGATTGTTCAAACGAAAGGATGGTGGTGAACGAGTCAAAACCCACTTATTCTTATTATTCTTATCCTTAACTCAAAGATTAAGGTTGTCAAATTGTTACAACATGGTCCAAGTCTTAATCTAAATTCGAAACGTTATTTGGAATGGGCTAAAATCAGTCAACATATAACATTTTGAAGAAGAAAAAAGTGGCTATTATTTTATAGTGGTACATAATACATACCCGGTGTGCATGTGTAATTTAATTTCTATATTTAATAAGAAATTGACCCTAGCAATAAAAACAAAGTGAAATCTCAATATATAAGTATTGTGTTAAATGTGAGTAATTACGGTGATACATTTAAAATATTATTAATTATGACATTAATATTGTCACAATAATATTTGATATGCCAAAAATATAGCAGTACATGTATTTTCAGGATGATAGAAATATAGTACTCTTGTGAATGTCACATTACTTTTACTCCTATTTCATAAAATTTCCCAATTTTAATTGATAAACTAATAATTATGGAGTTGAAGTCCATTATATACATTCATTTCAGCTTCTTTAATTAATTTGGATCAAATAGAGCGTTCAACACATCCCTCAAAGTTAATTGGACTCGCTTAGAGATTGTTTTCATTTCCTATGCCATTTCTTACAGGTCACGTCCGTTTGAACCACTTTCTACAGAAATAGAGACATGCTCTTCAAACGTACGTAACTATACCATAGTACTACTTGTAGTGATTTGAATACTAAATGAAGTGAATTGCTTTAGGGAGGAAGTATTAGGCACGTAGGTTTTTTTTTTTTGTGCTCAGCCCATTTATAGCCTGTTACACAAATTTTCGTTGTAGGCCGCAAGTCCATGTCACATTGTATTTTCGTGATGATCGTTAACACAACAATAAAAAGTGAATTAACTTGAGTAAGCAACTCACTCTCATGGGAGGCATTGAATTCGAAATTAAAGTTCATAAAAGCAATTTCAAAATGTGTAGAATATTACATAGATTATCGTTAACACAAAAAAACGTTTATCATCTCATTCAATATTAGATATAGTAGAAATCATACGTTAACCTATATAACAAAAATTGTGATTAGTTTCGTAGTCATAAATTCTCCCCAGAATATGATATATAATCATGCTATTTAAACAATGAATTCCAACAAAAAAATATGCATTTTAAAGCATGCTATTTAATTATAGTCACATTCTCAAATAAGCATAATTTTGCTTTTTGTATATGTTCATATTTGATCACAAATATGTTTTCATATTAATAAACTTAAGATGTTATAAATGTTACCGTTGGCTCAAATGTTATCAAATGTGTAAATATAGTTCTTAAAGAAAATTAATTGGAATCTGGTCGGCCCATTAGCACAGGTTCAACCCGATATCACGGTCGAGTCCGATGTCTTATTTTTCACCTTATATATCCAAAGGTGGACTCCTTATTTACATCTTCTTCAGCAAACCGAAAACTGCGACCAAGATGGTGTAGCTTCGTCTAAATTCGAGCAGCTCCTACCGCCAACATTCTTATGCCGGAATTTGATCGTGAGTTGCATATCTAATGGACTACCCTGACTTGAGCTCCTTGATCTTATTAGGACGATTTATGATGTTTTTAATTGGATTGAGTTTTTCTTATTTCATTTGATTTCATCTAGTTAATTTAAGTCTGGTTTAAATTGATGGTCAGCCCTCCAGTGGGGTATGATAAAACTACCACACAATTTTCAGAAATAAATATTAATTGAACAATCAATATTTTAATAAAAAATGTAAGAAATGTATGAAATATGTAGCTATAAGCCTATAACTAATTTAAGTTGCAAATAAACAAGTACGGAGTATGTTTCAATATTAAGTGTGAAAAGATGTGATTGAAATTACTTATTACCTCCGTCCCGTTGTAAGGTTCTCATGGCAAAATGGTACAATTATTTAGATAATAAATAAATATTGTAGTTCGAGTATATTTTGAGAAATAGTTTTAATAGGTATATAATATAACGAGGTTAGTATGGATAACTATAAGAGCATCTCCAATGCTATAATGTGCACGGTGCACATGTGGCATGAGTGATGGCCACATAAATATTAGCAAATAAATTATTTATCCCCTTATTTGAATGATTTCATACAATTTTGGTAAGTTTTTCCCTGCAATGTCAACAACAATGTCAACATCTAGACAGTCTCCTTGACATTGTGGAGAAAAACTTACCAAAATTATATAAAATCATTCAAATAAGGAGAGAAAGAATTTATTTACTAATATTTATGTGGCTATCTCTCATGCCACATGTGCAACGTGCACATTCTACCATTGGAGATACTCTAATGTTATAATACAAGATTTTTAATTATTTCCTTAAATGGAAATGAGAACATTTATATGGGACGTCTGCAAATGGAAACTCGGACCTTTTTATGGAAGGAAGAGAGTATCAATTGTAGTCACACTAAAAAAATATTAATTAAATTAGTTTGGATATTTGAGCTAAAAATAAAGAAAGCTTCAAAAGGGAAAAAAAAATAAGTCCTTGAAAAAAGGTGCAGTAGTCGAGATTCAAACCCCCACCATTACCAAAGCGATTTGGCACTCCGTCCAGCAGACCAAGACGCACGACATATCATCTAGGGAGTTTAGAAGATTATACGTAGTATAACGTATTTACAACAATGATATATTTATACATTTAAATAATTTCTATATAATGGGGTTGGGTTGAGTGGGAGCAGCTGCCTCCCCTTCCCCCACGGTAGATACGCCCCTGATGTTGGGTAACACTAAAATGGGTTGAATTGGCTAATGCTGCAGAAATTTATGAAGTTCTGGGTAAAGTGATTGTATTGGCCAATTCTACTAACTTATGAGGAAATTATATTTAATTTTTCTATTAAATGCTTTATAATAAGAGTCAAATCTCCGTCGGAAAAACTCAACTAGGAGAACCCTAGACTATGGCCACAAAAAGGTACGGAGTATTTTGATAGAGAGAAGTTTACTTCGTAATCAAACACGAGAGCTATGTTCTCATAAACGAAGTATAAATAAGAATAATTATTGATATGTTTGACCAACAATTTTTTCATTGTTTACACACTTATACACATTTCGGTTTTTTTGTCTGTCACATGCAAAACATGTTTTTCTATCATAGACATAACAAGTTTTGTTTTTGTTGAGGTCGCAAATCTCGTAATCACAAACTCTTGACCTTGATGAGTTTGCCCATGGTGTGGGTTGCTCTGCTTTTAGGAATATTTTGGCTGTAATATGTGCTAACATATATACTTAAAAAAAGTCATTTGCATTTTCTCAATATACTCCGTATTTGAGTTTCAGGTTCCATCTGAGATTCAAACAATCCATGGAAAGAATACACAACAATGATATAGATTCTGCAATTTGAGAACTGAAAAATATATTGATCTAAATTAAAAGTTTGTTGAATATAAATATGTACCGATAAAAAATGTATATGTATAAATATATACTAAAGTTTTAATGTATATTAAAATATAAAATCATTATAATAAATATTTTCTTCTATGATTAAATAAAAATATGTCATTTAATGTAATATTGTATTAGTCGGACATTTTCAGCAATTTTTTTCAAACAAGTGTATTTCATTTAGTTCGTAGTTCATATTCAGCACTTCAAATTCAGTTCTAGACAATAGTCTTTTATTCGGTCAATAACCCGTAATTCAAACATTAGCTTCCAGCTACAGGTTGTTGTGTCAAACATAGCCTATAATTAAAGTTACTACAATAGTCGTTACACTCAAGAAAGCACATTTTTGTAAACAACTTTTATTCTAATCATAAATATATAACTATTTCATTTTACAATGAAAGTATAACTCAATTAATATCAATATAAAATTTTAAACATGAGAAAAACAAAATTTAATCAAGAGGAAATAAAAATATTAGTAGTATTGACTGCATATTTGAAAAGAAAAAATTTAAATAAATCTAAACTAGAATGTAATATGGGGTAATCCGAATATTTTTAGATACAAACCATATTTAAGCCTAAAATTTCAACAATTTATATCCTAATACTAATATCATATGTTTTTTCTGTGTGCTTTTTAATTTTTTCTTACCCAAGGGGGTTGGGGCTAAGGTGCTAGGGGAGCTTGAGGTTAGCAGAGCTAAAAGTCTAGAACTGTTTCGATAGAGTTTCAAACCCAAGATCTTCCATATGAGAGAGTGAGTCCGCAAATAATTGAATTTGACCATTAGTTATGCTTTCTAATACATTATAATATCGGTTCTAATTAAATGTTAATATTTTTGATTGAGATGAATTCCGGCCCTATGACCTTTTCTGTGAGACTGTCAATATAATATCATCGAATGGAAACTAATGTTACATGTTAATGGCTTATTATCTAAAACATTGTTTTCAAACAGAGTTCGAAGAGAAAACTGGAAAACGAGATCATAAACCTAAATACATCGGAAAAAATTTCAACACCCAAAAAATAAAAGAATAATACATTAATATAAGATCTCGAAGTGTCACTAACCCTTGCAAAAAATGTCACAAACATTTACCTTTTGTTTATTTAATCCATTCAAAACTTCAATTTGGCACTTATCTTCATTTTAGCATTTTAGAATTAAATCAAATGGATCAAGACAACAGTATCAGGATCCTATGCGGCATTGGACATGAGTATAGCGACGAGGATGGCCTTGAGATCAACGAAGTAGTGAATCTCAAGATCTTTGGCCCTTGAATTTTCAATCTTACGATCTGGAAGAGCCAGTCAACCAGGCACCCTGTCATGCTCTAAAGCAAGGTAGAGGCTCCGGATCCAAGACAACAATGTATACCAAAAGTTAAGAAACAACAAGATGAGGAAACAGCTAGAAATGTGACCAAACAAAGAGGATGAGAATGACATTGAGAAGCAAAAACAAAAGTTCAAGGAAATACATTGGTGTATTTCGGTTGGGATGAGTTGATTACCCATGCCAAATAGCATAGCCAGCCGTAGGGATGTAAGAACACAGAGCAATAACTACTGAAATCACCAAGACTCGCACGGCATGGCCGGAAGATTGGCTCCCACAGGACAGCTTCCCCAGCCTGATCTCAATCACATTCACCATAGACAGGATCAAAAAAATGCAGCCCAAAACGGTCCCAATAGCAGAGCCTGTCATCCCAAGCTTCAACACTATGGTATTCACATGGACCTTTGCGGCCTCATCATCGTCTTTGCTGTTTATCACATTGATGGTCAGCTTCAGGCCCTGGGCCAGCAGAGAGGAGAAGAGGAAGAAGCTGAAGGAGACGACCTCGTACACCAGCAGCTTCTTCACCACGTCGGTCCCCGCGTCGCACCCCGGGCGCTCCTCCAGGCTTTTCTGGCCCGGGGTGGCGATCGACAGCCCCATGAAGACGGCCACGGAGAAGAGCGAGTTCACATTCACCAACCCGTCGAGCGCCGTCACGTGGACGCTGGTGGTGCGCCCTTTGTCAATATATTTTCTCAAAAGCAGAGCAACCCACACCATGGGCAAACTCACCAAGGTCAAGAGTTTGTGATTACGAGATTTACGACCTCAAAAGAAACAAAACCTATGTTTATGACAAAAAAACACGTTTTGCATGTGACTGTGTGACAGACAATATGTGCTAACAATCCATGGAAAGAATACACAACAATGATATAAATTCTGCAATTTGAGAACAGAAAATATATTGATCAATGGAACAAGTGTACTTCATTTATATTTGAATATAAATATGTACCGATAAAAAATGTATATGTATAAATATATAAGGAGCACCAATGTTTTAAAATATAAAATCAAACAAGTGTACTTCATTTAGTTCGTAGTTCATATTCAACACTTCAAATTCAGTTCTACACAAAAGTCTTTTATACGGACAATAACCCTTAATTCAAACGTTAGCTTCCAGTTACAGCTTGTTGTATCGAACATAGCCTATGACTAAAGTTACTACAATAGTCATTACACTCAAGAAAACACATTTTTGTAAACAACTTTTATTCTAATCATAAATATATAACTTCTTCATTTTATAATGAAAGTATGACTCAATTAATATCAATATAAAATGTTAAAAATGAGAAAAACAAAATTTAATCAAGAGGAAATAAAAAGGGAAAAGTGTCAGATAGGTCCTCGAACTTACCTAAAAAGGTCAAATAAGTGCTTATATAGGAGCCTCTGTCCAGCCATCGCCATTTGGGGCGCTTCCCAGTGGAAATTTTTATGCAACTTTTTGAGCATCTTATTCATTAAGTCTAGTTTACTCATACCAAATTTCAGCTAAAACTTCAATCCGGAAGGCATTCAAATTAATTCTTGAAGATGATTGCGCTTTTAACTGCGCAGTTATCTTCAAGAATTAATTTGAATGCCTTCCTGATTGAAGTTTTAGCCGAAATTTGGTATGAGTAAACTAGACTTAATGAATAAGATGCTCAAAAAAGTTCATCAAAAAATTCCAGCGGGAAGCATCCCAAATGGCGACGGTCGGATAGAGCCTCTTATATAAGGACTTATTTGATCTTTTTATCTAAGTTCGAGGACCTATTTGACTATTTTTCCCGAAATAAAAATATTAGTAGTATTGACTGCATATTTGAAAAGACAAAATTTAAATAAATCTAAACTAGAATGTAATATGGGGTACTCCGAATATTTTTAGATACAAACCATATTTAAGCCTAAAATTTCAACAATTTATATCCTAATACTAATATCATATGTTGTTTCTGTTGTGCTTTATAATTTTTTCTTACCCAAGGGGGTTGGGGCTAGGGTGCTAGGGGAGCTTGAGGTTAGCAGAGCTAAAAGTGTTTCGATAGAGTTTCAAACCCAAAACCTTCTATATGAGAGTGAGTCGGCAAATAATTGAACTTGACCACTACGTTATGCTTTCTAATACAATATAATATCGGTTCTAATTAAATGTTACTCCCCCCATCCCACTTTAAGGTTCCCACACGATTTACAAAGTTTGACTGACCATAAAATTAACTTATCCCTGTTATTAATTTAACATTTTAAATAAAATTTACATATTCAGAAACTACATTAAAATCGTTACAAAACCTGCAAAAAATAATTTAAATTTCATAAACTTTAGATGTATAAAGTAAAAGATTAGGAACAATGCATGTTGACCGGAGAATAGTGTATGAGAACCTTTAAATGGAACGGGGGAGTAATATTTTTTATTGAGATGAATTCCGACCCTATGACCTTTTCTGTGAGACTGCCACTATAATATCATCGAATGGAAACTAATATTACATGTTAATGGCTTCTTATCTATAACATTGTTTTCAAACAGAGTTCAAAGAGAAAACTGGAAGACGAGATCATAAACCAAAATACATCGAAAAGTTTTTCAACACCCAAAAAATAAAAGAATAATACATTGATATAAGATCTCGAAGTGTCACTAACCCTTGCAAAAAATGTCACAAACATTTGCCTTTTTTTATTTAATCCATTTAAAACTTCAATTTGGCACTTATCTCCATTTTAGCATTTCATATTACATCACTATGACACTATATATATGTGTATTGTGTATAAAGAATTAAATAAAATGGATCAAGACGACAGGATCAGGGTCCTCTACGGCATCGGACGGCAGTATAGCAACGAGGACGGTCTCAAGATCGGCGAAGGAATGAATTATCTTTGGCGCTTAGAATTTTTTATCGAACGATCGGGAAGAGCCGGTCAGCCAGGCACCCTGCCATGCTCTAAAGCAAGGCAGAGGCTTCGGATCCAAGACAACAATGTATACCAAAAGTTAAGAAACAACAAGATGAGGAAACAGCTAGAAATGTGACCAAACACAAGAGGATGAGAATGACATTGAGAAGCAAAAACAAAAGTTCAAGGAAATACATTGGTGTATTTCTGTTGGGATGAGTTGATTACCCATGCCAAATAGCATAGCCAGCCGTAGGGATGTAAGAACACAAGGCAATAACTACTGAAATCACCAAGACTCGCACGGCATGGCCGGAAGATTGGCTCCCACAGGACAGATTCCCGAGCCGGATCTCAATCACATTCACCATAGACAGGATCAAAAAAATGCAGCCCAAAACGGTCCCAATAGCAGAGCCCGTCATCCCAAGCTTCAACACTATGGTATTCACATGGACCTTTGAGGCCTCATCATCGTCTTTGCTGTTTATCACATTGATGGTCAGCTTCAGGCCCTGGGCCAGCAGAGAGGAGAAGAGGAAGAAGCTGAAGGAGACGACCTCGTACACCAGCAGCTTCTTCACCACATCGGTCCCGGCGTCGCACCCCGGGCGCTCCTCCAGGCTTTTCTGGCCCGGGGTGGCGATCGACAGCCCCATGAAGACGGCCACGGAGAAGAGAGAGTTCACATTCACCAGCCCGTCAAGCGCCGTCACGTGGACGCTGGTGGTGCGCCCTTTGTCCTCCGAAGACATTTTTTATCTTCTGCTCTGGTCAAGAGAATGGTGATATTTGCTAGCTTTTTCCCTCTCTTGGTATATTCTGAATGCGGGAAGGGGGGCTTTTATCTATCAAACTGTGGGTTGATGATAGCTTTTGAAGGAAAGGGGTTAAAGGGGTGTGGAAATTTGGAATGTTTGAAGCTTTTTTGCTATGTTTTTTGGACTTGAAAAAAAGTGGTGTCTTTGCGGAATGGCAGTTTCATACCAGAGACCAACTGATATCATGATTCATTCATGACACAGAGCAATGCACACGAAACTACATAAGGGAGATCGAGTGGGAGACTAATATCATCATCACCTTAACTCTCCCAAAGTCGTACATAGTAATTTGTAAATGGTATCTTTATTCCTCATAACAGTTTTTTTAGAGTAAAAAGAAACTTATGTTAATCCAATTCATGGTTACCCAAAGAGCTTACAATAACATCAGGCTGGGAATAAAAAATAACCTCATTATATTTAAATATCCTAGAGTGTAGCATTATTGATAATAAATAATTGATTAATATTGCAATAAATAATTACTTAATATTGCATATCCCAGCATTATTGTACACGAAGCAACATTCCATCGTTTATATTAATCACTTAAGTGTTATACACTATTAAAAATTAACTTAAAGTAGACTATTTTGTTAGGTTATATGACCATTTCTCCCTTTAGATCTTAATAAAGTGACTTTCTTTTCAAAAGAGAAAGTGTTTTTACAGACATTTCAAACCAAAAAGAAATTCCAGGAAAAGAAATTTCATAAAACCTATCTTCATGAAAAAATACAAACTTGATAAATGATAATTAAATACGGAATAACTAAGAGTTTGGATATTTTTAGTGCCAACTATTACAAGCCCGTTTGGTAACACTAAAATTGGCTGTATTGGCTGATCCTGCTGAAATTTATGAAATTCTGGCTGAAGTGGCTGTATTGGCTGATTCAGCTGATTCATGAAAAAATTATATTTAAAATATTTTTTATTAATAAATAAAATAAAAAATTATATGAAAAAATAGTTAAAATGATCCTCTACAGTAACTTCAGCCAATACAACCAGAAAAGTAACTCCAACCTTACTTTTTCAGCTTATTACACAATTCAACGCATAAAATAAAAAATTACGTGTTTGGTGAAAAAGCTGGCTGATAAACCTGATAAGCCGAAAAAAGGGGTCACCAAACGAGCTCTACATCAATAATACTTTTGGTACTCGTCTTAAAACTTTTCCATTCTTATAGGAACATTTTAGTTTTTTTTATTTCTTTTACTTTTTTATAGTGACACTTTTAGTCATTCCCTTATGATTTCATTGTAATGGGTGGAGGATCAAAAGTCACTTTTGCCAGAAGTAAAATTGATTTTTTTTTTAAATTGAGTACCAAAAATGTGTACGGCACATTAGTCAAAGAACAAAAGGTGAAAAAGTTAAAACATGAATATTGAAGTGTCACTAGCACAGTAGATACAGAACCAAAATGAAAAAATCTCAAAATAACTAATGTGTATGTTTTGACATGCTGCTTAGCTAGAGGGTTGAGTTTGAGAATCACTACTCCCAAACATTCCAAAGGGAAGTTTGAGACCAAAAACTTTTGCAATAAAGGAGAACCAAGAGACCATATATCTATGAACAGCCACTCCACCAAGTGCCAATGTAGATGTGTCCCTAGTAAAAAGAAGCTTCATTAATATGAACGGAAAATAACAATTAACGGTAACCACCGCTGACAAAACTCAAGAGCTTAACACACACAAATTCTTATTCATAAAACATAGTTTGAAAGCCCCTTTAGGGGGTATAAATAGACAACTTATCCTTGGATAAAGGAAACTCCTAAATTATTGATATTAGGAAATAAACTGAAAATAATTTAGGAAACTCCTAAATTATTGATATTAGGAAATAAACTGAAACTAGGAAACTAATTAAAAGCCAATACTAATTAAATAAGAATTAAGCTAAATAACTCTTCATCCAGCCTGGCCCACGGATGTGGGCTTCTCCCGACCCCGCCTGCGATAAACAATCAAGGGCCTGCGGCCCTCTGCTTCTTCGTCTTCGGTCGCACGCGTCTGCTCCGTATCAAATGCATCCTCCTTTGGAAGAACCTTGTCCTCAAGGTTGAAATCAGGAAATTGACTCAAGAAGCTTGTTTTATTCATCCAAGTTGCCTCGTCCGTAGACTGTCCAGCCCATTTAACCAACAATTCCTCTTTTTTGTCATTCTTCTTCCTTGTAGCTAATATTTCCTCCGGCTCGAACACTGGACTCACAGGTAATTCCAAGCTTTCCGGTAGCTCACTCTCCACTGGGTGATCGCCAATTACCTTTCTCAGCTGAGATGTATGGAAAACCGGGTGAATACGGCTAGTGGCAGGTAGTGCCAGGCGATAGGCTGCCTCCCCAATTCGCTTTTCAACCTTAAATGGCCCATAGAATTTTGCTGACAGTTTGTTATATGGTTGGCGAAATAGAGTTGTTTGTCGATGAGGCCTTACCTTTAAAAACACCTTTTCTCCAGCCTGAAAAACCACATTGCGACGGTGTTTGTTTGCCTGTGTTGCCATGCTTTGTTGAGCCTTTTGCAGGTTCTCCTTTAGCCGCCTTAGCATAACATCTCTGCTGCCGAGAACCTCTGCCACGGCTGCCACACTGCTTTCTCCCGGCAAAAATCTTCGAATAGATGGGGGTGGCCGTCCGTACACTACCTCAAATGGGGTAACTCTGGCTGCAGTCTGAAAAGCGGTATTATACCAATACTCTGCCCAACTAATCCAGCGTATCCATTGCCTTGGCTGCTCACTTGTGAAACAACGAAGGTAAGTCTCTAATACGCGATTCAACACCTCCGTTTGTCCATCCGTTTCTGGGTGATAAGCCGAGCTAAATTTCAGTTGAGTGCCGGACAACTCAAACAATTCCTTCCAAAATGTGCTAATAAATAGTGAGTCCCGGTCGCTAACAATTGAGCGTGGGATGCCGTGCAACCTAACCACCTCTTTAGAAAAAACTTCCGCAACCGAACAGGCTGTGACGGGACCTTTTAAGGGAATAAAATGTCCGTATTTTGACAGTCGATCTACCACCACTAAAATAGACGTATACCCCTTTGATTTAGGCAGACAAGTGATAAAATCCATGGAAATATCTTCCCAAATTAAGTTGGGAATTGGTAAAGGCTGCAATAATCCCGCGGGTGATAAAGTCTCGTATTTGGCTTTTTGACAAACCAAACATTGTGCCACATAATCTCGTACTCGTCGAAACATTCCCTTCCAATATACATTCATGGCGAGTCTTCTGTACGTACGATAGGCCCCTGCATGTCCTCCGGTTGGTGTGGCATGAAATTCTTCCAGTAATCGTGGTATCCAACTTGAATTAGTTGGCAGGACCAGTCGGCCCTTGAAAAATAGCCGCCGTCCTGTTACTTCATATCCTGGCGCTTTTGCCGGGTCAACAGCCAGTGCCTCCACAATTTCTTGCAAGACATTATCCCTCCGCTGCTCTTCCTCTACATCGGCCAGACCCATCCATTCTGGAATGCTTACTGCCGCCAATTCTACTTCCTTTCCTCTTCTAGACAGAGCATCGGCAGCTGCGTTGGAGATGCCAGTCTTGTATTCAATCTCAAAGTCGTAACCCAATAATTTTGCTACCCACACTTGCTGGGAAGGAGTTGCTATGCGTTGAGTGAGCAGGTGTTTGAGACTCCTATGGTCGGTGCGCACGATGAATTTCCGACCAATTAAATATGGCCGCCAATGTTGCACGGCCAGAGCTAATCCCATCATCTCTCTTTCGTAGGCGGATTTGGATAAAGTTCTGTCAGATAATATTTTGCTATAATACGCAATGGGCCTTCGTTCTTGCATAAGAACCGCTCCAATTCCCGTTCCGGATGCGTCACATTCTACCACAAACAGTCGGTCAAATTGTGGCATGGCTAACACGGGTGCTTCCGTTAATGCCTTCTTGAGTTGTCGGAAGGCCTCCTCGGCCTCTTCTGTCCATCGGAAACAAGTTAAGGCTTCCTTTTTTAAAAGCCCTGTAAGCGGTCGTGCGATCTGTCCATATCCTTTAACGAACCTCCGGTAGTACCCTGTTAGCCCCAGAAATCCTCGAACCTCCCGTGCTGTCTTCGGCCGAGGCCATGATATCACTGCATTGACTTTGGCCGGATCCATAGCTACTCCTTCCTGCGAGATTATGTGCCCTAGATATTCCACCTGAGGCTGGCCGAAAGTGCACTTCTTTCTATTAGCTTTGAACTGATTTAATTTTAGAATGCTCAGAACCTGACTCAATTGTTCTCGGTGCTCGGCCCATGAATTGCTGTATACCAAGATGTCGTCAAAAAACACCAATACGAATTTTCGTAAGTATGGCCGAAATAAATCATTCATGACTGCTTGAAAAGTGGCCGGTGCGTTAGTCAATCCGAACGGCATTACTAAAAATTCATAATGCCCACTGTGAGTACGAAAAGCGGTCTTGTGGATGTCCGGATCAGCCACCCTGATCTGATGATACCCGGAACGTAAGTCAATCTTTGAAAAGACCATAGCGCCGGCCAACTCGTCTAACATCTCCTGTATTACCGGAATAGGGTACTTGTCTGGCACTGTTGATTTATTCAACTCCCGGTAGTCTACGCAGAAACGCCAGCTGTCATCTTTCTTTTTGACCAACAAAACCGGACTGGAAAAGGGACTGGAACTGGGCTGAATAATACCGGCCTGAAGCATCTCGTTGACTAATCTCTCAATTTCATCCTTTTGTAAATGACCGTACCGGTATGGCCGAACTGAAACTGGTTTTGCCCCAGGTTCCAACTCGATACGGTGATCCCTAGTTCGGCGTGGTGGCAGCCCCTGCACTTCTGCAAAAACCTCCGTATGCTGACTGAGGATATCATCTAGTGAATCCGGTGTTGCTTCCTTCCCCTTACTAGCTTCCCTGATGAGGACAATTGCACTGAACTCTCCGTCTGCTGTCTTAAGTAAAGACCGTAAACTGACTGCATTTTTGCACATCGCGGGATCTCCCTTTAACTCAACCTTCTTGCCGTTAAGTTTGAACTGCATGGTTAACTCTTTCCAATTTGTCTGCACCTCCCCCAAAGTTGCTAACCAAGCAACTCCTAGTATGAGATCCACTCCTGCCAACGGGAAGACAAAACAATCAGCCTTGATAGCGCATCCCGGTAAGTTTATGGAAAGTTGACGGCATACTCCTTCGGATTCCTGTCTATGCCCATCCCCTAATTGCACTCCAAACCTGCCAGTCTTGTCTTGTTTTAGTCGTAATAGAGATACCAAGGAAGAAGATACAAAATTATGACTGGCACCGCTGTCAATCAAGACTGTGGCCGTGCACCCCCCAATCATCCCGCGGAGCCTCATAGTCTGAGGGCTGAAAATTCCGGCCATGGCATAGACTGGAAAATCTCCCTCTTGTCCCTCGGGAGGGTCGTCGTCTCGCGGAAATTCCTCCTGCCCCGTTATGTCACAATAATCATATTGCTGTAAGTCCAACTCTTCGTCGTCGTCTGCTAGCATCACCCTTAACTGTTTTAATGGACATTCATGTCCCGGTGAGTAGGGTTTCCGACATTTGAAACACAGTCCTCTGGCGCGTAAATCATCGTAAACCCTTGGGGGTATTCGAGTAAACCTGGAGCGTTCCGTGGCCTGCCCCGATGTTCCGGACGTGGTCCCGGTTACTGGTGGTGTGGTCCCCACTATTGGCCCAGTTGTTTTCGGCAAGCTGCCCCCCTGGACACGCGAACTGCCATTACTCGTAGTTGAAAGCATACCCGGGTTTGGACGTGGATAGCTGTTTATTCGAGACCCGGTTGAGTTAAAATTTGGTCCGCCTCTCCCTCCATTCTGAATGGCTAGATTGTGCTCGACATCCCCGGCCAACTCCATTGCCGTTTCCAGGTTCTCAGGTCGTAATAAACGTAGCTCGCTTCGGATTGCTTCCTTGAGACCACTCATGTAATAACCCAAATAATGATCATCAGACAATCCCGAAACTTGGCTTGCCAATTGAACAAAAAGGACATTGTATTCATCAACGGACCCTGTTTGTTTAGCTCCGGATAACCGTTCGAATTTATTCCCTTTATACCGGGAATCAAACCTGGTTACCAAGGCTTGTTTAAAATCCTCCCAGCCCATACTCGGCTTACGTGATTTGAGCCATGTTGCCCAGTAGAGCGCTCCTCCTTCCATAGCTACCATTGCGGCAGCCACTTTCTTTCCTGGGGGAGAGTTGTGTAATTCGAACTGCTGTTCTGCCCGTGCTAACCACCCGATGGGATCCCCCCCATCGAATGACGGAAGTAATGTTAGCGTTGGATTGCCCAGCCCGTTGTCGCCCTGCTGCGCGGTTACCACGATGCCACCTCCACCACCGGCGGTTGTCTTCGGCACTATCGGCGGTACTAGTGCTTGGGTCAACGCCGCCAGTGAGGCGGCAATCTCCTCCAGTTTTGTACCATGATTACTGAGTGTCTGGTTTATGGCCACCAGTTGCGTGCCATGGTCTTCGAGGGTTTGGTTTGTTCGGGTTTGTTCGGCCCCCAGTCGGGTTACTTCTTCGCCCGTGCGACTTTGTTCGTTCTCCAATTCTTGCAAACGTTCACTTTGAGATCTTGTCATTGTGGCGGGACGGGATCCGGCAGGTCGGACCAATTAATATGAACGGAAAATAACAATTAACGGTAACCACCGCTGACAAAACTCAAGAGCTTAACACACACAAATTCTTATTCATAAAACATAGTTTGAAAGCCCCTTTAGGGGGTATAAATAGACAACTTATCCTTGGATAAAGGAAACTCCTAAATTATTGATATTAGGAAATAAACTGAAAATAATTTAGGAAACTCCTAAATTATTGATATTAGGAAATAAACTGAAACTAGGAAACTAATTAAAAGCCAATACTAATTAAATAAGAATTAAGCTAAATAACTCTTCATCCAGCCTGGCCCACGGATGTGGGCTTCTCCCGACCCCGCCTGCGATAAACAATCAAGGGCCTGCGGCCCTCTGCTTCTTCGTCTTCGGTCGCACGCGTCTGCTCCGTATCATTCATCCACTCACTAGTCCCACATGGATGTAGTGTGAACCAAGGCTGATTCAGGTATGGGTGCTCCTACAGGTATATGATGTAGGATAAATGCTTGGTTAAAACTATAGGATGTAAATACAATTGGAGGTAAATAACTTTACTCTAGTAACCTCTTGTGTTATAAAGGTCCATTTGTGTACTGTCAGTTCCTGCCTTGTGCTTTCAGGGATGTTCTTTTCCAGCTCTTGCAATGCCAAAGGTTGTCCATCTGGGAGATGAAAACAACTAGCATGAAAATTATACTATAATTCATATCTAGTACACATAATATGTCTGGCAGGGAATTGGGTCTGCTTAATTTGACTTTGTGTATTACATCGCTTTATTTATCAGTTTAACCGTTCATATTTTTTTGCTCATTAGTATCAACTAGTAATTTCAACCGTAGCATTGAAGATAGCAGGTAGAAATTTAATCTCCAGTTTAGGATTTATTTATATTATGGTCAGGATTAATTTATCATTAAAAAATTTAAAAGTGGAGCTATTTTCAGTGTGAAATTGAAATATTGTATGCTAATGGGCAAAAGAAACTGGACTGTTGATTTAGTTTTTGGCCAAAATCCTGACAGAAATATGGTCAGGCACAATTAATTTGATCTTTCCTCTTAGAATATATGTTGTCTCATTTTTAAACATGGACATGTTTCTAAAAAATACATAATTAAACTCATTCAACGGTTTCAGTCGCAATTTCAGCCTAATTTTACACTTGTTTTTAAGCACTCAGAAAGGGTTTAGTAAGAGGGGTGGAATACTTAAATATAATCCATAAAACCTAATGACCTGTTTGAGGCACAAATGTGTAGAATTAGACATACCACTCCAATATGCACGGAAGTATAGCACAGGAACCCTATAAGATAAGCTGTAAACAATGTGGAAGTCGTAACAGCACCTTTCACATCTCTGAGGTTGAACCTTTAAACAGAAACAAAAGGGTGAGACTCCTTCAGAGAAAGATGAGTATGAAAGATCATTAATTTCACATAATATGTCCAAAGAAATTAAGAATCTGAAGCACCAACACAAACGAAACAAAATCTACAGACCAATGCAGCACTATCAATAATGTCATCTTCCTCCAAGCAACCTGTCTCTTTTATTATACCGTCGCCATATTCATGATTATCTTCCTGAAGAGAATGAGAAGAAAGTATGAAATTAAGGGCTTGTTTGGTCAGGGGTTGAGAGCAGAAGAATTATTTTCATTTTATTAAATTATCTCTACTTTTTTGCCTTAGACTAGAAAATAAGTACTACACCTCAGTTCCAAAAAAAAGGTCACATTCCACCAAGGTACAACTTTTATTTTCAAAAGGTATAACTTCCACCAAGGTACAACTTTTATTTTCAAAAGGTATAACTATTAGACATCATCAATTAAAGCTATGCTCTAAAATTTGAGTGTTTTGTTTAACCACAAATAGCACTCTAAGTCTAAACCTGTTTTTTGGCACTTTTCCTTTTTCGAAAAAATAGCTTTCTTTTGTTAAAAAAGGATTTGTTTTTTGAAAGAAAAGTATAGCTTCAAAGAGGACTCTTTTTTCAGGGACAGAGAAAATATATGTGCAGTTAAATCCTATATACCTCATTTTTCATCTTGGCTTTCTTTTCAACTATCTTAGTCTAAGAATAAATTAATAAAATAGATATCACCCATCCCCTTCTCTCTTCTCTAAAATCCCCAACCAAACAAGGAGTAATGAATTTCTCTATATGAAGTATCGGGTAAGCTCTCCACAACGTGACTGAGTTAAAGTATCAACTACCAGCACATACCACAATAGACCCGGGAGGTGGAATTACACCATCCACGCAGAGATAACCGTCTACCTGAATAAATAAATTAAAACAGAAAGTAACAATTTTATTAAATAAAATGCATCTTTGAATGCGTCACTAAGAAAACAAGCAAACTATGGGTGTAGGGCAGTACTCCAGTGGAAGGAACCCCAAGAAGCTTTGGACATCTGCACCATGACCATTGAGGAAAAGCAGGGTTAAACTTCTGCCATTGCTCACTAAATGCACAAGCAGCAATGTAGAACTCTCTAGATGAAATGCTCCCATCCCAGGACCCTTTATCAATTATACTCCTTTCTGATGACATTACAGTCTGAACAGAGACTCAGACACCCAATTTAGTACACTGTATGTGTTCAAATTCAAATATAGCATCTATAGTGACAACAACCTTTTTTAAAATTGACTCAATTATGAATTATTGATTTCAATTGTTCTTTTCCGGAAAGCACAGGCACCATAAAAGAAAAGAATCTAAAGCTTAAAGCCTTAAATACTGCCATAAAGATGAACTGAACAGCAAAGAATTCTTCTCTGAAGTGTGAAAACAATTCAATATGCTGCAAAAAAGTTTAGGCATATTTGTACCTTTTTCCCTAAAATTTATCCATCTCCATTTCCTCTGTAATCCAAATGAGAAATACAATCATAATCTTTTATAATTAATTTGATCGTATCTATAACAAGAGATAACTTATATAGTCTGTTACGGCTGCATAAAGACAGGTGGGAGCTAATTCTAGTCTCATTAAATGAACTGCTTTAAAATTTGTTATACCTAATAATTATCTTCTTCCTTGAGCTAGTTGTGATTCCTTGAGTTGGAGAAAGATGTCAGATAAACTTGCAGTTGATATCCCTGTACTGGAGTGAATGCTGAATAAGAGTAGCCTCAGAAGATTTGTAATGACTGATTGACCAAAATGTTCTCCTTATCATGCTTATTGACTGAAAACAACAAATTATTTATATATATATATATATATATATATATATATATATATATATTAAGGAAAATTCTACCGTGCATCACTAAATAGAGAAGGTACCGGTGCACACTCTCTTAAAACAATCAAATTACAAAATCCAACCACGGTCACATCCTAGTCAGCTTAGTATAGGAAATTCTATATTTTGCATTTAGTCCTCAGAAAATGACCAAGTTAAATGTTCAACTTAGTTATCTGAGAAAGCTGATCTCAGATAAACTTGCAGTTGAGATCCCTGTACTGGAGTGATTGCTGAATAGGAGTAACCTCAGAAGTTTTGTAATGATTGATTGACCAAAATGTTCTCCTTATCATGCTAAGTGACTGAAAACAACAAATTATATAAGGAGTATTATAATGAGGAAAATTCTACCGTGCATCACTAAATAGAGAAGGTACACTCTCTTAAAACAATCAAATTACAAAATCCTACCACGGTCACATCCCAGTCAACTTAGTTAAATTACAAAGAAAATGACCAAGTTAAATGTTCAAATACTGATTAAGTTAGTCCAGAAAAATCAAAAATCTCCTCGTTAGTCGGATGTTCACCGCGACGACGATGCCTCCTTTTCAACTATTGCTGATACCTTGATGTTTTTGTTCCTTCTGTAGTTCTGTCAGTGGCGTCAAATCTCTTTCCTGTAACCCTATGGAAAGTGTGGTGATGGACTTCTGATGAGAATCAAGATTCAAATTAATAATGGCATCAGGTTCTCATTTACATGATCCTCTCCCTCTCGTTGCTCATCAAAGCTTCACCGTTTGACGCTACGAAACCTTCAGCAAAAAAAGAATCAGAGTGGCGCTGTCAGGAATGAACACCCCTCTCAAACTCCCAGACAACCATTTTATAGCTCCTCTGCTTTTCTATCATTGTTCCCTAACTTCTCTAATCAAACTACTTACGCTTTATTAATTATCATTCTTTTCAGTGAAACTAACATAGTGCAAAAGAATCTAAGAAAACTACGTAGTATATCACAGGTTTGGGAAAACTTGTCTAACATAAAATTCTAAAGTAACTGCTTGCATTTCACAAACACCATTGTCTAAATTTAAACTGGTGCATGTCAAACAACCTAAACCCCGATTGAAAGAGGTTGAATCTAAAATGTCAAAGATTTTACAAGCATCTTATTTGTAAACTCAAGTTGGATACTTGGATTGTATATCTAAGAAAAGCCTGGCAGAAATATGACAACTAGTTATTGAAACAGGAACATGTCTCTTATGGCATAAACTCAAATTCGTCGCTCCCTCATTCATCCTGTCCTAAGCCCCCTCTATTGCAATTGGCATATGAACATTAAGACAGGGCATCATTAAAGAAATAAGGACTTCGAGTGTTTTTCTTGCCTCTTTGCGTTATAGCCGGAGTGTAATTTCTTTTGGCGCCGCAGGTTCTTTGAGTCGAGTTCTTTTTCCCTTTCACTGCGCTTTCCACTGTTTCTACGACAACGGTTGGGTGACTTGGGTTTAGGAACTTTGTTTTTTGTTTCGGTTTGTGATTACCTCTGTTTTTTTGTAGTCATGGACCCGGTTCGGGCCGCCCGGGACCGGCCCGGCCCGCTACTGTGAGGGCCCAGAACCGGCGCGGTTCTCAGGCTTGGGTCCGGGCTCGGGCCTTGTATTTGGCGAACCGGCCGGGTCAGGCCCGGGTCCGGGCTGAATTGATTTTTTTTATTTTTATTTTTATTTTTTGGGGTTACCCGGGTTGGGCTTGATGGTTAGGAGGGGTTTGGGGGGTGAGGGGGGTTAGGAAAGCAAAAAAAAAAAAAATAACCAAACCGGAGGCCCAGCCCGGCCCGGACCTGGTGGCTACCCAGGCCGATCCCGGGCCTTCCTTCCCAAAAAAAAGCCTGGCCGGGGCCGGCCCGGGTCCATGACTAGTTTTTTGTTTGTGATAATGATCGCTTTTAAACAAGTTAAGTATTTTTTTGAAATTATATGAAAAAAATTATTAATAATAAAGATTGGTATTTGCTGAAAAAGTATTTTTTGGTAAGTAGAGTATTTGCTGAAAAAATATTTTTTGGTGTAATAAAAAAGTGAAGCATTTAAAAGCATGATTCTCTCTGTGTGACTGTTTAGTTTTTCACTTAAAATTGCTCAACAATAAGTAGAAGTTAATAAAACATTAATTTTAGGTATTTCCATTCAAAAAAATTAAACAGATGACCAAATTTTGTGAATTTTCTAGCACCATTTGGAAATGAATTTTAGCATGTCTAGGTATAAAATGTGTTATGTGTCTTGTGTTTTGGTGAAGTTGCACGTAGGGTTGGATTCGGGCCGGGTCGGGCCCGGGTCGAGCCAAGGCCCGGCGGGCTTTCTGGGAGTTGGGGTTGGGCCTAGGACCAGCCCGGGTATCCACCGGGTCCGGTCCAGGGCCGGGCCGGGCCTCAGGCCTCTATATTTTTTTTTTTTGCTTTTTCTAATTAACCCCCGACACCCCCACCCCACCCCACCCCCCAAACCAGCCCAAATGGCCCAAAATACTCAGTCCAACCCGGAAAGTTAAAAAAAATTAAAAAAAAAATAGAATTACGCCCGAACCGGTCACGGAACCGGCTGGGCCGGTTCCATTTTCCCCATACCCGGCCCGCCACCCTCCCTAAACCGGGCCAATGACCCGGAACCGGTACCCGGTTTCTGGGCCGGGCCGGTTCCCGGGCCGGGTGGCCCAAACCGGGTCCATCACTGGTTGCACGTAGTTAAGAAGTGTGAAAATACTTTTTTTTTGTGACTTGAGATTGACATAAAAGCACAAATGCACAATTGTGTCCAAGCTGTCTTGCACTACTCTTGCCTAAGGAGATGTCTGCCCTTTAAAAAAATATTATTTACAGTAAATCATTCTTCTTCTATTTACTAGCAAGGCACGCGCCATGCGCGAGGCTATGTGCCCAATCCATTTAACTTGATTTTTTTTGGAAGAAAGTAAATTAATTGCTATTAAAGCTAGGTGGGTTAGAATTTAATTTGATTTTTAAGTAGTGACTGAATATTGAAATGCAGAGATGAGACAAATATAAGATTAGGAAAGAAATTTTAGAATTGATTTTTACAAAAATGGTCAATGCACGTATCACAAATGCATATCAGCCTATCCTCATTTCTATTGTTGTCAGTGAAGAACTCTATCATATAATGCGACCAAGGCAACCAAGGCACATTACCATATACAACAATGCTTGATGTATCCACTCTTATACCCACCATGTTTGTGAAGTGTTTTTTTGTGACCCGATTCACAGACAATATTTTGTTTGTGCAAAATATTGTCTATAAACTGGGATTCACAGACAAAAAAAACATTTCACAAACATAGGTGGGTACAAATGTGGGTATAAGAGTGGGTATAAGAGTGGGTACAAACATCATTTTTGTACCATATATAACAAGAGCATCTCGAGAAGTGCTGATGTAATCATTAACAGGCATCTGCAGAAGTTACTTGAGAAAACAACAACAAATCTGCTTTATTATTTAGGAAAAATTGATAGTAATAATCCCAACTATTGGCGGTCCGCTCATAATAATCCCAACTATTGATTATTACAGAATAATCCCAACTTTAGGGACCTTCCGCCAATAATGGTCCCTATGAATAAATTCTTGTAGTTTCTAAAGTGGATGAGATGAGATATAACAAGTAATCCCTATAAATAATCTCAACTTTTAATTTTTACGCTTAATTTCTATTTAAAATTCACTTTTTATAGAGGTAATATATGGTAATGGACCATTATTGGCGGATAGTCTATATAGTTGGGATTATACAAAAATAATCAATAGTTAAGATTATTTTCAGCGGATCGGCAATAGTTGGGATTATTATTTTCAATTTTTCCTATTATTTATGTGTAATGTGTGAAATGGAAACACAAAAGACAAAGAATGGTTTGAATTACCAACCACAAGTATATCGCATATTACATGGTAACAATGATTAAAGCTCCATGTGAATGAACCCGGTTCTTTCTTTTGTTATTAAGTAAAAAAAAAGTGAACATATTGGTTTACCATGATGATAAGAATCTGGACAAATACGACCACAAGGTATGTGAACAAAGTGACTGCGTGCTCCACATAATCCAGATTAACATTGTGTGCCTTCTCAATTATAGCCTGGGTATCAAGTACAATGTATCCGACGAAAATCAAAATCCCAAAATACAACTGCAGAGCAATGTTGATTAAAAGTTAGAGTTCCTTACAAAACTACTATTCAATTTTGTTTAAAGATGGGTGGGTGACTGGGGTGAGTATAGAAGTAAAAAAAAAAACCTCAAACTTGAAAAGGATGATAGAACCATCAAAGATGGAGGATGTGAACTATACTGCCACCATGGAACAAGTACTCTCTTCGCCTTGCCACCATGGAAGCTGCCGAGAAACACCCAAATGCCAAAGCACAACCAACAATTGCACTAAGAAGGATGCTGAAAGAACAAAAAAACTTGACAAACATCAGTGACCAGTCACCTTGTGTCAAGTTTAAAACTGGTTCTACATATTGTCAATATGTAAAAACTTGATTTTTGAATGAAGAAAGAAGTTACTATTTTTGTTTAGAAACACATTTTCTGAACTATATGTTGTCAATATAAGTATATCATAAAATAATTTTGACTACATATAACATCATTTTTCAAAATGCTACCGACTGTCCTCTATATCAAGGTAAATGCCCTCTTTAGGCTTGACACAGACACATACTAAGAAAATAGATAAAAAAAATGTAAAAGGAGACGTAGAGGCATTCAGCTTAAATGAGCGAAGTAATGTGATTCACGTAATTCAGCTCATCATGACATTTACTCCGGAACATTTTCTAACAAAAAATAGGATATTTGTTTCGGGATGGAGGGAATAGCATTTCATCATGATCAATTGTTAAACATATTCGTCTTAAGAAAGCTCAAGTACCTGCTTCAAACCGTGGCTTGTTCAAGAAGGTGTTCTAATAGACCTCATTCTAAAAGTTTTTTTTGTAAATCCACCACTTTTATAGCGGATTATAAAAGGAATAAATACTACACATAAAACCAGTAATAGATTTAGCATGAAATCCCGTCTAAGCTTATGGGTGACTGACAACTTGACAAATAGCTGAAAAATTGAATTTCAATATAAAAAAAAGTTTAATTAAGTAAGAGATATGTGTGGATAAAAATAGATTCAACCAGGTTTAACCCATATGTGTCAAATTGTCAATAGTATTCAAATACATCCAAAAGTGTGTATTGATTAATCATGTGCACCATCATCACCTCCCTAACAATTATTTGTCAATACACACAAATAATTTTAATAATATAAACTCAAACACATAATTAACCTCCCTGCAAATTTGAAACAGACAAAAGGTACATTTATAGATAATAACAAATCGTGGAAACAAAGGGACAACAATACAAACCACAAGGAAGTAAAAAAAAACAGCACAAGTTTGCAACCAAAACTTCCAAAACAAATTAAATGAGGAGAACCATAATTAAAGATATCTTTAATCATGTGGAAACATTAGCTCCTTAATTAGCCCTTGAAAGTATGAAAATTAACACAATTACTATGCGGAGCCAAGGGGGGTCAGGGGGGTCAGTCGACCCCGCTGAAAGTTTAAGAGCATAGAGCTCTGAAATATCTTCGATTTGATATATTATGGCCCCCGTAACTCATTACGAGTAAAAAGTTATGACTTCTGCAAAATCAGCACTATCTAAACGTAAAATCAGCAAAATTTGATGAGTAATATTGATTTTTCCCCCAAATTTTAAAATAGCGTATAATTAACCCATTACTTACGTGACATGACTCAAAAATAGAGCAAAAACAGTCTCTTTTATTGTTACGAGTGCCTATTTATCTAAACTACATATAAAATATTCAACTCGGACATTGTTTGGAAACGATCCACCATTTTCATTTTGTATAAAGTTGATTTTCGACCCCCCTGGACCGTATTTCTGGCTCCGCCACTGGAGAACCATCACCAATGTTCGAAATTGCGTTCCGCCTTAACGCAATAAGACTAGTCTTGTGATTTTTTATCATTTTAGGATACAAGGCTGAAACGGGATTAGGCAATATAGAACTCTGCGCCTTTTTGGAAAAGGCGTACGCTTATTGCGTACGCCATAAGTCGGATGCTGAGGCGCGATTAAAAAAAAAGGGCCGTCTTCTGCAGGCTGCATCCTGCAGCCCAGATTAAATTAAAAAAAAACAATACCTTAAGAGGGTTAGACATTCCTAGACGCGTAGTACATAAGGAGAGACATTCCTAGTTCGTAACTTTGTATTTCCTACTGCGATCTTCTGCTGATTTCTTCTCTGCGCACAGAAGAAACCTTCTGCAACTTTTTCTCTGCTTTCATCCTTATCGGCAGGTATGGGTTTAATACTTTATATATTTATTAATAGATTAATAGATGTTCTGGATGGGCACTTAAAAGGATTTTATATAGTTAACTACGGATAAAGTGATTTATCTTGATTTGTTTACGCTCTGTTTTCGGTGTAGTGGAGTTGACTTGAGCTTTCAAAAAAAAATACGGATAAAGTGCAGAAAGAATATTTTATTAGTTTCTTTATGGTTAGTGGATTCATCTTTAATTATTTTAATATACATAGTGGAACATATCATATGGAATTTTGTGGATTTTTTAAATCATTAGGAGTAATACTGATTCTTTTTTGTTATTATTTTAATACATAGTGGAATTTTTATAAGGAGTAATATTTTTGATACGTACTGAATTTTTTTTGCCACCTTAGTGGAATTTGGTGACACATTGATACGTACTGGATAACTGGATGCAAAATATTGTTAATATTTTATATTATTATATTGTTAATATTTTATTTTATTATATTGTTTTTTTAGCTATACACGCTGTTTTTATCATGTCTACGGGAACTGGAAGAGACCCGGCGTGGGAACATGGGGATGAAATAAAGAAACCGGGGTTAGAGGGGAAAACGTACAAGTATGTTAAATGCAGGTATTGTGGCCAACAAACTACTGGAGGAGTTAGTAGATTAAAAAATCACCTTGCTGGCACAAGGAAAAACGTTAAACCTTGTCCCGCCGTTTCTGATAAAATTAAAAATGAGATGTTAAACATGCTCAAGTTGAGTGAGAACACAAAAACTGTGTACAAAAGAAACCGAGAGGAGCTTATTGAGAGTGGTTCTTACTATCAAAGTTCGAATCCATCTGCCGAAGATTCGAGTGGGGTTAACAATTCTCAAAGAGGTGTCCGAGGCCCTATTGATAGATTTGTTGTTGACGTTGACAATGAGAATAAGAATTGTGCTCCGGTCGGTGATAAAGAACGAAGACAACATACTTGCTTGGACGTTGGCAGATTTTTTATTGAGAATGGGATTCCTTTTAATGTGGCCAACTCTCCTTCTTTTATCAACATGTGTCGCTCAATTGGTAATTATGGACGGGGTTTCAAACCTCCTTCACCATATGAGCTTAGCCATTGGATTCTGGATGAAGAAGTGAAAACAGCGCAGAAACTGGTAAATGAGGTGAAGGTGACATGGACTCAAACTGGAGTTTCCATATTATCAGACGGGTGGAAAGATATGCGTGGAAGACAGTTGATAAACTTTCTTGTTAATAATCCATATGGGACAGTGTTCTTAAAATCGGTTGATGCGTCAGATCAAGTCAAAGATGCACAAATGTTATGTAAGCTCCTTGATAGTGTTGTGGAGGAGGTAGGTGAAGATATTGTTACTCAAGTGGTTACTGACAATGCGTCAAACTACAAGGCTGCTGGAAAATTGCTAATGGCCAAGCGACCTCATCTTTGGTGGACACCTTGTGCCGCTCATTGTATTGATTTGATACTAGAGCAAATTGGAGAGCTTCCTCAACATAAAAATGTGCTAGCGAAGGCGAAGAAGGTAACCAAATTGCACAACTTTATAATTATTTTAATTCTAAAATAGTAGTTAATAAATTTATTTATATAAACTGACTGGAATATTAATTTTCAAAACTGGTTGCTATATATTAAAAGTCCTAAAGTAGATGAAATAATCAATTCTCTCAATTCCAAACTAGAATAAGTTGGAAACTGCAATCTGTTGAAGGAGGTCAATTACTAAAATAGTTAAATCAGTTCAAAAATGTAATATATTTGTAAAAGTCAAAGCTGCAGTTAGTTTCAACACGGGAGTTTTTTCAATTGGTTCAAAACTGGAGTTGGTTTAAAACTGGAGTTGGTTCAATTGGTTGGAAACTGGATTTAGTTCAATTAGTTCAAAACTGGAGTTAGTTCATTTGGTACGGGAACTAGTAAATTACAAATTAATTTGTCTCAAAAGAATGGTCAGCTCATCATTTAGCCAAGACTGCGGAGGCAAAGAAGGTGAAGCAGATAGTGCTGAGAGATAAATTCTTTTGGTCAGGCATGGCTTATGCTATCAAGACAACAAAGCCATTGTTTACTGTGTTGAGGATGGCAGACTCTGAGAAGATGCCCGGTATGGGATTTTTATATGGCTCCATGGATCGTGCAAAAGAAGAGATAGCAAAAAATTTGGGCGGGGACTTGGGTGCATATAAAGAGATTTGGGACATAATAGATGAGAGGTGGGAGTTTCAGATGCATCGTGATTTACATGCAGCAGCATACTACCTAAATCCGCAGTACCAATATGATCCCAAAATGTCAAATCACCCAGAGATCAAAATTGGTTTGTTCAACTGCGTGACAAAAATGTTCCCAGAGCGTAGTGTTCAAGAGAAAATACATCTACAAATGGATGATTTTCGCTTGAAAAGAGGCTTTTTTGGTCATGATGTGGCAAAAAGCACAGTCAACAAGCGTAGCCCTGGTATGAAAAGTTCACAATTTACACACTAATTTTATAATTTAAAAAGATTATAGTATGACTTACTAATTTTATTTTTATAATTTTTATAGTGGACTGGTGGACTCAATATGGAGATCAAACACCAGAATTAACGGCTTTTGCTATTAGAGTCTTGAGTCTAACATGTTCATCATCTGCCTGTGAACGTAATTGGAGCACATTTAATCAGGTATTAACATTGTATGCAAATAATTAAATAATTATTTTCAAATAAATTATCTTCAAGTAAATCAAATATGATTTTTATATTACTAATATTTAATACTCCGTAATATTTCTTAATTTTTAATTCACATACTTGTAGATACATACGAAGCGAAGGAACCGTTTACACACAAATACTTGTGATTATAGCACGAGTGAACCCGGAATCCATGCTTACCTTCCCAATCAAAACCAGTGGTAAAAGAGAGAAGTCCATAACCCGAGCAAAATCATGATCCAAATCTGCTCTCTCCCGAAACGCACGTCCCCAGTCCTTCCTTAACCTGATGGCGAGCAAGTAAGAGCGAAGCAGAGAGAGTAAATACCGATCTTCAATCGGCAAGATTGAAATCGGAAACACGGCCTAGCGGCTCGCGGCGCAAGCCCTATGAGAAAGTACAGACTTCTTTTTGCATTTGTAGTATTACTATTATAATTTATGAAAAATTATATTTAAAATATACTTTATTAATTAAATAAAGAAAAAAACGAGAAAAAAAAAAACAAAAAGTATCCTCTGCTGTAGACCTGTGCAAAAAAAGGGTTTGGGCCGGACTCGAGCCTAGGGGTGGACCGGGCTCTGGGCTCGGGTCGGGTCACGAGCGAGACTAGGGTTGGAAGTTGGAGACCCGGTACCAGCACGGGTAGGCTCCGGGACCGGGACGAACCTGGGTGTAATTTTTTATTTTCTTATTTATTCCTAGTTCCTACCCCCCACCCCCAAACACCCCCAAACGACCCAGCCCAATCCAATCCAACCCCAATCCTTTCGAGAAAATTAAAAAAAATGGCCCAGTAGACCGGTCCTGGACCGGCCGAGACGGTTCCAAAGGGGCTAGAGCCCGTTACCCACCCCCAACCCCCCGGTCTCGGTCAACCGGTCCGGGCCGGGTACCGACGACCGGTCCCAGTCCAAGCCTACTCGAGCCAGACTTTTTATAATATTTTTGCCCATAATGTGTGGATGGGCCTGGCCCGACTCGCAAAAAATGGGCCTAACCCCATGTCCATACTTTATAAATATATATGTATATACTAAATGTAGCGGGCCGGTCTTATCGGTCCAAACAGGCCTACACCCTAACCCAAGCCCCACCCATATGTTATCGAGGGCCGGACCTGACCAGGTGACTAAATATATATGTCCAAGCCTGCCCATTTGTCCAGACGGGCGGGGCGGCCCGGTTTTGTGTAGGTCTACTCAACAGTAACTTCAGCCAATACATTGAGAACAGTAATTACAATCTTATTTTTTTATTACACAATTTAAGCGGGGAATTAAAAGTTATGTATGTGGTGAAAAAAGTTGGCTGATATGCCGAAAAACAAGCTCTTAAAACTACCTTATCTTTTGTATAAATTTGACCAAATAATGGTCTCGTTCAAAGGTTCACACTATTCTTTTTTAAATGTTTCCATTTTTCTGTTTTAGAATACGGTTAACACTCGAGAAAAATATCAATTTTCTTTTTGAAGAAATGATAATCATCTAATATTAAAAAGTATAGCTATAACATCAAAAATATTGTCAATAACCCCATTATATTATGTACACATCAAAACTATATTTTTTTCTAGATATACTTGAATAACCTTATTTAATTATCATGTCGATTTGCAATAGGGGCTTTTAAACCGGACGAAAATTAGGTACCTAGAACAGTAAAATATAAAATGTTTAGTTCAAAAGGAACCAAATATATATTTAGATTTATATGGAGGAGAAATACTTGAAAAGTTTGGATCCGAATGATCAATTGGACCAAAGTCTGTTAGGTTACAATTGGTCCAATCCGAAGATTCCAAGAACTTTACATACTCCCTCCGGTTTTTAATAAACTTCACACTTTCCTTTTTGGGACGGTTTAAAATAAACTTCACATTTCCTTATTTCCTTTTTTGGCAAAGAAATCTACATCAAAACAGTGCCAAACAGTGCCTCAACAGTGCCAAATAGTGTCTCAACAGTGCCAAACAGTGTCTCAACAGTGCCAAACAGTGTACTCTACAATAAAGTCAAATTTCTTTTCTTATTTTGTGTGAAGTCAAAGTGTGAAGATTAAAAAAAACCGGAGGGAGTATCATATTGGTTTTAAGCTTGGATTGCTCAAACGAAAGGATGGTGGTGAACGACTGAACGAGTCAAAACCCACTTATTCTTATCCTTAACTCAAAGATTAAGGTTGTCAAATTGTTACAACATGGTCCAAGTCTTAATCTAAATTCGAAACGTTATTTGGAATGGGCTAAAATTAGTCAACATATAACATTTTCAAGAAGAAAAAAGTGGCTATTATTTTATAGTGGTACATAATACATACCCGGTATGTGTAATTTAATTTCTATATTTAATAAGAAATTGACCCTAGCATTAATTAAAAACAAAGTGAAATCTCAATATATGAGTATTGTGTTAAATGTGAGTAATTACGGTCATACATTTAAAATATTATTAATTATGACATTAATATTGTCACAATAATATTTGATATGCCAAAAATATAGCAGTACATGTATTTTCAGGATGACATAAATATAGTACTCTTGTGAATCTCACAACATTACTTTTACTCGGATTTCATAAAATTTTCCAATTTTAATTGATAAACTAGAACCCGTGCGATGCACGGGATTGCACGGGATAATAATGTTTTTGTGTTGTTGTGGTTATTAGTTATTTAAATATGTTTCTGATAATGTATTAATTTGAATAAAAGTGTAAGTAACAAAATATACAAATAACCAAATTAAATCAAATACTAATTTGTTGATTTGTACAAACTAATTTGTAATTACTTCACAACCTATATTAACAATCTAATTATTCTATTTAGTTATAAAAATAAAAATTAGTTATACTTATAATTTTTGTGAACACTTTTAAAAGAGTGCACAGGGTGAACACTTTTAAAATATTTTGAATATATAACTAACCGAGCAATCAGCTAATGGAGTCAAAAGTTGATCAATTTAATTAAATTCAACTTATTCAATCAATTTTAATACCATCACACATGTTTTTGTTTCTCGATTATTTCTTTCTCCACCAAGTTATATTCAAGAGATTTCACGTTCTCATTTCTTAATTTTTATCTTCAATTCTTATTTGAAATAGGAAAAAAAAATGGTAATAATCCCAACTATTGGCGGTCCGCCCATAATAATCCCACGTATCGATTATTTCAGAATAATCCCAACTTTAGGGACCTTCCGCCAATAATGGTCCCTATAAATAAATTCTTGTAGTTTTAAAGTGGATGAGAAGAGATATAACAACTAATCCTAACTTTTAATTTTTACGCTTAATTTCTATTTAAAAACCACTTGTTGTAGGAGGTAATATCTGGTCATGGACCATTATTGGTGGACGATCCATATAGTTGAGATTATACAAAAATAATCAATAGTTGAGATTATTGTCGACGGACCGACAATAGTTGCGATTATTATATTCAATTTTTCCTTTGAAATATGGGTCAAATTTAATAAAATTATACGGAGTAAATGACCAAGGGAGTGCCAATAATTTTTTCCTTTGCACAAAGAGAAGCCCATATATTTCATTTTGTTTTTGGCATGCACAGATAGTCCTTTGGATTTTTATTAGCACAAATTCATTACAATTAATTCTCGCCTATAAAATTTTTTAGGTTGATTTTTATCCAAATGTTTTCACGCCTACGTTTCAACGTGTAGGGGTACTCTCCAGATGCCCGCTCCTCCCCTTTCCACACAACCGCCTAAATCATACACACCTCATCACCTAAACTTTCTTCATAACCGCCTTCTCACAAAAGGTATATTTTTTTTTTCTAAAGGTATATTTATTCTATAAATTACATCCGTCTTGTGATGAAAAAGACCATGACAAACAGCATCTTCGGCTTGAAAGGTTATTTTGTAACTTTACTTGAGTAGAGATGCTAAACTTGGTAATCAAGACCGATTCTTCATCTTCTGCGACTTTCACTTTCATATTCGTTATCCTCATAACCATGAATCTTGACTCCTCTTCTTTCACTTTTTAGGAGACCCATTTTCACTTTCCTTTCATTTTGATATTCTATTTGTTTTCCTTTGTGGCATGAAATCAGATCTGGAGCAAAATTCATTCGCAGATGCTCAACGCTTAAACAAAAAAAAAAATACAATTTTATTTATGTAGTGAGAATTGATGATACATAAAACATCATGATAGAGACATACTATGATGCTATTCTCTTGAATCAAAGTATTTAAGTAGTTCGTATTTTTTCTAAGAGAATATTATCTGTAATAGAACTAAAAATGTTTTAAAATTCCAAAATAGGACTACCATGTTTTTATTCTCAAAATAGGACTAATTACTGCCATGTTTTGGCAGTACCAGACTTCAAACATGACAGTATTTTCCAAACTTGGCAGTAATTACTCCTATTTTGGGAACAAAAAACATGACAGTCCTATTTTGAAATTTTCAAACTGTTTTAGTCCTATTTCGGGAACTTTCCCCTTTTCTAATTGTGTGTTATCATCCTTGTTAATTAGTGAGCAGTTGCATTTACACGCAAGTGGCAAGTACTATAGTACTCCGTATAACTAAAACCAAATTCTTTTTAACTTAATTATTCTTATAACTAATTTCAGATTTGCAGGGCTTATTCATCTTAGTCAAACATTAATCAATAAAACTCCAAGCTACAAATCCATGTTAGAGAACAGGCTGAACAGGAATAGAGTTTTTAAATTCTGAAAATCCATGTTATCTTTTAAAGGGTACTTCATCGATTCTAGATGAATAATACATAATCTAAAGTATTTTAAAACCATCCTAACAATAACTTTTAAAATAGTAGAGTAGAGGGTAGCTAGAGCCGTAGAGGTTAAAATATCAATCTTTATCATCACGAAAGAAACTCTTCATGTTTTTTATTCTCACATTATCATTTTTAGCAAGCGATGTGAAATTCTATTGCCCAATGCATTGCTCATGCCTTGTGAACCGATGCCCTTAACCATTTCAAATGTTGCAGCTATCTAACAATTTCGATGAAATGCATCCATGTTTATACAAAATAACAATAATATAGTTAACGTTAACAACAGTTAATAGAAATGCATGTTTACCAGATAACTTCTCTCAGTCATACACTTTTTGTTGGCTTTGTTCAAGCTTGAATCCTCACCATGTGACCGATTCAAAGACATGGTGAAGTGTATATATAGGATCGGAGATGTTGGGTAGAAGCTTACCCATCAAAACCGGATGTAATGTCCATAAATAATGCTCATTGGAAACTTCAAACGACATGAGGAAAAATACACTCATCTTTAACAGCATGATTCTTAGAGAAGCTAAAAAGCCAATCAATTGCTACAATTTTATTTAGTTGTCCAACCACATCGTATATCTCGGCAGTATTAATACTCCAAATGACATTAATTCTTCTTGCACGGTATACGAAGTAGCTTTTGAATATTGTAATTAAAGGATACACAATTACTCTCAAACAGACAGTGCAGTTCCCGCCCAAAAGGGCGCCTAAAGCTTTGCTGCACTATTCCGTTTTAATATATAATATAGATATAGACTAGTAATTATGGAGTTGAAGTCCATTGTATTCATTCATTTCAGCTTCTTTAATTAATTTGGATCAAACAGAGCGTTCAACACATCCTCAAAGTTAATTGGCTGGCCTAGGCCATAGTTTACCTTTTGGTGTACACTCTATATGTATTGATGATCCTACTTTATCGCTACACATTTTGTATGATTTGTTAGGGGTTTCTCAGCCTCAATTGATTTTGAATGAAAGATGCGCCTATGGTTTTACCAAAAAAAGTTAATTGGACTCGCTTAGAGATTGTTTTCATTTCCTATGCCATTTCTTATAGGTCACATCCTTTTGAACCACTTTCTACAGAAATAGAGACAGCCCATTTATAGGCCGTTACAAAAATTTTCGTGATAGGCCGTAAGTCCATGTCACATTGTATTTTCGTGATGATCGTTAACACAACAATAAAATGATCGTTAACACACAAAAAAAGTGTATTAACAACTCACTCTCATGGGAGGTATTGAATTCGAAAGTTCATAAAAAGCAATTTCAACCTTCTTTACTCCGGGGACCTTCGGCTCCCTCCCGGCTCCCGGGGTAAAAAAGAAAAAGTGTATGTAACTTATAATGTATTCAAAAAACGTTTATCATCTCATTCAATATTAGATATAGTAGAAATCATACGTTAACCTATATAACAAAAAATGTTATTAGTTTCGTAGTCATAAATTCTCCCCAGAATATGATATATAATCATGCTATTTAAACAATGAATTCCAACAAAAACAATATGCATTTTAAAGCATGCTATTTATAGTCACATTCTCAAATAAGCATAATTTTGCTTTTTGTATATTTTCATATTTGATCACAAATATGTTTTCATATTAATAAACTTAAGATGTTATAAATGTTACCGTTGGCTCAAATGTTATCAAATGTGTAAAAAATATACTCCCTCCGGTTTTTAATAAACTTCACACTTTTCTTTTTGGGACGGTCTAAAATAAACTTCACACTTCCTTATTTCCTTTTTTGGCAAAGGAATCTACATCAAAACAGTGCCAAACAGTGTGAAACAGTGTCTCAACAGTGCCAAACAGTGTCTCTACAGTGCCAAATAGTGCCAAACAGTGCCTCAACAGTGTACTCTACAGTAAAGTCAAATTTCTTTCCTTATTTTGTGTGAAGTCAAACTGTGAAGATTAAAAAAAACCGGAGGTAGTAGTTCTTAAAGAAAATTAATTGGAATCTGGTCGGCCCATTAGCACAGGTTCAACCCGATATCACGGTCGAGTCCGATGTCTTATTTTTCACCTTATATATCCAAAGGTGGACTCCTTATTTACATCTTCTTCAGCAAACCGAAAACTGCGACCAAGATGGTGTAGCTTCGTCTAAATTCGAGCAGCTCCTACCGCCAACATTCTTATGCCGGAATTTGATCGTGAGTTGCATATCTAATGGACTACCCTGACTTGAGGTCCTTGATCTTAGGACGATTTATGATGTTTTTAATTGGATTGAGTTTTTCTTATTTCGTTTGATTTCATCTAATTAATTTAAGGACATGTTTACTTCACCGGTTATTAAACGGTGCTTATTAAGACCCGTGTTAATAAGCGGCGCATAAAATAAATAATGTTGTAAGACCGTGTTTACTTCAAACGGTTTAAAACACCGCTTAACATTAAAATATCCAAAATAACCCTATACATATATATACACACAAACATTCATGAACACAAGTATATAATATAATATGTGTACCCATACCCCTAACCCCTTACCCACCCTACCTTACCCCGACCCCACCCACCGCCTACCCCTACCCCTACCCCCACCCTACCTGACCCCACCCTACCTACCCGACCCTACCCCTACCCGACCCCACCCTAACCTGTCCCCACCCTACCACAACCCTACCCCCGACCCCATAGGCCCCTACCCCCATAGGCCCTTACCACATCGACCCCACCCCGACCCCACCTTACCCAACCCCGCCCCTACCCCTACCCTACCCAACCCGGGGTAGTGGTAGGGTGGGTTCGGGTAGGTAGGGTGGGGGTTGAGGCGGGGTAGGGAAGGGGTAGGGTCGGATAAGGTAGGGTGGGGTCGGGTATGTGGGTAAGGGGTGGGGTAGGTAGGGTAAGGGTAGGTGTGTGGTCGGGTAAGTAGGGTAGGGGTGGGATTGGGTAGGTAGGGTAGTGGTAGGGTGGGGTCGAGTAGGGGTAGGACGGGGTAGGGTTGGGTTGGGTCAGGGTAGGGGTAGGGGTAAGGTGGGGTCAGGTAGGGGTAGGGTAGGTGGGGTAAGGGTATGGGTGGGGTCGGGGTAAGGGTAGGGTGGGGGTCAGTTAGGTAGGGTAGGGGGTGTCTGGTAATGGGGTAGGGTAGGGGTAAGGTGGGGGGTACGTGTAGGGTGGGGTCGGACAGGTAAGGTAGGGGTAGTGGTAGGGGGGGTCGGGTAGGTAGGGGTAGGGTCGGGGTAGGTAAGGGTATGGTGGGGGTCAGTTAGGTAGGGTAGGGGTGGGGTCGGGGTGGGGTGGGGTCGGGGGTAGGGTCAGGGTAGGTGGGGTTGGGGTCGAGGTGGGGCAGGGATAACAATAGGTTAAGGGCAAGGGGTAAATTCGGAAACTGAAAAAGCTTAAAGTGCCGCTTAATTAATACATGGGGGGGTGTTATGCTTAATAAGCGGCACTTTAAGCACCTCTTTCGGTTAGTAAGCGGCTTTTTAAGCAGTGTGCGTGTTTACTTCACCTGTCTTACTAACCTAACTGTGACTTTAGCAGTGAAGTAAACACCTCCTAAGTCTGGTTTAAATTGCTGGTCAGCCCTCTAGTGGAGTTGGACAAGACCGCCGTTATTAGAATAGAACATGTTTGGCAGTGGCGTATCCAGAAAATTCCGTCAATGGGGTAGGATAAAACTACCACACAATTTTCAGAAATAAATATTAATTGAACAATCAATATTTTAATAAAAAATGTAAGAAATGTATGAAATATGCAGCTATAAGCCTATAACTAATTTAAGTTGCAAATAAACAAGTACGGAGTATGTTTCAATATTAAGCGTGAAAAGATGTGATTGAAATTACATATTACCTCCGTCCCGTTGTAAAGTTCTCATGGCAAAATGGTACAATTATTTAGATAATAAATAAATATTGTAGTTCGAGTATATTTTGAGAAATAATTTTAATAGGTATATAATATAACGAGGTTAGTACGGATAACTATAATGTTATAATACAAGATTTTTAATTATTTCCATAAATGGAAATGAGAACATTTATATGGGAGGTCTGCAAATGGAAACTGGAACCTAAAATTAATTAAATTGTAGTCACACTAAAAAAATATTAATTAAATTAGTTTGGATATTTGAGCTAATTAAAAATAAAGAAAGCTTAAAAAGGGAAAAAAATAAGTCCATGAAAAAAGGTGCCGTAGTCGAGATTCAAACCCCCACCATTACCAAAGCCATTTGGCACTCCGTCTCGCAGACCAAGACGCACGACTAGGGATGTCAAAAAAAAAACCGACCCGCACTGGCCCGAGACATTTGGGGCGGGTCTGCCCCGCCCCGTCTTGCAAATGGGCGGGTCCGCCCCACCCCGCCCCGCATATACAATGGGGCGGGTCTGGGTATTAAAATTGACCCGTGCCGCCCCGCCCCGACCCGCTCAATATATAAGTATACATATTTTATCTTAAATTATACTACAAATATACTTCAACATACATATGTGTGTATACAATAAATCATAAATTATTTGATCTTATAATATATGAATATATATTAGAATGAGATGAACGGCGGATTATCAATGTCTTCTTTATATATAGCATTTTAATACATATATTCAATTATTAATATAACTAATTAGATTAACTATTCAAGTCTGAGTAATTTTTCCTTAATTTTTGAAATTTTTAACGTGAATTTGATTTAATATATTGATTTTTAATTACGGAGTATTATTTAGAGATAAATTTTATGTAGATTCAATTGGTAACAACTTCCCACAAATAAAAATACATACTAGCTAATTAGGTTGCGGCGGGGCGGGTCATGGGTCAACAAGTTTGGACCCGTGCAGGTCACGGGGCGGGGCGGACCCGCCCCGCCAAGTCACGGGGCGGGTCTTGCAATACCCGCCCCGACCCATTGCCATGCCTATGCACGACATATCATCTAGGGAGTTTAGCAGATTATACGTAGTATAACGTATTTACAACAATGATATATTTATACATTTAAATAATTTCTATATAATGGGGTTGGGTGGGGTTGAGTGGGAGCAGCTGCCTCCCCTTCCCCCACGGTAGATACGCCCCTGATGTTGGGTAACACTAAAATGGGTTGAATTGGCTAATGCTGCAGAAATTTATGAAGTTCTGAATAAAGTGGTTGTATTGGCCGTTTCTACTAACTTATGAGGAAATTATATTTAATTTTTCTATTAAACGCTTTATAATAAGAGTCAAATCTCCGTCGGAAAAACTCAACTAGGAGAACCCTAGACTATGGCCACAAAAAGGTACAGCGTATTTTGATAGAGAGAAGTTTACTTCGTAATCAAACACGAGAGCTATGTTCTCATAAACGAAGTAAATAAGAATAATTATTGATATGCTTGACCAACATTTTTTTCACTGTTTACACACTTATGCACATTTCGGTTTTTTTGTCTGTCACATGCAAAACATGTTTTTCTGTCATAGACATAACAAGTTTTGTTTTTGTTGAGGTCGCAAATCTCGTAATCACAAACTCTTGACCTTGATGAGTTTGCCCATGGTGTCGGTTGCTCTGCTTTTAGGAATATTTTTTCTGTAATATGTGCTAACATATATACTTAAAAAAAGTCATTTGCATTTTCTCAATATATTTGAGTTTCAGGTTCCATCTGAGATTCAAACAATCCATGGAAAGAATACACAACAATGATATAGATTCTGCAATTTGAGAACTGAAAAATATATTGATCGAAATTAAAAGTTTGTTGAATATAAATATGTACCGATAAAAAATGTATATGTATAAATAAATACTAAAGTTTTAATGTATATTAAAATATAAAATCATTATAATAAATATTTTCTTCTATGATTAAATAAAAATATGTCATTTAATGTAATATCATATTAGTCGGACATTTTCAGCAATTTTTGTCAAACAAGTGTATTTCATTTAGTTCGTAGTTCATATTCAGCACTTCAAATTCAGTTCTAGACAATAGTCTTTTATTCGGTCAATAAGCCGTAATTCAAACATTAGCTTCCAGCTACAACTTGTTGTGTCAAACATAGCCTATAATTAAAGTTGTCATTGCACTCAAGAAACCACATTTTTGTAAACAACTTTTATTCTAATCATAAATATATAACTATTTCATTTTACAATGAAAGTATAACTCAATTAATATCAATATAAAATTTTAAACATGAGAAAAACAAAATTTAATCAAGAGGAAATAAAAATATTAGTAGTATTGACTCATTGACTGCATATTTGAAAAGACAAAATTTAAATAAATCTAAACTAGAATGTAAAATGGGGTAATCCGAATATTTTTAGATACAAACCATATCTAAGCCTAAAATTTCAACAATTTATATCCTAATACTAATATCATATGTTTTTTCTGTGTGCTTTATAATTTTTTCTTACCCAAGGGGGTTGGGGCTAAGGTGCTAGGGGAGCTTGAGGTTAGCAAATCTAAAAGTCTAGAACTGTTTCGATAGAGTTTCAAACCCAAGACCTTCCATATGAGAGAGAGAGTCGGCAAATAATTGAATTTGACCATTACGTTATGCTTTCTAATACATTATAATATCCGTTCTAATTAAATGTTACTCCCTCTGTCCCAATTTGTTTTGCAAAGTCAACATTTTTTTGTCAACCAATAATAAAAGTCAACTCTCCCTACGCATAATTAATTCAATTTGTAATAATTAAAATTTACATATTCAAAAACTACATTAAAATCTCTTCAAAGTTGTAAACTCCAATTAGAAAATAATTAAAAATTGACATCCTAATTAAGTGAACAAAACGAGACTGTTTGACTAAGAAAAGTCAAATTTGCAACTCATAAACCTAAATACATCGAAAAGTTTTTCAACACCAAAAAAATAAAAAAATAATACATTAATATAAGCTCTCGAAGTGTCACTAACCCTTGCAAAAAATGCCACAAACATTTACCTTTTGTTTATTTAATCCATTCAAAACTTCAATTTGGCACTTATCTCCATTTTAGCATTTTAGAATTAAATCAAATGGATCAAGACAACAGTATCAGGATCCTCTACGGCATCGGACATCAGCATAGCCACAAGGACGGCCTTGAGATCAGCGAAGGAGTGAATCCCAAGATCTTTGGCTCTTGAATTTTCAATCGAACGATCGGGAAGAGCCAGTCAACCAGGCAGTGGCGGAGCCAGATATTTATAGTTACAAGGGCCGTCCTTGAAAAATTCACATTGCAGGAGCCAAAATTAAAAATATCGACATACTTTCTATAGATTAAAAATATTTATACATAATATATACTTAAGAATATTTTTTCTTGCAGGGGCCGAGGCCCCCTTCAGCCCCTCCCTGTCTCCACCCCTGCAACCAGGCACCCTGTCATGCTCTAAAGCAAGGTAGAGGCTCCAGATCCAAGACAACAATGTATACCAAAAGTTAAGAAACAACAAGATGAGGAAACAGCTAGAAATGTGACCATGCCTCGCAAGAGGATGAGAATGACATTGAGAAGCAAAAACAAAAGTTCAAGGAAATACATTGGTGTATTTCGGTTGGGATGAGTTGATTACCCATGCCAAATAGCATAGCCAGCCGTAGGGATGTAAGAACACAGAGCAATAACTACTGAAATCACCAAGACTCGCACGGCATGGCCGGAAGATTGGCTCCCACAGGACAGCTTCCCCAGCCTGATCTCAATCACATTCACCATAGACAGGATCAAGAAAATGCAGCCCAAAACGGTCCCAATAGCAGAGCCCGTCATCCCAAGCTTCAACACTATGGTATTCACATGGACCTTTGAGGCCTCATCATCGTCTTTGCTGTTTATCACATTGATGGTCAGCTTCAGGCCCTGGGCCAGCAGAGAGGAGAAGAGGAAGAAGCTGAAGGAGACGACCTCGTACACCAGCAGCTTCTTCACCACGTCCGTCCCCGCGTCGCACCCCGAGCGCTCCTCCAGGCTTTTCTGGCCCGGGGTGGCGATCGACAGCCCCATGAAGACGGCCACGGAGAAGAGCGAGTTCACATTCACCAACCCGTCGAGCGCCGTCACGTGGACGCTGGTGGTGCGCCCTTTGTCAATATATTTTCTCAAAAGCAGAGCAACCCACACCATGGGCAAACTCACCAAGGTCAAGAGTTTGTGATTACGAGATTTACGACCTCAAAAGAAACAAAACCTATGTTTATGACAAAAAAACACGTTTTGCATGTGACTATGTGACAGACAATATGTGCTAACAATCCATGGAAAGAATACACAACAATGATATAAATTCTGCAATTTGAGAACAGAAAATATATTGATCGATGGAACAAGTGTACTTCATTTATATTTGAATATAAATATGTACCGATAAAAAATGTATATGTATAAATATATAAGGAGCACCAATGTTTTAAAATATAAAATCAAACAAGTGTACTTCATTTAGTTCGTAGTTCATATTCAACACTTCAAATTCAGTTCTACACAAAAGTCTTTTATACGGACAATAACCCTTAATTCAAACGTTAGCTTCCAGTTACAGCTTGTTGTATCGAACATAGCCTATGACTAAAGTTACTACAATAGTCATTACACTCAAGAAAACACATTTTTGTAAACAACTTTTATTCTAATCATAAATATATAACTTCTTCATTTTATAATGAAAGTATGACTCAATTAATATCAATATAAAATTTTAAAAATGAGAAAAACAAAATTTAATCAAGAGGAAATAAAAAGGGAAAAGTGTCAGATAGGTCCTCGAACTTACCTAAAAAGGTCAAATAAGTCCTTATATAGGAGCCTCTGTCCAGCCATCGCCATTTGGGGCGCTTCCCAGTGGAAATTTTTATGCAACTTTTTGAGCATCTTATTCATTAAGTCTAGTTTACTCATACCAAATTTCAGCTAAAACTTCAATCCGGAAGGCATTCAAATTAATTCTTGAAGATGATTGCGCTTTTAACTGCGCAGTTATCTTCAAGAATTAATTTGAATGCCTTCCTGATTGAAGTTTTAGCCGAAATTTGGTATGAGTAAACTAGACTTAATGAATAAGATGCTCAAAAAAGTTCATCAAAAAATTCCAGCGGGAAGCATCCCAAATGGTGACGGTCGGATAGAGCCTCTTATATAAGGACTTATTTGATCTTTTTATGTAAGTTCGAGGACCTATTTGACTATTTTTCCCGAAATAAAAATATTAGTAGTATTGACTGCATATTTGAAAAGACAAAATTTAAATAAATCTAAACTAGAATGTAATATGGGGTACTCCGAATATTTTTAGATACAAACCATATTTAAGCCTAAAATTTCAACAATTTATATCCTAATACTAATATCATATGTTGTTTCTGTTGTGCTTTATAATTTTTTCTTACCCAAGGGGGTTGGGGCTAGGGTGCTAGGGGAGCTTGAGGTTAGCAGAGCTAAAAGTGTTTCGATAGAGTTTCAAACCCAAAACCTTCTATATGAGAGTGAGTCGGCAAATAATTGAACTTGACCACTACGTTATGCTTTCTAATACAATATAATATCGGTTCTAATTAAATGTTACTCCCTCCATCCCACTTTAAGGTTCCCACACGATTTACAAAGTTTGACTGACCATAAAATTAACTTATCCCTGTTATTAATATAACATTTTAAATAAAATTTACATATTCAGAAACTACATTAAAATCGTTACAAAACCTGCAAAAAATAATTTAAATTTCATAAACTTTAGATGTATAAAGTAAAAGATTAGGAACAATGCATGTTGACCGGAGAATAGTGTATGAGAACCTTTAAATGGAACGGGGGAGTAATATTTTTTATTGAGATGAATTCCGACCCTATGACCTTTTCTGTGAGACTGCCACTATAATATCATCGAATGGAAACTAATATTACATGTTAATGGCTTCTTATCTATAACATTGTTTTCAAACAGAGTTCAAAGAGAAAACTGGAAGACGAGATCATAAACCAAAATACATCGAAAAGTTTTTCAACACCCAAAAAATAAAAGAATAATACATTGATATAAGATCTCGAAGTGTCACTAACCCTTGAAAAAAATGTCACAAACATTTGCCTTTTTTTATTTAATCCATTTAAAACTTCAATTTGGCACTTATCTCCATTTTAGCATTTCATATTACATCACTATGACACTATATATATGTGTATTGTGTATAAAGAATTAAATAAAATGGATCAAGACGACAGGATCAGGGTCCTCTGCGGCATCGGACGGCAGTATAGCAACGAGGACGGTCTCAAGATCGGCGAAGGAATGAATTATCTTTGGCGCTTAGAATTTTTTATCGAACGATCGGGAAGAGCCGGTCAGCCAGGCACCCTGCCATGCTCTAAAGCAAGGCAGAGGCTTCGGATCCAAGACAACAATGTATACCAAAAGTTAAGAAACAACAAGATGAGGAAACAGCTAGAAATGTGACCAAACACAAGAGGATGAGAATGACATTGAGAAGCAAAAACAAAAGTTCAAGGAAATACATTGGTGTATTTCTGTTGGGATGAGTTGATTACCCATGCCAAATAGCATAGCCAGCCGTAGGGATGTAAGAACACAGGGCAATAACTACTGAAATCACCAAGACTCGCACGGCATGGCCGGAAGATTGGCTCCCACAGGACAGCTTCCCCAGCCTGATCTCAATCACATTCACCATAGACAGGATCAAGAAAATGCAGCCCAAAACGGTCCCAATAGCAGAGCCCGTCATCCCAAGCTTCAACACTATGGTATTCACATGGACCTTTGAGGCCTCATCATCGTCTTTGCTGTTTATCACATTGATGGTCAGCTTCAGGCCCTGGGCCAGCAGAGAGGAGAAGAGGAAGAAGCTGAAGGAGACGACCTCGTACACCAGCAGCTTCTTCACCACGTCCGTCCCCCGCGTCGCACCCCGAGCGCTCCTCCAGGCTTTTCTGGCCCGGGGTGGCGATCGACAGCCCCATGAAGACGGCCACGGAGAAGAGCGAGTTCACATTCACCAACCCGTCGAGCGCCGTCACGTGGACGCTGGTGGTGCGCCCTTTGTCAATATATTTTCTCAAAAGCAGAGCAACCCACACCATGGGCAAACTCACCAAGGTCAAGAGTTTGTGATTACGAGATTTACGACCTCAAAAGAAACAAAACCTATGTTTATGACAAAAAAACACGTTTTGCATGTGACTATGTGACAGACAATATGTGCTAACAATCCATGGAAAGAATACACAACAATGATATAAATTCTGCAATTTGAGAACAGAAAATATATTGATCGATGGAACAAGTGTACTTCATTTATATTTGAATATAAATATGTACCGATAAAAAATGTATATGTATAAATATATAAGGAGCACCAATGTTTTAAAATATAAAATCAAACAAGTGTACTTCATTTAGTTCGTAGTTCATATTCAACACTTCAAATTCAGTTCTACACAAAAGTCTTTTATACGGACAATAACCCTTAATTCAAACGTTAGCTTCCAGTTACAGCTTGTTGTATCGAACATAGCCTATGACTAAAGTTACTACAATAGTCATTACACTCAAGAAAACACATTTTTGTAAACAACTTTTATTCTAATCATAAATATATAACTTCTTCATTTTATAATGAAAGTATGACTCAATTAATATCAATATAAAATTTTAAAAATGAGAAAAACAAAATTTAATCAAGAGGAAATAAAAAGGGAAAAGTGTCAGATAGGTCCTCGAACTTACCTAAAAAGGTCAAATAAGTCTTTATATAGGAGCCTCTGTCCAGCCATCGCCATTTGGGGCGCTTCCCAGTGGAAATTTTTATGCAACTTTTTGAGCATCTTATTCATTAAGTCTAGTTTACTCATACCAAATTTCAGCTAAAACTTCAATCCGGAAGGCATTCAAATTAATTCTTGAAGATGATTGCGCTTTTAACTGCGCAGTTATCTTCAAGAATTAATTTGAATGCCTTCCTGATTGAAGTTTTAGCCGAAATTTGGTATGAGTAAACTAGACTTAATGAATAAGATGCTCAAAAAAGTTCATCAAAAAATTCCAGCGGGAAGCATCCCAAATGGCGACGGTCGGATAGAGCCTCTTATATAAGGACTTATTTGATCTTTTTATGTAAGTTCGAGGACCTATTTGACTATTTTTCCCGAAATAAAAATATTAGTAGTATTGACTGCATATTTGAAAAGACAAAATTTAAATAAATCTAAACTAGAATGTAATATGGGGTACTCCGAATATTTTTAGATACAAACCATATTTAAGCCTAAAATTTCAACAATTTATATCCTAATACTAATATCATATGTTGTTTCTGTTGTGCTTTATAATTTTTTCTTACCCAAGGGGGTTGGGGCTAGGGTGCTAGGGGAGCTTGAGGTTAGCAGAGCTAAAAGTGTTTCGATAGAGTTTCAAACCCAAAACCTTCTATATGAGAGTGAGTCGGCAAATAATTGAACTTGACCACTACGTTATGCTTTCTAATACAATATAATATCGGTTCTAATTAAATGTTACTCCCTCCATCCCACTTTAAGGTTCCCACACTATTTACAAAGTTTGACTGACCATAAAATTAACTTATCCCTGTTATTAATATAACATTTTAAATAAAATTTACATATTCAGAAACTACATTAAAATCGTTACAAAACCTGCAAAAAATAATTTAAATTTCATAAACTTTAGATGTATAAAGTAAAAGATTAGGAACAATGCATGTTGACCGGAGAATAGTGTATGAGAACCTTTAAATGGAACGGGGGAGTAATATTTTTTATTGAGATGAATTCCGACCCTATGACCTTTTCTGTGAGACTGCCACTATAATATCATCGAATGGAAACTAATATTACATGTTAATGGCTTCTTATCTATAACATTGTTTTCAAACAGAGTTCAAAGAGAAAACTGGAAGACGAGATCATAAACCAAAATACATCGAAAAGTTTTTCAACACCCAAAAAATAAAAGAATAATACATTGATATAAGATCTCGAAGTGTCACTAACCCTTGCAAAAAATGTCACAAACATTTGCCTTTTTTTATTTAATCCATTTAAAACTTCAATTTGGCACTTATCTCCATTTTAGCATTTCATATTACATCACTATGACACTATATATATGTGTATTGTGTATAAAGAATTAAATAAAATGGATCAAGACGACAGGATCAGGGTCCTCTGCGGCATCGGACGGCAGTATAGCAACGAGGACGGTCTCAAGATCGGTGAAGGAATGAATTATCTTTGGCGCTTAGAATTTTTTATCGAACGATCGGGAAGAGCCGGTCAGCCAGGCACCCTGCCATGCTCTAAAGCAAGGCAGAGGCTTCGGATCCAAGACAACAATGTATACCAAAAGTTAAGAAACAACAAGATGAGGAAACAGCTAGAAATGTGACCAAACACAAGAGGATGAGAATGACATTGAGAAGCAAAAACAAAAGTTCAAGGAAATACATTGGTGTATTTCTGTTGGGATGAGTTGATTACCCATGCCAAATAGCATAGCCAGCCGTAGGGATGTAAGAACACAGGGCAATAACTACTGAAATCACCAAGACTCGCACGGCATGGCCGGAAGATTGGCTCCCACAGGACAGCTTCCCCAGCCGGATCTCAATCACATTCACCATAGACAGGATCAAAAAAATGCAGCCCAAAACGGTCCCAATAGCAGAGCCCGTCATCCCAAGCTTCAACACTATGGTATTCACATGGACCTTTGAGGCCTCATCATCGTCTTTGCTGTTTATCACATTGATGGTCAGCTTCAGGCCCTGGGCCAGCAGAGAGGAGAAGAGGAAGAAGCTGAAGGAGACGACCTCGTACACCAGCAGCTTCTTCACCACGTCCGTCCCCGCGTCGCACCCCGGGCGCTCCTCCAGGCTTTTCTGGCCCGGGGTGGCGATCGACAGCCCCATGAAGACGGCCACGGAGAAGAGAGAGTTCACATTCACCAGCCCGTCGAGCGCCGTCACGTGGACGCTGGTGGTGCGCCCTTTGTCCTCCGATGAAGACATTGATCTTCTGCTCTGGTCAAGAGATGGTAGTATTTCCTACCTAGCTTTTTCCCTCTCTTGGTATATTCTGAATGCGGGAAAGGGGGGCTTTTATCTATCAAACTGTGGGTTGATGATAGCTTTTGAAGGAAAGGGGTTAAAGGGGTGTGGAAATTTGGAATGTTTGAAGCTTTTTTGCTATGTTTTTTGGACTTGAAAAAAAGTGGTGTCTTTGCGGAATGGCAGTTTCATACCAGAGACCAACTGATATCATGATTCATTCATGACACAGAGCAATGCACACGAAACTACATAAGGGAGATCGAGTGGGAGACTAATATCATCATCACCTTAACTCTCCCAAAGTCGTACATAGTAATTTGTAAATGGTATCTTTATTCCTCATAACAGTTTTTTTAGAGTAAAAAGAAACTTATGTTAATCCAATTCATGGTTACCCAAAGAGCTTACAATAACATCAGGCTGGGAATATAAAATAACCTCATTATATTTAAATATCCTAGAGTGGAGCATTATTGATAATAAATAATTGATTAATATTTCCATAAATAATTACTTAATATTGCATATCCCAGCATTATTGTACACGAAGCAACATTCCATCGTTTATATTACTCACTTAAGTGTTATACACTATTAAAAATTAACTTAAAGTAGACTATTTTGTTAGGTTATATGACCATTTCTCCCTTTAGATCTTAATAAAGTGACTTTCTTTTCAAAAGAGAAAGTGTTTTTACAAAACTTATCTTCATGAAAAAATACAAACTTGATAAATGATAATTAAATAACTAAGAGTTTAGATATTTTTAGTGCCAACTATTACGAGCTCGTTTGGTGACACTAAAATTGGCCGATTCTACTGAAATTTATGAAGTTCTGGCTGAAGTGGCTGTATTGGCTGATTCTGTTGATTCATGAAAAAATTATATTTAAAATATTTTTTATTAATAAATAAAATAAAAAATTATATGAAAAAATAGTTAAAATGATCCTCTACAGTAACTTCGGCCAATACAACCAGAAAAGTAACTTCAACCTTACTTTTTCAGCTTATTACACAATTCAACGCACGAAATAAAAAATTACGTGTTTGGTGAAAAAGCTGGCTGATAAACCTGATAAGCCGAAAAAAGGGGTCACCAAACGAGCTCTACATCAATAATACTTTTGGTACTCGTGTTAAAACTTTTCACCTTTGAACTTTTCCATTCTTATAGGAACATTTTAGTTTTTTTATTTCTTTTACTTTTTTATAGTGACACTTTTAGTCATTCCCTTATGATTTCATTGTAATGGGTGGAGGATCAAAGGTCACTTTTGCCAGAAGTAAAAGTGATTTTTTTTAAATTGAGTACCAAAAATGTGTACGGCACATTAGTCAAAGAAGAAAAGGTGAAAAAGTTAAAACATGAATATTGAAGTGTCACTAGCACAGTAGATACAGAACCAAAATGAAAAAATCTCAAAATAACTAATGTGTATGTTTTGACATGCTGCTTAGCTAGAGGGTTGAGTATGAGAATCACTACTCCCAAACATTCCAAAGGGAAGTTTGAGACCAAAAACTTTTGCAATAAAGGAGAACCAAGAGACCATATATCTATGAACAGCCACTCCACCAAGTGCCAATGTAGATGTGTCCCTAGTAAAAAGAAGCTTCATCCACTCACTAGTCCCACATGGATGTAGTGTGAACCAAGGCTGATTCAGGTATGGGTGCTCCTACAGGTATATGATGTAAGATAAATGCTGGGTTAAAACTATAGGATGTAAATACAATTGGAGGTAAATAACTTTACTCTAGTAACCTCTTGTGTTATAAAGGTCCATTTGTGTACTGTCAGTTCCTGCCTTGTGCTTTCAGGGATGTTCTTTTCCAGCTCTTGCAATGCCAAAGGTTGTCCATCTGGGAGATGAAAACAACTAGCATCAAAATTATACTATAATTCATATCTAGTACACATAATATGTCTGGCAGGGAATTGGGTCTGCTTAATTTTGACTTTGTCTATTACATCGCTTTATTAGTTTAACCGTTCATATTTTTTTGCTCATTAGTATCAACTAGTAATTTCAACCGTAGCATTGAAGATAGCAGGTAGAAATTTAATCTCCAGTTTAGGATTTATTTATATTATGGTCAGGATTAATTTATCATTAAAAATTTTAAAAGTGGGGCTATTTTCAGTGTGAAATTGAATTATTGTATGCTGATGGGCAAAAGAAACTGGACTGTTGATTTAGTTTTTGGCCAAAATCCTGACAGAAATATGGTCAGGCACATTTAACTTGATCTTTCCTCTTAGAATATATGTTGTCTCATTTTTAAACATGGACATGTTTCTAAAAAATACATAATTAAACTCATTCAACGGTCTCCACCGCAATTTCAGCCTAATTTTACACTTGTTTTTTAAGCACTCAGAAAGGGTTTAGTAAGAGGGGTGGAATACTTAAATATAATCCATAAAACCTAATGACCTGTTTGAGGCACAAATGTGTAGAATTGGACATACCACTCCAATATGCACGGAAGTATAGCACAGGAACCCTATAAGATAAGCTGTAAACAATGTGGAAGTCGTAACAGCACCTTTCACATCTCTGAGGTTGAACCTTTAAACAGAAACAAAAGGGTGAGGCTCCTTCAGAGAAAGATGAGTATGAAAGATCATTAATTTCACGTAATATGTCCAAAGAAATTAAGAATCTGAAGCACCAACACAAACGAAACAAAATCTACAGACCAATGCAGCACTATCAATAATGTCATCTTCCTCCAAGCAACCTGTCTCTTTTATTATACCGTCGCCATATTCATGATTATCTTCCTGAAGAGAATGAGAAGAAAGTATGAAATTAAGGGCTTGTTTGGTCAGGGGTTGAGAGCAGAAGAATTATTTTCATTTTATTAAATTATCTCTACTTTTTTGCCTTAGACTAGAAAATAACTACTACACCTCAGTTCCAAAAAAAAGGTCACATTCCACCAAGGTACAACTTTTATTTTCAAAAGGTATAACTATTAGACATCATCAATTAAAGCTATGCTCTAAAATTTGAGTGTTTTGTTTAACCACAAATAGCACTCTAAGTCTAAACCTGTTTTTTGGCACTTTTCCTTTTTCGAAAAAATAGCTTTCTTTTGTTAAAAAAGGATTTGTTTTTTGAAAGAAAAATATAGCTTCAAAGAGGACTCTTTTTTCAGGGACAGAGAAAATATATGTGCAGTTAAATCCTATATACCTCATTTTTCATCTTGGCTTTCTTTTCAACTATCTTAGTCTAAGAATAAATTAATAAAATAGATATCACCCATCCCCTTCTCTCTTCTCTAAAATCCCCAACCAAACAAGGAGTAATGAATTTCTCTATATGAAGTATCAGGTAAGCTCTCCACAACGTGACTGAGTTAAAGTATGAACTACCAGCACATACCACGGTAGACCCGGGAGGTGGAATTACACCATCCACGCAGAGATAACCGTCTACCTGAATAAATAAATTAAAACAGAAAGTAACAATTTTATTAAATGCATCTTTGAATGTGTCACTAAGAAAACAAGCAAACTGTGGGTGTAGGGCAGTACTCCAGAGGAAGGAACCCCAAGAAGCTTTGGACATCTGCACCATGACCATTGAGGAAAAGCAGGGTTAAACTTCTGCCATTGCTCACTAAATGCACAAGCAGCAATGTAGAACTCTCTAGATGAAATGCTCCCATCCCAGGACCCTTTATCAATTATACTCCTTTCTGATGACATTACAGTCTGAACAGAGACTCAGACAGCCAATTTCGTACACTGTATGTGTTCAAATTCAAATATAGCATCTATAGTGACAGCAACCTTTTTTTAAATTGACTCAATTATGAATTATCGATTTCAATTGTTCTTTTCCGGAAAGCACAGACACCATAAAAGAAAAGAATCTAAAGCTTAAAGCCTTAAATACTGCCATAAAGATGAACTGAACAGCAAAGAATTCTTCTCTGAAGTGTGAAAACAATTCAATATGCTGCAAAAAAGTTTAGGCATATCTGTACCTTTTCCCTAAAATTTATCCATCTCCATTTCCTCTGTAATCCAAATGAGAAATACATTCATAATCTTTTATAATTAATTTGATCGTATCTATAACAAGAGAAAACTTATATAGTCTGTTATGGCTGCATAAAGACAGGTGGGAGCTAATTCTAGCCTCATTAAATGAACTGCTTTAAAATTCGTTATACCTAATAATTATCTTCTTCCTTGAGCTAGTTGTGATTCCTTGAGTTGGAGAAAGATCTCAGATAAACTTGCAGTTGATATCCCTGTACTGGAGTGAATGCTGAATAAGAGTAGCCTCAGAAGATTTGTAATGATTGATTGACCAAAATGTTCTCCTTATCATGCTTATTGACTGAAAAAAACAAATTATATATATATATATATATGTGTGTGTGTGTGTGTGTGTGTGTGTGTGTGTGTGTGTTTTGGTTCAAATAAGCACACGATCTTATGAGAGAAATGAGAACGAATCTGGACCGTTAGATTTGCTTCAAGTGAAATTCAGTGTGCATTAGATGAAACTGTAATGTGCATTAGGTGAAATTGAAATGTGCATCACAAAGGGTACGATAGAGTGACATTATGTGCAGTTGAATTGTGCATTACGTGAAATTGAAATGTGCACTAGGTGAAGCTGAAATGTGCAGAATAAAAAGTACGATGTGATGTTATTTTTGTACTTTTTTCCCGCACATCAGTTTTATCTAATGCACACTTGAGTTTAAATTTTTATTTTGCACATTTCAATATCATTTAATGCACATTTCAGTTTCACCAAATGCACAATTTGGTTCCACATAATACAATCCAACGGTCCAGATTCGTTCTCATTTTTCTCCTAAGATCTGTTCTTACCGGAACCGCTCCTTCGCTCCTTATATATATATTATAAGGAAAATTCTACCGTGCATCACTAAATAGAGAAGGTACCGGTGCACACTCTTAAAACAATCAAATTACAAAATCCTACCACGGTCACATCCTAGTCAGCTTAGTATAGGAAATTCTATATTTTGCATTTAGTCCTCAGAAAATGACCAAGTTAAATGTTCAACTTAGTTATCTGAGAAAGCTGATCTCAGATAAACTTGCAGTTGAGATCCCTGTACTGGAGTGATTGCTGAATAGGAGTAACCTCAGAAGTTTTGTAATGATTGATTGACCAAAATGTTCTCCTTATCATGCTAATTGACTGAAAACAACAAATTATATACGGAGTATTATAATGAGGAAAATTCTACTGTGCATCACTAAATAGAGAAGGTACACTCTCTTAAAACAATCAAATTACAAAATCCTACCACGGTCACATCCCAGTCAACTTAGTTAAATTACAAAGAAAATGACCAAGTTAAATGTTCAAATACTGATTAAGTTAGTCCAGAAAAATAAAAAATTTCCTCATTAGTCGGATGTTCACCGCGACGACGATGCCTCCTTTTCAACTATTGCTGATACCTTGATGTTTTTCTTCCTTCTGTGGTTCTGTCAGTGGCGTCAAATCTCTTTCCTGTAACCCTATGGAAAGTGTGGTGATGGACTTCTGATGAGAATCAAGATTCAAATTAATAATGGCATCAGGTTCTCATTTACATGATCCTCTCCCTCTCGTTGCTCATCAAAGCTTCACCGTTTGATGCTACGAAACCTTCAGCAAAAAAAGAATCAGAGCAGCGCTGTCAGGGACCAAATACAGAGGAAGAGATGTCTTCCTCTGGAAGCTGAGGGGCAAGAAGCTCGACAGCCAGGAATGAACACCCCTCTCAAACTCCCAGACAACCATTTTATAGCTCCTCTGCTTTTCTATCATTGTTCCCTAACTTCTCTAATCAAACTACTTACGCTTTATTAATTATCATTCTTTTCAGTGAAACTAACATAGTGCAAAAGAATCTAAGAAAACTACGTAGTATATCACAGGTTTGGGAAAACTTGTCTAACATAAAATTCTAAAGTAACTGCTTGCATTTCACAAACACCATTGTCTAAATTTAAACTGGTGCATGTCAAACAACCTAAACCCCGATTGAAAGAGGTTGAATCTAAAATGTCAAAGATTTTACAAGCATCTTATTTGTAAACTCAAGTTGGATACTTGGATTGTATATCTAAGAAAAGCCTGGCAGAAATATGACAACTAGTTATTGAAACAGGAACATGTCTCTTATGGCATAAACTCAAATTCGTCGCTCCCTCATTCATCCTGTCCTAAGCCCCCTCTATTGCAATTGGCATATGAACATTAAGACAGGGCATCATTAAAGAAATAAGGACTTCGAGTGTTTTTCTTGCCTCTTTGCGTTATAGCCGGAGTGTAATTTCTTTTGGCGCCGCAGGTTCTTTGAGTCGAGTTCTTTTTCCCTTTCACTGCGCTTTCCACTGTTTCTACGACAACGGTTGGGTGACTTGGGTTTAGGAACTTGGTTTTTTGTTTCGGTTTGTGATTACTCTGTTTTTTGTAGTCATGGACCTGGTTCGGGCCGCCCGGCCCGCTACTGTGCGGGCCCGAACCGGCGCGGTTCTCAGGTCCAGGTCCGGGCTCGGGCCTTGTATTTGGCGAACCGGCCGGGTCGGGCCCGGGTCCGGGCTGAATTGTTTTTTTTTTTTTTTGGGTTACCCGGGTTGGGCTTGATGGTTAGGAGGGGTTTGGGGGGTGAGGGGGGTTAGGAAAGCAAAAAAAAAAAAAATAACCAAACCGGAGGCCCAGCCAGGCCCGGATCCGGTGGCTACCCGGGCCGATCCCGGGCCTTCCTTCCCAAAAAAAAGCCTGGCCGGGCCCGGCCCGGGTCCATGACTAGTTTTTTGTTTGTGATAATGATCGCTTTTAAACAAGTTAAGTATTTTTTTGAAATTATATGAAAAAAATTATTAATAATAAAGATTGGTATTTGATGAAAAAGTATTTTTTGGTAAGTAGAGTATTTGCTGAAGAAATATTTTTTGGTGTGATAAAAAAGTGAAGCATTTAAAAGCATGATTCTCTCTGTGTGACTGTTTAGTTTTTCACTTAAAATTGCTCAACAATAAGTAGAAGTTAATAAAACATTAATTTTAGGTATTTCCATTCAAAAAAATTAAACAGATGACCAAATTTTGTGAATTTTCTAGCACCATTTGGAAATGAATTTTAGCATGTCTAGGTATAAAATGTGTTATGTGTCTTGTGTTTTGGTGAAGTTGCACGTAGGGTTGGATTCGGGCCGGGTCGGGCCCGGGTCGAGCCAAGGCCCGACGGGCTTTCTGGGATTTGGGGTTGGGCCTAGGACCAGCCCGGGTATCCACCGGGTCCGGTCCAGGGCCGGGCCGGGCCTCAGGCCTCTATATTTTTTTTTTTTTGCTTTTTCTAATTAACCCCCGACACCCCCACCCCACCCCCCAAACCAGCCCAAATGGCCCAAAATACCCAGTCCAACCCGGAAAGTTAAAAAAAATTAAAAAAAAAATTAGAATTACGCCCGAACCGGTCCCGGAACTGGCTGGGCCGGTTCCATTTTCCCCATACCCGGCCCGCCACCCTCCCTAAACCGGGCCAATGACCCGGAACCGGTACCCGGTTCCCGGGCCGGGCCGGGCCGGGCCCACACAGTACCGAGCCAGTTCCCGAGCCGGGTGGCCCAAACCGGGTCCATCACTGGTTGCACGTAGTTAACAAGTGTGAAAATAATTTTTTTTTTGTGACTTGAGATTGACATTAAAGCACAAATGCACAATTGTGTCCAAGCTGTCTTGCCTAAGGAGATGTCTGCCCTTTAAAAAAATATTATTTACAGTAAATCATTCTTCTTCTATTTATAATGATTTAGTCCTACAAAAAGTTGGATGAAATGTGCTACTCCTACAAAAAAGACCTACAAAAAAGTAGGATAAAAATTAGTCCTACAAAAAAGTGGATAATCATTCTTCTTCTATGAGTGAATCATTAAAAAAAAGACCTAAGTAGATGAAATGTGCTACTACGTATTTTTTTAGTTCTACACTTCTACTAATGGTATATTGGTATCAGTATGCTATTGGTCTTAAATTTTCATCAAGGGCAAAAATTATGAGGACCCTTGAGGAGGCAGTATCAGCGGAGGTAGTATCAAATATTGATGTGTTAACTAGATTGTGTGAAATTTGAATTTTTAACATCAGCTAAATATAACGTTGCGATTATTAATCAGTACATGACTACATACTTAATACATTATTTCCTTCAAGTAATTTCACACTACTTTTTATTTGCTAGGGCAAGTTATCCAAAGTCCAAACACATAAAGAGAATCAATATCAAACACTTCAATGAGAATCAAACCTATGATTCTCCTTGTTAAATCTCCCACATGTGTGAAACAATTTTTTAGCATTATATTCTAAATCGTGTATATTCTCATTTATTTTCCATTTTACCTGTAACACCATTTTCAACCGTTTTATCTTCTTGAGAAGATGTTAAGTTTAAATGAAACTTGTAACAGATCATATACTCTACCTGTTATCCAAAGCTCTATATATTATCTTCATTCATACTAAATAAAACAATCATATCGCCTCTGTTTCTCTGATAGTATGATGCCCTCAAAGATTGATCATATAAAATGTAACTTCCTATCCAATACTCTTTTGAACGAGGTTCAATAAAGGGGATACATCTTGGGGTATTATGGTGGGGAAAGAGAACAGGTATCCGTAATTACTGAATGCAACTTCATAAGTTGGGCTGGGAAGTTGTTGAAGGTGTCCAGTTTAAAGCCTTCAATATGAAAGCATATGTAAAGGCAACTTCCTTGAGCTTTTCAAACCTGCACCCGAAATGAGGAATGATACAAGGAAAAGTACATTGTCACATCACTCTTAGGTCAAGTTTGTATAGACTCGATACAATGAATGGTCAGCATTATATTGCTAAGAATCAGATAAAAACACGTTTAATTGTGAGAATTCACCAAACCCATGGGATTTGAGCAAAACCCATGGTATAGGAGGGGCATGAGATGCACCCAATTTCAAAAATTGATCTAGGATGTTTTTACTTGAACTGGTTTCAGTCTCATACCATACCGGAACAGACCCGACTTAAACAAGTCGGATCAGACCAGACCAGACTTTGATAGTAATAAAATACACATAGAGCAAACATCTACAAGACTAGACCAAACCAAAGTTAAACAGGCCAGACCAGGAAAAACACCCTTATTGGCAATTTGGTATATTTTACTTATTCTAGCAAACAAAGTACTTGTATATTTTGTCAAAACACAATTTTACTAGATGTTCTACCTTTCAGAAAATTCAGCAGATTCAATCATGTGAGCCAAACAACTTATCAAATGGGCCCGAGACCAGTGGTGGAGCCACCTTAGTTCAAAGGTGTTCACATGAACACCTAAATTTTTGAAAAACATGTTAGTATACATGTATATAATTGGTTTAATTATTTATTGTTCTTTCAAGTTTTACTTGTATAAAAAATATGAACACCCAAAACCTAAATCATAAATCCGCCACTGCCCGAGACTTTCAAGACTAGGAAATTCTTGGGAATTCTGATCCAAAACGTTGGAATACAGCTGTGATTCCAAGGGATTGAGTATATATGTCCAAGCAAAGTTGAAGAGCCTTATATTATATTTAAGATTCCAATTTAATCTTAAATGGTTTAATACACCAGGTGTAAATCTCCGTCAATATGCTTTCTTAATGACTTATAGTTAAGCTAATTTAAAAACTCAATTGCAATAAATTTAATGTCAGGCACTCTAGCATAGTGAGAACTAAGGTGATGACGGTTTAGGCAAACAAAGCGGTAGAGCAAATTATCACACAAGCTTGCATGTGCTGGGTGAGTTAGAAGATCATACCTTCCCGATTTCGAAGAGTGCCCAGCGCTGAATTCACATCTGAACAGTAGTATATTGTCATCAGTCTTCTTATCTCTTAACTTGGCTACAAACTTTGCTGGTTCCGAATATAGAACACGTGTATCTATAACAAAGTACCAAAACACACATTAAAGTTTCTATACTAGAAGGTAAATAAATGACTACAACAGTCAGGACCCATACTATTAAAACTTCAATAGAGTGATACGGTTGATACCCATAGTTATTATTCCATTTGTCTAATCAAGAACAATTCGAAGAGTTCTATAATTCTACAACTGTAATACAGTTTGCATTTAACACAAGAGCAGCAGGTTGACACAGTTTAACCCCCTCCCAGGGCCCTTGGTTATGACAAAATATATGCAGCTATAAAAATCTAATATGGTATTAATGAACTTCAACTGCACGACCAGTCGACCAGCTGGGGAGCTGTCGCTATTCTCAGAATTATAACGCAAGCTAAAGCAAGTTTGAAGCACTAGTCATCTCAAATTCCTCTTTTGAACTTTGAAGTTTGAGGGACAAATTCACTTACCATTTAAAGCAGTTGTAACAAGAATTGCGGGGTAGTTTTGTGCCTTTACCTGTGGGAAAAACACATCAAGTGAATCAGCAACGACAATCAAAGCATGCTTTAATCTCATAACTTTATAGGAGGTACTCCCCCGTCCCTCACAACTTTATCAAGTTTTTGGTTCATATTATTTATCTCCTCGAAAAAGAAATTGTGATTATTTCTATTCATCTATGTCTGAGTCAAACATGACAAACTTTTGAAGGAAAGAGGAGTATTATTAAGCACTTTAGATGAAACTCTTCTTATCAGCCAATTACATTATCAACAGGAGAATACGACTTCATGTAGAAATAATATTCTTCTTGACGAGGATCCCCCCATTCCTGCAACAACAATAAAAGAAACCAAAAACAATTATTGGTATCCCAAACCTAGTCTAAACCTACAAATGTATCCATATGTTTCTAACACTAAAGAAACAGTTTAAGAAATTGTATAGGGGTGATAAATTAATCAAAAACAATTGATACTTTACCTAAAATCCATTTAATAAAAGCCACCTTAGCATTTATGTTTGTCTTGGGGAAGGGGTATATTGAATAGTATCACAAGAGGAAAATTGTGAAAGAACGCTTAATGTGCACAGATTTCATTAATGGACAAATAAAAAGAATCAAGGAAAATTGCCAGCATACGCTAATATATAGAAAAGGCTGAGTAGTTGATAAGATGCAAAAGATAAAGATAAAAGCAAACCTCCCACTCAGAAGTTGTAAGAGGAATAGTTGGGTCAAGCATTGTGGTTAAAACATCCAGAAAAGGAACTTCAGCTACAGCTGCCTTAAATAAATCAGGACGCATATTCACTGAAGCACCAATCAGTAACCCCCCAGCACTTCTACCATTAATGCATAGCTTTTCTTTGGTACAATACCCCTTCCCAATCAAATACTCTGCACAAGAAATGAAATCTGTGAAAGTATTTCTCTTCTTCAGCAGTTTCCCATTTTCATACCACGGCCTCCCCATTTCACCACCCCCACGAATATGAGCAATTGTATAAATGAATCCTCTGTCCAACAATGAGAGTCTCGCTGCCTTGAAATATGGATCAATGCAAACCTGTTAAGTATTTGAGGTTCTCATCCGTTATTTAGTAATTTGGATAAAGCAGCTATGAGTAGTGTGTTATACCTCAAACAAATTATAACTGAATCCCTTCTGAAGATTTTAAAAAAATTGTGGCTTCATATAGTTGACAGTTTGACACATAATCCGACCTTAATATACAGAAATAAGATTCAGGTACCCCATTCAAAAGAACTCAGAAAACTTGATGTCATAACATGTATTTCTAAAATATCAAATAACTTGAATTACACTTGAATACTCAACATGTAGCAAATTTTTTATTCTAAGAGTGTAATATACCTCATAAGAACCATAACCATAAAGAAGAAGAGGATCTGAACCGTCAAGCTTCACAAGATTCTTATTATAAACAATTGATATAGGTATTTCAACCCCATCTGAAGCAGTAGCCCATTTCCTTTCAGTCACATAGTTTGATGAATCAAAGCCTTCCAATACCTGAATCATATGATGAACTAAAATATCATGAAGGAAAAGGAACATGGAAACTCAATAGATATAGAAGTGATCCCTTTTTGTTCACTCCATTTGGTTGGGTTGAGAGGGTGATCAAACAACTGTCATCTAATTTTTTTAAATGAAATTAAAGAAATGATAATTCATACTCTAGGAGGTGCAGAGAGAGACAGAGGAATCACAACTAATATCATGAAAAGCGTATAGGTTTAATAATTTTGAAAAATTCTTATATTGACGATGAAAATAGTTCTACAGAGACATAGGCCCCGACTAATGCACCTGAAAGTTCGAAACTATTTCTACACAAACTCTAACCTAATGCAAGGAACTTGACAGAGATAAAAAGTAAAATTTCTCAACTAGCTGTGCTTGAATTAATCTTGCTCAAGTGTATGCCACAATGCAACCCATCCCGAGATCATTTTAACATGTGGCCATAATACATTCATAACCACACTAATAACTTACCGTGTCAATCTTCTTCAAAACAGAAACTCCAGTGTCCATGTCATAGTCATATACAGAAGGAGGAGTTTTGAGGGAGCTATAGGAAAACCTTAGGATGCTGGATGTAAATTGAGACTTTGATGGATCTACGGAGTATATTGGATCAATAAAATCAACAGCTCGACCACCTTTAAGTTTCTCAAAGGGCTCTCCAACAGCAGGAAGGTTATACACAGTTATTTTGGGCAAACCTTTTTCACGCTCATAAACAGCAATGTGATTGCGAAAAAGTTGAATGTCTTGGATCTTTATGCTGCAGATGAACACATTATTACCTAATTGCTCAAAATGTGAAAATCGTGAATGTAGTGGTAACCAAGAACGGTAGTTTTTCATATATATGTACACTAGAAAAGTTATATAGCAAAGAGGACGGAACTTTTAGACCCAAAAATCATGAAGAGAGAGAGAGGCTTCACAAGGCAAGAAGTTCTTGATAAAAAAAATGAGTACAAGGGAAACAAAAGAAAAGGCCATAATGATTATAAATTATAATGGGTGTAGACGCATACCTACTAATCATTTTTATCATTATAATTATAATAAGATAAAATGGCTCAAAATAATACAAACTATTCGACATAGACTAAAAACAATCCCATCTTTAGAATTTACAAATTGATAGCGAAACGATTTCAATATAAACAATTTCAACTCTACTTCTTATCTCTTTATACTATCTTCCTCAACTCTCTCTCTCTCTTCACACTTCCTCTTCTAAATCAAACAACCCTTAAGAGATAACAGTGAAGTTGCTGCCTGTAATCACTAGATTAAGCATAACTGTTGGATTATAAAGTATTACCTTGGTCGGTGGGGAAGAAGGACAGTTGTTTTTGATATATCCTCCACGGGGCATGCTAGCAATTCAGAGTTAAAACATTCATCACTCCTCTTCTGGATAAAAAAATGATTTCCCCGATGACTAACATATGTTTCAACTCCGCTTACTCGTGGTGTCAAAAGGACTAACCCATCTTCAAGTTTTGAAATGTCTAGATATAAAACAAATCTTGTAGTTTTACTCCCGGGAGATATAAATAGATATTTCTTGCTCTCAGATTCCAGAAGATCTAATGAAAACCTATCATCCTCTTCATGAAATAGGCAGGTGTCATGAGCTTGGTCTGTTCCCAACCTGTGCAACCACGCCTACAAATACAATATCAACAAAGAACTTTCATTGATAGCCATAAAGTTGTTGACCTGACCTGAACTGTATAGACCTTAAGTAACACTGCCTCCGTCACAATTTGTTTACCCCCTTTTCACTATTCGTGCAGTCAACCATACTCCTTTTTACTCTAATTTTTGTTTATCAAACTTTTATCATATTTGAGTTGAGTTTTACAGTTCAATAGACGCTATAGTGTGGTTTCTAAAGGAATGTTTAAAAGAGCTAAATAAACTGTCTTGCAGATTTTTTCTTTAAACAAGTTAAAGTAGTGTTTTCAAACAGGTGCTTATGCTTAAACTCCTTAAAGTTAAGCAGTTTCAAGCTAAAAGAGCAGAGGGAGGGGTGTTTAACTGTTTAAATCTGCTTTTCGATTTTTCTGTTATAAACATACCTTTTTCACCAAATACTCTAACTTTTACTTTTTTTAAAATCACTTTATAAACACTACCACGTGTTACTATTAATAACTTTTCATATAATCTCTAAAATAAATCACTTTTCAAAAGTAGAAGCAAAAGCAAACACTCTTTATGCATGATGTAAACTTTAATGGTTAATACTAATTTAAATATGAGCAGAGAAGGTGAGTCTCGTAATCAAAATAGAACGGAAGTAGTAATAAAATAAGCCATAAAAATATAGTTTTAATTTTTTATGGAGTTTGCAGCTTGAAAAAAATGAATGCCATTGAATATTATGAGATGCCAATTACATAGAAGCTATTTGTATAATAATCCTCAGGTGTATATAAAGGAATTAAGTGGGTTCTGTGGTTGAAATTTAATGAGTAAAATGAATGCCATTGAATATTATGAGATGCCAATTACATAGAAGCTATTTGTATAATAATCCTCAGGTGTATATAAAGAAATTAAGTAGGTTCTGTGGTAGAAATTTAATGAGTAAAATCCAAGTTTAATCTCTCATTATTTATAATTATTTAACATAGCATGAAAGCTGCCTTCATAGGCCATTCTGGCAAACTCCATCTTTTTTGTGTGAATAGTACCACTTCCGGATAAAATTTATCTCTTTTTATACATATTTGATGTTAGTTAATTCAATTTCAAGATGCAATCTTGTTAACACAGCTTTCATGTTTACAGCAAACTTTGATATTGTGACCAAAATGCTAGGCTAAATGTCATTTCAGATATGTATTACTGTATTAATAATTAAACTGAGAGACACAACTTCTAGGCTCTAGCTCATAGTCTTTTATGAAACACGTGTTCCAACTGGTGAAAACCTCATATTAATGAAAACAAAATATCCTCAACATAAATATAACAGGATTTGCAAGAAAGGTTACAACATGGCATGTTAGTCTAGGCCAATTTCCCTACCTTGTCAGGCCGAAGAGTTTCATCCATTGTGACATAAACTATGGCCTCATCACCTGCCCATTCAAGTTCTGATGTCAAACCAACAAGAGGCTTTCCAACTGGTGCTCGAGATTCAATGTCAATAATATGAACAGTATATATCTCATCTCCTTTTGTGTCTTCGGCATAAGCCACTAGCTTATTGTTAGGACTAACCTGATAGAAGGAAACAGTAGGAATGACAGAAGTATAGAGCCCAGGATGATAAAGCAAAATGCCCAAGAAACAAGGTAAAGCATGTAGTCCTTACTTTAAAAGCACCAATAGTGTAAAATTCACAGTCTTGAGCTTTAACATTCTCGTCAAGGATTACATGCTCTGGTGGGGCATCCGGCCCCGTTGGCATGGTATCATAAACAGATAATGCTGCTTCCTGGTTTGGTGCAAGGCGTCTACAGTGTTGAGCATATTCCTTGCCTTGTTGTGTCCTTTCGTAGTAGTAATAAGGCCCTAGTCTAATAGGTGCTGATATATCATCTTCCTTGATTCTTGCTCTTATCTCAGCATATATCTGTTCTTCCAATTTTTTTGTGCCTAAATAAGTCATTGAAGGGCATGTTTGGTAACGGTTGTTTTGCTGAAATGACTCGCATTGCTGAATATTCAAAGGAAAAAGTGTTTGATAACCATACATGGTTCTCAAAATTTACTTATTCTGCTTATTTGAATCTTTTGCTCCACAGCCTCCACATAAGGCTAAAAACGGGTTTTAATTGTTACTAATTCATATTCCAGAATGAAAATTTGCATATAATCATTGAGGGTGACTTCAGCTAGGCACATTATTAACTTCGCAGAGAAAAGTAGGCAAATTTGATGACCTAATGTATACTTCAAATCCCTTCAACCCATAAGTGCATTACTCTTAGAGTCTTGAAACTCTAATGAAGCATTAAAGAAACCAGGGAACTCTAGAAGATACAAGGAGTTAGTTATGTTCATGCTCTTCTTCATTCACGTGCACCTGCAGAAGCTCAACTCAACAAATACTTCAATTTCGACCGTCCACAACCCACAAATTATCTTATATGACCCCCAAATGCATTTGTTCCCATGAATGTGAAAAATAAGTTTTTTAGATTCAAGTTTAAATGAATGAAACACGTGAAAGAAGAGATCAAACAAAAGAGCAGACGAACCAGACATGACGCGATCAGTGTAGTCATTTTCCTCCCGGAGGTGAGCGAGAATTTCAGGGTCCGAGCGGCTATCGTCTCGCAGCCAATAGTAGTCGTCTACTCTCACGTCGCCGAAAAGCTCCATCTCGTGCCTCACCTTCTTCGCCACTGGCGGAGTAGGCATGCTAGCTGAAGTGTCAGTACTCATCGTTCGAGTGGGAAGTCGAACTATGCGAGAAATCCTCTTGGGCGTTGATTGACAAGCTAGAGCTTCGCGGAGTAGAGAAGAACGAGAGCTTAAAACATTGATAAAGCTGAGAGGACGAAGCATCCGGTCTAGCGTCCGCAATCACTCATGTTTGGTACCTCACATATACGTAGAATAAAGAAATACATTTGGCAAATATGGAGTAGTTTACAGAGGTGTTTGGATGTGATATTGTGATTGTTAAAAGTAAAAGCGAAGTGTTTGGGTGAAAATTGAGAATTGTGCTACAAGTGAAGAAGAGGGCAACATTGCAAAAGTTGTTTTCTTAAAATTAAAATGGTGAAAGAAATTCTGGTCAACCTGGTTTTGTATAGTGAGAGAAAGAACTTCACTGACCACATATTGAGATTCAACCTTCCGTTGTACACTTTTTGTCTCAAGAAAAGGAATTTACGGTTGCTTTGGAAGCACTAGCTCAAAATTTATCCGTATTTGACATTCCTTCTAGTTAGACCTCATGTCATTTTATATTAAGACATACGAAGTATATGGCATGTCATGTGCTAGTTAGACTCCAGTAGTAGGAGTGACGTGCTTATTTGACGAATAAGTCCCTCACCATTTCAATCCAAAAATTTTAGTAGCCTGACATATCTCAGCAAACTCAAAAGAAATCTTTTAGGAATGAAATGGTGAGAGACTTATTCGTCAAATCAACATGTCACTCCCAGTACTGGAGTCTAACTAGCACATGACATGCCATATACTTCGTATGTCTTAATATCAAATGACATGGGGTCTAACTAGAAGGAATGTCAAATACGCATAAATTTTGAACTAGTGCTTCTAAAGCAATCGTAAATTCCTTTTCTTGAGACAAAAAGTGTGCAACGGAAGGTTGAATCTCAATATGTGGTCAGTGAAGTTCTTTCTCTCACTATACAAAACCAGGTTGACCAGAATTTCTTTCAACATTTTAAGAAAACAACTTTTGCAGTTTTGCCCTCTTCTTCACTTTTACGCTATTAATAAAATACTCTGTATACTACATCCGTCCGTTTATAAAGGTCACGTTTCATTTTAGGGAAAGTTCCCGAAATGGGACTAAAAAAGTTCGAAAATTCCAAAATAGGACTGTCATGTTTTTATTCCCAAAATAGGACCAATTACTGCCAAATTTGGAAAATACTGCCATGTTTGAAGTCTGGTACTGCCAAAACATGACAGTAATTAGTCCTATTTTGGGAATAAAAACATGGAAGTCTTATTTTGGAATTTTCAAACTTTTTTAGTCCCATTTTGGGTAATATCTCTTCATTTTACCCACATTTTAAGGTGGCATTGTTTAAAACTACATTATTTGGCTCTATTCGTTTACCAAATAAGGAATATGACTTTTATTTAGGGACGACCTGAAAAGAAAAAAAGATTGAACTTTTATTTAGGGACGAAGGGAGTATTTTAAATATAAAAAATTATTCAATTCAGTGCTACCAAATGGACTTTTAATGTTTGTGAACAAGCTACAAGCATTAATTTATATATGTGCACTAGTTATGCGACGCGCTATGCGCGACTCGAAAATGCCCAATGTTTTTTGTGCAGAATTAATAAAATTAAATTTTATTGGAATTGCACACAAGAGAGGTATATTTCCATTCATAAATTTTATTGGTATTTTGACGCGTTGTTGCAACCAAAGCCAAAAACCAGCTGCATACTTCATTTGTCCCTTAAAAAATTGTCAACTTTCATTTTTTGATTGTCTCACTAACGTTGTTACTTTTTCGTTTAAGTAAAGAATTAGTGGTCATGTTTTAAGAGATGAAGGGAGTATTTAATTAAGAGCTTGTTTGTTAACTCTGTATTTCGACTTATCAACTTTATCAGCCAATTTTTTCACCAAGTACGTAATTTTTTATTAAAGTTGCAGTTACTTTTCTGGCTGCAATGACTGAAGTTACTGTAGAAGAAGACCATTTTAGCTATTTTCATATAATTTTTTCTTTATTCTATTAATGAAAAGTATTTTAAATATAAATTTTGCATAAAGCAGCTAAATCAGTCAATACAGTCATTTCAGCTAGAACTTCATAAATTTCAGCAGAATCAGTTAATCTAGCCAATTTCAATGTTACAAAATGGGCTCTAAAAGAGCGAGTTTCCACAATTTGTATGTCTTGTCTAATATAGGAAGAACAAAAGTAGTATTAATAACATCATTTGGACATATTTACAAACACCTAGTATGTTTCATATCATAATATATTTTTCTATCAAATTAAGCTCGCAATGACATATATTCAAATTGCACAAGTCTTAGTATGAAGCGACCTTTAACATGAAAACAATTTATCACAAAGATACCTAATACATTCATACTCATCATCATAATGCTCATGAAGGTTAAAGATGCATTTTGAAATATTATTACATAACATCAAAACATAAATAAATATAAAACACGAAAATAATATTTGCAAAAAAACATAAATTAATAAATAAATATAAAAATATATACTAAAACTAATTATAATGTCTTAGAATAATGTGTTGATGGATAGTGAAATCCCAAAGGATTAAATTGTATTGTTCCATAAACCAATAAAAACAAAAACAAATAAGAGGACATGGGACAAATTCATGAAGTTGAGCAGTGGCTATCTCTCCACTATCAATTCACAATATACAGAGTAATACTTAAACTCCACTCACAATTTACAATATACGGGGTATTACTGAAACGGAAGATGCGATAACAGAAGCATTGCAACACACCAGAGTTATTAACGGAAATCAATAACGGTAGAGTGAATTTCTTTAAAAAGAATACATAGGCCAAAACACAAAGTAAAAGCAAGTGATTTCACCAACACTTTTTTCAATCCTAAAATGCCCTAACTTTTATTGACAATTATAAGATCTTAAGATACGTCAATCTATGTACTACGTTTGTGTAATTTGCACACACATGTCTATATATATGACGATCAAATGACATGTTCCATTGTTACTGAGAGTAACTAATCGAAAAATAAATAGACTAGAACGGACATAAAAAACTGTCAATAAGTTGCTAATAAAGTCCTAATGGCGAGCAATAATTAAATGCATGTGTACGTGAGTACGTGACAAACTGAACCATTCTCTCTATTGGAATAACCAAATGGCAGAAGAAATACAGCTATGGGTTATGGTCTTACACTCTTATGGATACATTATACAAGCTACAAATAGAACAATGGGAAGGTGACGGCCTCACTTGCCATATGCCTGACATAGTCTTGCACAATTACTCACTACACGGCCCCTCAATGCATTCTATCCCTACCATGTATTGATATGGAGGGAAACAATGCAAATTCTGTTCTACTGATGACTACTCTCTGTATATAACTATTACACAGCATCAACCGGTGCAACCGAGGGCTTTGATGGAGTTGGAGACGACGGAGGCTTCAAATCTGGGTACTGAAATCCACAATAACATAGCGATATCAATATATCATGATATTTACTAAAGCTTGTTAAGTCCATGATGCATAATTCAGACTAACATTGCCTAGAAATTAGAAATTGAAACATGCTAGAAATGCATAATAAGGCACCTTATGGTCACCAGTTCTAACATGTTAGCAGAATAAGTAACTTTTCACTTAGTATTGCTAGCATTTTTTGGCTCACCGACTAGGTTTTTCACCAAACACAAACTTATTTCACAATTTTGCCAACATTCAATGCAAATGACAATTCAACCTTCACTTTAGACATTACTTTATTTCATTTGTTTAAAAGAGTCATTTTAAGTAAATCTTTTAGAGAATTAGCAAATTCAAACCTTTCAGCAGCAATTTAAGCAAATTCAGCCACATAGACATTTTAAGCCTTACCAGACCAACTCTTATTGGCTAAAATGGACGTTACCATACACTTCATTGCAGAAAAATTCAGCAGAAAAGACCCTGACTGAATAAAACCTACAGTTTTTTCAAATTCAGCAGAGGCTGTGCTGCTTGTGCAGATAAAGTGTTTGCCTTGTTTATTTGTTTTTTACATAGGCGAGAAGAGTGCATACATTTGTATAGGGAGATAATGGCCTATAACCACTTGAGTTGATCTCAAGGGGCATTGTAACAGATCCCTTGATAATCTCTTCACCTCTTTTAATACCGGAATCCATATCTTCATCTGGCTGGATGGCATCTGTACTGTTACCTTGTTCCAGTTCCAACACTTTGGCTTTCTTCTTGGGGTAGACACGAACAGATAAAGGGAGAAGTTCTTCTTGTATCTCCTACAACAAAATGGAGATGCGATCAAAGCACATAGATTAGTTTTTTAACAAAAGGGAGAAGTTCATCGCCTTCTTCGGGCGATTTCTGATGGTGTTAGGTGGCGGACCTCTCCAGTGATAAGAGAATCAAAGCACATAGATTAGTTTTTTAAGAAATGAAACGCAGACCGCTATATGAAAATGCACCTAACCACATGTACTTTTTCCATACTATTCCCTATTTTATAACTAGAAATTTGGCTAGAGTGCACATTTTATTACTGTTAAGATTCAAGACACATGGTTGCAATGTGCCAATGTATCAACTTATTCAGTTATTCCCAGATTAAGTACATTTAGAATAGATAGAGATATCACCTGCCACCCTTTACTGCCTCGTAGCCCACCTCGGATTGCATAGGCCTCTTTGAAACCACTTTTTACCAAGAGTTCAGCCACTGTGATCGAGTTACCATCAAAACTACCTTCCACATAGCAGTCAATACATCATTTATTCATTTTTCAAAATCATCAGACACTGTATATACTAATTTTAAATCCTAGAGGTAAACAATCCTATTTAACACCTAATAATGACCCATAACACACTCAAGTCCATTCCAATTTTGAACTCAATGCGCTGCAATTAACACATAAAGTATTGTTAAATCATCCCACATAGGTCAAGTACACATACTGTACTATATCAAAATGCTTACTGTTCGTGCTTACAAGGATCAAACTACTCATTGGAACGGTGGAACCTAATGCTGGAGGTTTCGCCCCACAGTCAATCTGACAGGCTAATCACTTATATGCAGATCTATGTTTTTGTATTTGGTCGATGTGCTTAGATGTGAGATGACTTAACAAATATTGCTGCAATCAAAATTTGCTGCAACCAGTAAGATATGAAAAGTATCAACTTATATCACAAAGATTGGGAAAGCTCACTGGTCTATAATGCAAACATTTGTGCTTTGCGGTTCTGGAAATTTCTCCATAACCTCCTTGACAAAAGCATCTTCATTTCCTCCAACGAAATGAACCTGTCTCGCACTCTTTTTCAAGAGTTTCAAATTGGGGGAATTTAAATAGGCCAGAGCCCTCTTATCCCTGATATCTAACATCTGATAATTCGGGTCATCCCGGAGCTTCTTAAATGCATTAATGGCAGAGATGAACTTGTACTTCTGCATGTACTGCTGAGTGAGTGGGACTGCTGCAAGCCAAATAAATGCAACGCCAAAAGCAACAAAGGGATACCTAGTGAGCAGTTCATCAATGGAGACCACAATTGCTTCTAAATTTATTTTACTTGGAATCTCTTCAGTGGGTGCAGCAATTTCAGAGGCGAAGCACGAAAAGGGGAAAGATAAACCCGTGAAAATAGAGAAGAAAAGGGCTTTCGGAGAGTTCCCGTAAAGATTAGCGCCGGTGAGAGCCTGCGGTCGGGGCAAGAGAGGCGTTAGGCTGACATGGTTTTGTGGTGAATTTGAGCAATGGGGGGTCAAATTTCGGGTTGAAAGGGATGATCGAAGAGAGTTGAAGTTGGGCTTCAGGAGTTGAGTTGTGCAGTGATCAGAGGAACGCGTGGGAATGGAGATGGCTAAGGAAAGAGACTCCATGGGAGGTGGAAACTGGACAGGGAACGCGGGATAGTTTTGGATAGATGAGATCAGATGACAGTGATGAATCTGACTCCGCGGTTCAAACCTTTTTTAAGGGGTGTGTTTTTAAAAGTGGGAAAATAATTAAAAATACATCAAATATGGATGAATACTCCAAACTTGCATATATGATTCAAATACTAAGAGATCTTCTTATACAAAGTGAGAATGAATCTTGTGCATTCATTTCCACATCTAATGACTCAAACTTAGTCAAAAATGCACAAAATTCGGTCAAAATCGCAGTGGCACTTTTGTAAATATGCTGCATTTTTTCTTTACCGCGAAAAAGTGCAACAGAAATAAAAAAAAGTACAAGTGAAACATGAAAAAGTGCGTATCTTCGCACTTTGCACGGGAAGGGGTCTTTTTATTTGAACTCTTCCCGTATTTTAAATATCTCAAATTCATATAAAAAGTTATTTTGACACCATAGTAAAGTATTATTTCTTTCAAAAAATGTAAATTTATGGTGTTAATTACATAGTTTAAAATATTTTACAATTCATGAAGACACAATTAACATTATAAACTTCCATTGCAAAATAAATAAGGTTACCCCCCTCCCAATCTATATAATTGCAACACTTTTAATTTGATATTTAGGAAACTCTTCCGGTAAGGTATACCTTACCGGAGCCTCCGTGCGGCCTCCACGTTTTGAGGGCCTTCCCGGTGGAATTTTTCGATGAAATTTTTTGATCATGTTCTTAATCGAGTCTAGTACATCCATACCAAATGTCAGCAAAAAATTCAATCGGGAAGGCAGTCAAATGATTTTTGGAAGGTAACTGTACCCTTATATACATATAAAACGCAGTTATCTTCCAAAAATCGTTTGCTGCCTTCCCGATTGAATTTTTTGCTGAAATTTGGTATGGATGTACTAGACTTGATGACGAATATGCTCAAAAAATTTCATCAAAAAATTCCACCGGAAAGGCCCTCAAAACGTGGAGGCCGCACGGCGGCTCCGGTAAGGTATACCTTACCGGAAACTTTTCCTTGATATTTAAATTATGCAATTAACCCCATAAATTTACATTTTTAAAGAAATAATACATGGCAATGGTGAAAAAATAAGTTTTATATAAATTTTGGTGTATTTAAATTACATACACAAGTTTGGGGTGTTTACTTCACACCCCATCAAAGTTTGGAGTATTTTTTATTATTTTTCCCTTTAAAAGTCGATGATTTTAAAGAGTGAGGTGTACTCTTTATACGATGTCGCTAATATATTCTTAATTCCGGTTAAGGCAGCGGGAGCGTGATTTTTAAGTCCCGTTACGATTTACATTCATCTACTCAAAACCCCGTTGAATATCAAGACATCGACCTGTATCATGTAAGACCAGATATATTTCTATTTTCGATACTATATATTTATACTTTAGTTTTCATGGTTTAGACATCAACGTTAATTGCAAGCATAGGAGGAGAACATTAATTTTCTACCCTAAATACTCCTAAGAGTATTAATTCATAATAAAATGTTTTGATTTATAATAAAATCGTAAAATATTAATTCTATGATTTGTGAATGATTTAGGATTTAATTCTGTTTTTGAAATTAAAATCGTAAAAGTTTCCATTTAGTCATATTTAGGTCAATTTTTAAATCTTTTATAAAAATTGCAATAAATGGGTTAAACTTTTCAAATAAAGTTTAAAGGGATTTTGCCTTCAATATTACTAAATTAAAGCCACTTTCCTCAAATGTGACCATTTTTCAAAAAGTCAAAAAAGTGACTGCCGCTGTGACTGTAACCACTTCCTATGTCACTATAGTCACCGCACATGTCACTGTAGTCACCGCTCGTGTCACTGTAGCCACCGCCCGTGTCACTGTAGCCACCGCTCATGTCACTGTAGCCACCGCCCGTGTCACTGTAGCCACCACTCGTGTCACTGTAGCCGCCACCCGACAAAGTGACTGGCCCGCTAACTCCATCCACCGCCACCACTTTCCGGCCACCCCTCCCCAGCCCGCAAACCCCCTCCATAACCCCTAGTACCATCTAGGTCCGCCCCCGACCTGCCCAACCACCTCCCTAGCTTTAACTCCGACTGGCCTGCCCTGTTCCAACCCTCCCCAGCCCCTGCTCCGACCAAACCATATCTGAAATGCCCTAACCCCGATCCCGACCTAGCAATGCCGCACACCAGCTCCACCAGCCACGCCTTGCTTCCAGTCCGTCCCAAACTGTCAAAGGCAACACACTAGATCCCCAGCCCCTAGCCCCACTCCTAGCCACTATCCTTGCGCACCAGATCCCCACTACGCACCGGATCCTCATCCAGCCCCAACCCCCCAACATTGAGGACGGCAGATTCGGCATTTGCTGCGCCAAATCGGAGTGGTTGTCACCGAGCTCGACGGATCCAGATTTGGAGGCCCCAAAACGAGTCGTCAGCTACCCAGGAAGCCGGATCCGGCACTGGAGAAGGCGTCTCCCATCGAGGACGACAGTTTCAGTGGAGGCACGGTCATCGAGGATGATGGAGGAGGAGGTCGAGTTCAGTTGCAATCGATAGAGAAGGGTGAGGGGGAGAGTTGCGGCAGGTCGGCGGCGGCGGAATAACAAAGGCGGTGAAGAAGAAGGTAGTCGATCAGTTGGGTAAATAGGAAGAAGCCTTGCGAGGTCTGTTGGCTAGAAAGGAATTGAAGAAGCCTGCGATTCTGCGAAGAAGAAATGTCGAGAGAGAGGCGGATGGTTTCTTTTTTATTCACTTTTTTGTCCAGGTTTAAATCAGGCATATTTTTGTCTAACCAAACTCCGGAAGTAATATCTAAGCCATTTTTTCAAGTTTAAATTGTATATTCCATAAATGGGACTCCAGATTACATTTTTACTCAAAATTATCGCCTTTTCCCCCAATTCCTCTGCCATCAATCGATCGTGACACCTTTGATTACAAACCTCCCCTTGTGACTCTGCCATGGACGCAGCTCGATAGCCATCGACCGCTCGAAGCTGGCTGCTGCACCTTTTCTATTATTTCTCCGGAAAAAAAAATAAGTCTTCTTCTCCCCAGTCCCCACTCCTGCACTCCGTCATCTGTTTTATTCTATTCATTCGCTACCTTTTCAATTTCTAATTAAACTTTTGGTTTTGAAAATTCCAAACGAAGAACAATATTTCTTGGAACGACAACTGATATGAAATATTTTAGTTTGGATTTTAATTTATTTACAATTTTGATCAATTTGGAATACTCCCCCATCCCTAAATAAACATCTCAATTTCCTTTTCGATCCATCCCTTAAAAATTCCATGTTCCTTATTTGGTAAACAAAACCGTGCAAACCAATGTCAAACACTGTCATTTCTTACATTGTGTGAAAGTCAAACAGGGCCTTTTGAATTGGGACGGAGGGAGTACGAGAATGCCACAACTACCGGTTATTAGAAAAATTGTCACTTTTTCGAATATGAGAATGCCGGATTATTATGAAAGTGTCATTTTTATGGCATTATATTCAAATTCTGAACTTATAAAGATGTCACTTTTAATATGATGATTACATAATTTCTTACGAAAAGGTCACTATTATGAATCAAAAAATTCTTTTATTTCTCATCTAATATATTATTATGTATTTTAACACTTGAAAATGTCATGTTTTTTATACGAAAATATTATTTTTATGTCATTGCTTTATCAAGATGGCATTCTCGTTGGAGGTTTGCAGTGACTTGTTGGAGGCAGGTTTGCTCGAAGGTGTATCAGGCCTAGTTTGTATGATGAGTCCAAGTGCTTAGACGCTCGACAAACTAGCTCCGAGAAGCTTGGGAGCCTGGTGGAAAATGATTGTTCTGTATGGAATGTGAATTTTATTGTTATTTTATATGTATTTATAATTTATCCATTAAAGATCAACTCGCTTGTAAAACCCCAAATCCTATCATTGACATAGTTGTTATAATGAATACCTGTAGTACAAGGTAACCACGCCTACATAAGATGTTGAGGCGATCTAATTCAACTCAACTGTCCACCCAGCCAGGCGCCCCCACACCCTGACCTGACAAAATACGATTTAATTCAACTCAAAACTACACATATGGTTTTATAGTAGAATAGGACCCTATATCTCGATCTTATAGTTTGATGGGAAAATAAATTACAGTGCCTCAATATTACTTCATATGAGGGTATGAGGAGTTGATGACTAGGTGTCTACAAGAAACATCACTATATTTCGGTCAGTATAAGGGTTGAAGCTCTCATAATATGGTTACCAAAATTCAGCCCTGCGTTTCATGGTATAATTTCCCACTCATATTCAATTTGAGAACGAGACAGGGTTGCATGTTCTTAGAAAGTAATGGTTGTCGATTTTGTAGGGCTAGCAATGAATAATTGATATAAAAATCGTTCAAGTTTCACAAAATTCCGTGAGCATGTTGACATGATCTGTGGTGGGGATAATCCTAATTTTGTCATGTTGTATATACTTTTAATCTAAGTTTGGATTTTTAAAAGCTTTAGTACACTCCCTCCATGTATTTTTTTCTAACAATGAAACCCTTCTTTGAGCTTTCCACGTTGGAGAAGTCTGTTTCGAAAATGAGATTAAGTGATTTCATGCAAGCCACATACAACTTAAACAAAACCAAGATTATTGAGTCAGAAAGAACTATGACTCTTTACAAGGGAGTTCTTGTAGACATCACATCTTTCATGGTTAACAGATAACAAACACTCTCAAAATGAATTTGCATCTGAGATGGCAACAATCGGAATGGTAAAAACAACAAGTTGGTCCCTCTTTTCGGATTTTACATGGCAAAACAAGAAAGGCTATTGGTCTATAAGTACATGCCAAACGGAACCCTACACAACAAGTTGCATGATGTTAAGACATGGGGCTCCGTCCTAAGAGGTCAACCTAATAGGAGAAGTGTTCAAAGTCTTATATAGTGTTTTATAGTTTTAAATTTTTATAGCTTTCTAGTGTGGGATAATTAAATACTTTAACACGCCCCTCAGCCCGAACCGGACTGGGCAATAACAGGGTGTATAAATGGGCAAACAAACACTTAAGAAACTACCTAAATTACGGATGCTCAACAAGCAGTCAAACCACAACCGGACCTGGCTCTGATACCATGTTAAGATTTGAGGTTTCATCATAAAAGGTCACACTGATAGGAGGAGTAGCCCAATATCTTATATAGTGTGTTATTTTTTTATAATTTTCCAATGTGGAACAAATACTTTAACACGTCCCCTCAGCCCGAACTGGACTATTCAATAAAGTCAAAGAGCCCTGCAAGCGTTGCAATGCTAAAGCAACTGCTATCACATTCTCTTTAGCTAGAAATGCATATGCTTTTGGATATCCTGGATATCCTTGGCGCTGAGTAAATAATTTGTCTGGGGCAGCCACAACTTTAAGTAGTGGCAGTACCGTAAGTAGTAGTGAAAGTAGTTTAAATGTTGATGAATTGGGAATGGAAGAGCTTGAACAAACAAGGATATCTGTGAAAGAGTTGAAAAGGAAAATTGTCAATTGAGTGAATGAGATTTTGGAAATTGTTCCTCTTTGAAGGTCTGGTTGGTTAGTTTCCTATAGCGGAGCCCGTTTTGATTGTTTTTATGGGATAAACTAGTTTAACAACGTGCGATGCACGTTCATGGAAATGCCCAAAGACATGTAGGCATATTAGGTCATCAGGTTAGGTTGAGTGAATGCATGAATAATTTGATCAAATTATTTTTATACATAATTCTATAGAAATTGATAAACAAACTATATGAAGAAAATGTTTGTAGCTTGAATTGTATGGGAGAAATAAAGCAACCAAAATGACTGTAATAACCATAATAATGGGATAGGATTCATATCAAATTGTAAGAAAAACAAAAAATTGTTAGGAGAAATAGTTAAAATATTTGTCGGATTGTACTGCTTGCACTGCAAAACAACTGAGTCTTCTGATCCTAAATGGAAAAAATCAAAGTAATCAAGTTGTTTTCTTGAACTGCAAAAACAGGTGAGTCCTCTGATCCTGAGTGGGAGCTTCATCTTTAATGAAGTCCAGGTGGGGTTGGTAGATCGATGTTAGTAGCGGCGATGTAGTGAGATGCATCATGCAATGATGTTAATGTGTCAGAGGGGCTTGACTTGATAAGTACTTGTTTGTGACGTTAGTTGTACATTATAATCTTCTTTGTCCAATCGCCTGTTTGCATACTGAAGCGATGCCTTTTTCCCCTTCAAATTTTATACTAAGGAGTTGACGTGTAACATACATGGTTACTTTACATATGATTATGCAAATAGAGGGGGGAGGGGGAGAGAGATTACGATTATGCATTATCACATTGTGTCCTTTGTATGTTGAATTCATCTTGTAAAATGAAGCGTGTAGATGAAACTGAATTCACAAAGCAACAAAATACCCATTCATAAGAAACAGTGCACAAATCATCATATGAATAAAGGATATGTCAATGCAATAGATCGAAACCACAAAACAATAGAAAGACATACCCCAATGCAATGACAATGTTCAGGACAATGACTTACTCCACAACGGCCACTGCAAGGCATATACCCCCCACAACATGTATATCTATTGTTAAAGTGTTAAACAAAAGAATATCAGACAATGGCTTATCTTTTCTGCAAAAAGAAACCAATTTATGCTTTTAAGCAAACTTCTTTTACGCTACTGTGAAATGGGGGTTTTACCTAGACATGTCATTGCAAAGAGGACTCTTGCGTAGCAAGTACGAAGCATATGGAGCACACTGATCATACAAACTGGTAAGTATACCATCAAGAAAAAATCAACATATGAAAATATAAGAGCTTGGCCAAATTGCACAACATAATTGTTGTGTTATTTGCTTCGCAGATCAAAATCAACAATAGAACATGATCTCTCTTTTTTATAATTTATTTACATAAAAACTATAGAACATGGAGTCACTAGAGAGAGAGATTCTTGTGAGCATGACACTTAGCATGTGAAGGTGTGAAATTTTTTTATTATCCATGTAAAAATTCGCTTCTAGTTGAATATGATAATGGAATAACTACATTAATTACATTAAAAATCGTAAAATTTCAAAACCGCGGAAATAAAATTAATACAATTTAAAAGTTTTGATAATTGTTACTTATAATTGTGGTCACTAACTGCTTCCATTAGGCCATGAGTCCATATCATATCTCCAACTAAAATGAAAAGACCATCTGCACACTACACTCAATTAAATCTAGTTGGAGGATCTAACTTAGTATTTATATGTTTAAGAGAAAATTGAAGCAAAGTTTATGTTGTTTAAATTAAAACCAATTTCAGTGCTATTTCTTGGTAATCATTGGTTGATAGCATGTGAAAATTAAAGATTAGAGTATGGTAAAATGAAAACTGTATTAGTAAACTTACTTGACAACTGTATTCTTGATTGGGGAGCTATTATTAGATAAGCTGAAAAATCTTAGTCCAGAACAAGAAATTTCAAGTGTAATAGGCAGTCCCTGAGATCAATTATTGGAATAATCTACAAACATATATGTCAAGTTATGCATTAGAGAAACACAAAATTGATCTGCTAACATGAAGTAGGAACCCAAAAAACCACAAATCCCATTCAACAATCTCTATTGATACTTGCAAAGCGTTTTGTTAATGCTGGCCGGCCTTTTTTTATAGATTAAGAACCTTGGCCATGAGTTTGACATGTCAATATCCAACTTATTTTTGACAACAAAATGATAATTTATTACACAGACGGAAATAGAATATCAAACCAAACATTATTAAGACTATGGAATATAGAGCTCAAGAACAAACAAATCGAATAAATCACTCTACTCTTAGAAACTACAAAGTGAAAACTACTATATATGGTCAACAAATCGGTTAGAGCAGATATGACCTGTTGTGTATAGTATGAGGTCTAACATACGTCTATGCCATAGCCTGGAACCTCAAGGTTGGTTGGTAGATACGCATCCACTGGTTCACACTTCTCATCCTCATCAGATAAGCGACAATTTAGACCCACCAACCATGGTGGCGAAAGTTCAGAGCCATTATCATCAAGCGGTTTTGGCACGTTCCATTCTGGTGGAACTAAAAGGAGATGAAGATTAGACATCAATTTCAATCTACTATACGGGATTGCGAAAGGAGAAAATGAAGAACACAGAAGTGTTACAATTAGGGGAGGAAGATGAAAGCGAAACCCAGGAAGCAACAGTGTAGTAAAACTGGAAACACTTGAAAGAGAAATGCGACTGTACAAATGAATGGGGATTAGTTTTATAGCATTAGAGAGAGATGGAGAGTAACATGCTTGCCGGCCTTTATTGAACGCAAAAGCAGAAAAGGGATGGTCACGCAGGAGAAGGAAAAATGTGAAATATAAGAGATGCCCGATAAATAGTCAAATAAATTCATTTTAAGCCTATAACGGCAAGTTTGACACTATCACCCTTTGCACTGGGACAACATACGACTCCTTCAATTTTTATAACCTAATATGCAGCCGGTACAATTGGCCAATGCAGAAAAAGACACGAACATTTTTCTCAGGGCCATTATACCCCTAACAATATTTATGCTTATACAATTGTAGGGATAGTTTTCTAGAGTGTAGATCTTTTACAGATTGAAATAGTTTTAATAGTGAGCACTATGGATCATTATTGCTAGTAATGAGCGGATTATTTTTCCTGTTTAATTATATGGTAATTACTTCATATATTCCCTCTTAATTTGATCTCTTCATATCAGACGAAGTGTCTGGTCGTGAGGAGGGTGACTTGTTGTCCCACACCGGATATCTCATAAACAATTAAACACTATATTAATTAAGATCTGGGCTCCTCCTCTATCAGGTTGACCTTTTAGGATGGAGCATTGAGTCTTATCATGTATCAGAGCCAAATTGATCCATAGTGTGCCCCCTATAAAAATGAAAACAGGATTATTAAAAAAAATAACAATGACGAAATGATGAAAAAATTATTGACGAGATTATCTAGACAAAGTGTGTGGTCGTGACGAGGGGTGTTGTCCTACACCGGATATCTCTAAAACATTAAAAGCATCCGGGCTCGTCCTCCTATAAGGTTGACCTTTTATGATGAAACTCCGGGTCCTTAACACATGATCTCAATGAATGGGGGAAATCATTGCATTGGACTTTGAGATTGAAAATCTCGATTGGGAAGGCAAAATGGTTCGTTGGGCTCCACCACAACTGCAACCCGCTTAACCGTGGATCCTCCATATGAACATAAGTTCCGAATGCACCTTAGATTACGACATAATAATCTTCTTAGATTATGATAATAATAATAATAACATGTAGTTATGTGTTATAGATAATCCTGAAATAATAATCTTCTTAGATTAAGACAATTATAATTTGTGACACTCATATCTTATTGAATTTTCTTCCATTTAGAGTATCTTTTATCTCATTTTTTATCATGCGTCTAATATCTCGTTGGAAAGAAGATTTTGGGTTCTAAAGTTATTATTTCGAATTCATTTACAATGCATTAAGTAAAAGGTACATATTAACCTGAAATTCCCAAATATTTTTTATTTCAATTCGAACTCGTGTAGAATTTGATCTGCTCATATCTTGCTATATTTCGTTCTGTTTAAAGCATTTTTTATCTCGTCGGAAAGATCTTATCAAGCTCTAAAACTCGTCTTCAGGCGTCAGTTTCATTTTTTTATGAAAGGTAAATTTATTAATCACACTAAAAAATAACATAATACAATGTATCAAAATTCAAAACCTAGCTAAATAGTGTCTAACCATTCTCCCCCCACCCCATTGTGGGAGGTGAGTAGGGAGACAGATTTTTTTGTGAAAGTCCAAAACGGCACGGGACAGGCCTCGACTCGTATCAGAAACCATAAAAATGCCCGATAGCTCTGCTCCAGTGGCCCAATGCCCAACAGTGTCAAAGTCTCGTAGGCCTTCAGCCGTACAAATGTATCCCAACAGCTCCCAGGTCCAAAAGCAGTAGAGTTCCGTATCTGGGCCTCTGTCCAAGCCAATAGCTCATTTCAGACGTTCAAGCTACATACGTGAGTAGCAATCCAACCCAACGAACAAGGTTCCCAGTGTTCACCAAGTCCCGCATCAAAGCAAGTCATCAGCCCAAATTTTCGCAGCTCAGCCCCGGTGTCTAGGCGCGGGCCTGTTAGAAATACGTAATGTTCTCAGCGCGGCACTTGGATAGGCGCCAATTCAAATTTGAAATGGCCGTTGACGTCATCATGTCCCATCAGTGTCAATCAGCCACACAAGTCTCAGTGAACGAAGCCCCCCCCACCTCGCACAGTTCGGGTGACTCCCCAGTGGTCAGGTAGCTAGGCGAAACAACATGATAAAGTAACCAACAGCCGTCGGTTTCAAAATATTACGGGATGATTACCTAATGAAGCCAAATTTAAAAAACAAGACTGTATTTAAACTAAGAATACTCTATTTACGCTGAAAACGCTAAATCAAATAGTACATGGTAAGTATTTGTAACACTCATATCTTGTTGTATAATCTCCCGTTTAGAACATATTATATCTCGTTGGAACGATCATTTTGAGTTCTAAAACTATCTATAAGTTTTGTTTGTCACAACACCAAAGGTAACTATGCAAATGTATTCAACTTATGATTTCTTGTATGGTGTGCTGAGCTCCTCAGATAGAAGGATTAATTCTAGTGGTCATTTTTGTTGAATCCCCATTTTAACCTTTAGCACCAATTTCTAAGCATTAGGGCTAACCGCCAAGCCCGTCAATAAGTCTAATCCCATACCACTTGATACGTATTCACCCAGTCAATTCAGTTTTTCTCTGCAACCCATCACCGTCAATATATCCACTCAACACATTTTTTTTAAGTAAATGCATAAATCCTTACTTTTTTATTACACATAATTTATGTGATAATTTTATTTTTACCAATTATTATTATTAAAATCAAACATTTTGATGTAAGAAAATAAAAAATGTGATTCTTTTTATTAATTTAGACCTATTTTCTCTCAATTCAGCACCGTCCACATATTCATCTAGCAAAGGTTTTTTTAATTATATTCTTTTTCTTATTAAGCCTCATTTTTTGACAAATTTCTTTTTGTGAGTAATTATGATTTACAAAGTCAAAACATTGGAATATAAAAATAAATAAGTTTGGATTTTAATTTTTTATTGTTACTTCAGTCTTGTTTTTGAAAAACATAACTGAATGATGTAAAAACAAAAAATTACCATAGGATATTAATTTTAGCACTTAAATCTAATTAAGAAAAAGAATTAGGCCTAAAAGTCTGTAGCAGATGAATTTCATATTTTTTTATAAATTTTATATACGGAGTATGAAATATAGGTGTCATATGGAAGATCATAAAGAATTATGAAATTTGATATCATTTTTATAAACATTGGAATAAAAATTGAGCCTAAAAGCCTATTAGTTGTGATACCTTGCTATACTAATTTTTTGCTGGGTTGGAGCTTATTTGGAGTGAAAATCTCAAATTTGGGGTTTTCACCCCACCCATTGCGACCTGTCTAAGAGTAGTACATGAGATTTTTGCATGATGTTTAATGATAAACCATTGTCAACCAAATAAAACAACAAAAATGATGTTTGTGCTCACTTTTTACAGTTTTTTCCGTACCTAGTGAAAATCCAGGAGGTTTTAGATTGAAATTGACACAAAGCATAACAAAATCACTGGATCTCATCCCTGTCTAACGAAATAGAGAAATTAGGTTTCTCCTTGTAGTGACTAATACGTAGAAGAGAAGACTCCACCCGAAATTCAAAACTTTTGCTTTCAATTCTTGTAATACCAATTCCCTCTGTTGAATTAGTTTGCCGAGCTACCTGTTCGTAGGTTCTGTCGGCTCTCCCTTTCACAGACCAGAAAGTCTCTTGCCGCCATCGTCCAGTGAAATCACCTCCACCAAATTCCAATCTGCGACCCCTTTGCTCTCTGCTTTTCATCGGGAAACGTCGATCCTATTCTCTGTCCTCTGCTCTGAAGCGAGATTGCCATCCTCGAAACTGACGGTCGTTCGAAGGCGTGTCTCCCTTTTAACGCTGGATTGGGTGAAACGATGGTTCTGAATCTACCCCCAAACCATAGCTTCTATCTCTTCTACGGTCCCAATAGCCATAACATCCAAAACGCCCAACGATTCGTCTATCCCTCCGTCGATTAGGCAGCTTCCAGATGACCGCCAACGGTTCCCTCTAATGCCGAAGCGGCGGTTCCCTAGACCTATGTTTTCTTTTGGACTGTTTTCAGTATTAGACAAACCAGATCAGACCTGATCAGACTTTCGTAGTTATAAAATACACAGAGACCACACGTTTGCAAGACCTGATTTGGCCAGTTCAGATCAGACTAGACCGGCAAATTTCAGTCCAAAAGAAAACATCCTTTTATACTCATGTTTGTGAAAGTTTTTTTGTCCGTGAGTTCCGTTCACAGACAATATTTTGTTTTGTGCAAAATTTGCACAGACAAAATAACACATGTTTTGTCTGTGAACCCGAAACATTCACAAACATGATAGTATAAGGGTGAGTACATCAATCATTGGCTATAATGAAAGCTAAGCACTTAGTTTTTAATACAAAGAGTAATTATAAAGCGTTGCGCCTAAGCATTAATGAAGCAAGTGAAAGAAAACAATAATATTTACAGATGCGAAGAATATCAGCTCTCTTTTACATATATGATGACAATAATATTTATTTTGATTTTTACATTATATAACTTTGAAGAAGAACTAAGTACAAAATTGCTAAAAAGTGAATGCACATTTTAGCTGAGGTTATATGGTTCATATAAGCCCAAGTGGGACAAGAATATACGAATAAATAGTAATCAAAAGGTTAGGCTGTTGTTATTTGTCACCAGAAGAACTGGACTGCCCTCTCCCAATGAACCCACTAATAACTGGTTGCAGCATGGGATTAACAGGAACTGGAAATTTATTAGCAGAACTGATAATAACTGACTGCTCATTTATCACCCCAACTTCTTTACACACACGATCAAGCGTTACCAAGAAATCCCTCACCACCATGAAGATCCTGAAAGGGTGAGCTTCTTCTTTAGCTGAATCTCCATGGAAGTACTCAGTTATCTCCTTCACCAGAGACAATGCAACACTTTCTTGTGCCTGAAGTCTTATAACTTCCTCTTCTGCCACATTCGTGAACCTCTTCATGGACTCTGAGAACTTCATGTCCATATCAGCTTCGTTCAGCCTTATAACTTCTGCAATCTTCAAAATCCCTTTGGAAAGCTTTAGAACGTCTCCGTGCAGGATTTCTGAATCTATGGAAGCGGCTTTCTTGACGTTTGTTAGCTCTGAAGAGATTCTGGAAATAACCTGGAGGCCGAGCTTCCGGAATTTTGCATCGTGATGGTCAACAGCTGATGCGGTTTCATCTTTGTTAGCAGAAGAAAGTTTGGCACCTTCACTTCTTATGATCTCCTGGACGACGAAATGCAAGAGTGTGGTTTTACCATCAGCACTTTTGACGTGGACCAGCTTGAGGAGAGTGTCAAGCTTGAATGCATGTGCTTCTCCACGGTTTGTCCCAACATTCATCCGGTTCCCAGTTTTCAGAACAGCTTCTAAAAGCTTTAAGAACATCCTGCTGCTTCTTAACTCCTCGCATGCGGCCTGGGAAGTGGGCAAGCAACAATGAGATGACAACAAATTAAATACAGGGGTGTATCCTATAATAATATAGACTGCAAAATATCATCATGTGCAGTTGTGCACTAGTGTAAAAATGAACATCAGTATGGTCACTACAAAATACCACAATGGTCAATCAATATTCAGAATTACGGAGTATATTTTTGTCCATAAATTGTACTTTATATTTTTCATTTTTTCTTAAAGATATTGTCTAAATGTCAAGTGTCTCACATCAAAATATGAAAGAACGACATATTGGTGTAGAAGACATTAGGCTGCACCAGGTATAACTTAATCCAACGGTTCAACCTTTTACCGCAGCTTGGTGTAGATGACATTATGACCCAGTTGAATGACAAGTGTACACTCAATTGAGTGTAGCCCTAGCCAAGCCAATTGTTTGGCTACGTGCATGATGACCCATTTGAGCTACTATAACACAACTATGAATTCTATGAAATATAAAATTCAGACCCATTATTGTAAAAAACCTGGACAGAGACTAAGCCCTCTCCATGGTTACCTAGGCTGTTTCCCACTTAGGTCTTGACTTGTTCAACTTTTGTCATGCCTATCTCTTAGTCTAACGCTTCTTAGAACATTATGATACAAAAGTAGGAGTGATCATTGCTTAAAACAAGTACCTCGAGAGTTTTAAACGACTTCTTGAGATAGTCAACCTCAGACTCAAAATTTGAAATGTAAAGCATTGCATCTACTCTTTTAAATGCAAAAGGTACACCAAGCACTGCCTTGAGAAATTTCTCAGCTGGTCCGAGCTTGGTAGGTGAATCATCGTCTTCTCTATACTCTCTAAGCTTGCGCTCTTCCTCCTTAGATGGGGCCATCTTTAACAAACTCTCAAGAAGCTCAGTTCCAAGGGTATCAACATTTCCTGAATTATTAAGAAGAGCAAAATTCGTTATGAGTGATGATTTAGATGTTCCGAATTCTGATTAGGCTCCAGAAAAGGCAAGGGAGAAAACAGCTAGAAGAATTAGAAGCAATGAAATTTGAAGGAAAATAAGGATAGAATTTCAAGCTCAACCAGTCGCTTTTATAAATTTGCTCATCCAATGTATGTATTCATTTCAACATATAAACATTAAAAATTAAACATACATAAAACATATAAATTGTTAATCTAATTTGATATTCGTTCACACTTTTGTACCAAATACCTAACACTTGAATTTGATTTCCCTTGGCATTCTCAAGTTTCAAAATAACATTTCTTTTTCTTCTAATTTCATTAATTTGAAGTCAACCATTATATATATATCCTCAGAAATCTAAGATGGGAGTCTCACAGTTCACAAATGTCCCAAAATAATAGGAACACTGAATGGCAAGTAAGGTTTAAAAGAAAACCCACTATGGAAACCATATAAATGTATTGATAAAAATTAATGTAGCAAATCTCCTAATGCAAGACAATTAATATAGTACTCCTAATGAAAATAAAGAGTAGCTGCATACTTTCTTTGAAAATAAAGAGAATTAAACTATATGATACCTTCTAAAAGAGCTTCACATACTTCCTCAACGGTGGCATTTAGGGCCCTCAGTGAGATTGCAATGTTCTGCGACCTTTTTGGATCAAGAACCCTGTGCTCTTGGCTTGAAGAGGGAATAACAGAGCGTTGGGATTTTCCATTTGCCTTTGAATTTGGAGCATTAACAACAAACAATGACTCGATCATCTCCTCATTCACCCTGTAGCATAATCCATATCAATTATAGAGCAAGGAGCAGTTTGAACCTCATAAATACTGTCATACTGATAAAAATAGGAAGGAAAGAATAGGGGGGATTAGAAGGAAACAAATGGGGCGAATAAAAATAGGTTAAACTTCAATCTTTTTTAAATATTTGATGACAAGCACTCTTTTTATGTATTGCGTATTTATTTATGTTCATTATATAGAAGGACTGAGAAATATAAATATATGAAAAAACTATTTATACTTCGGGATTCAGACATACTAAGAACAACTGAGCAGAAAATCAAGGGCAATTGGTAAGCAACAATTTCTAATGAACGTACTTGAATGAGCTTGATTGCAGATGATCCCACACTGTTTCATGGTCAGAGCTTGCTCTCACTTTATCCCAATGAAGTGGCTTCAGTTTTGGTTTTGTCACCACCTCATTTTTTTGAACATTTTTACTGGGGGACACTTCTCCACTCTTAGTTGTTGTGGGCATTAATGGAGTCAATTCAGAGATAATCCTTTGGGACTGAGGGACTGGAGCAATTAGATTTTCTATTCGCTTCACCCGTAGTGGTGGTGCTGGCACCGATGAGGGTGGTGGCGGCACCGATGAGGGTGGTGCCGGCACCGGTGGGGGTGGTGCCGGCACATGTGGAGCAGCAAGTGGTGAAGCAGAAGGGGTCTTGAAACTTACTGGAGATTCCACACTACTGTTGCCCAATCTCACTGGAGAATCCAAACTGGGACTGCTTGTTTTAGCAGGAGATGGTAGCTTCTTATCCCAAATTCCAGATATTCTAGGAGATTCGTCTCTTCCAGACGAGGACGAACTGGCCGGCGAAGGTGACTGAGAATTCCTTGCATCCGCCAATTGCGTCTGAAAGTGCGACGGAAAAGGTGGTGCTGGAACTGGAGGAATGATTTGTACAGCAACCAATTCAGGCGACTTGGGAATAGAGTCTTTAGGGCTTAAGCTGGGCGGCGGAGAAATGCTCAGAGAGACAGACCTCCTGGCCGAGCCTGAACCCGAACCCAAACTAGATGAAGAATCTGATGATGAAGATGACGTGGACCCACCACTGCCATTTTCGGGCTCAATAGGGGTCAAAGCACTCCTGGAAGCAGATCCAATCGTCATCGACGATCCTACCGTCGGGGTGTAACACTTATCATTCTCTCCTCCATCTGCGACTGAAGTCCGCCCTGCGATCGAATAGTTCTGTCTGGATCCCTGTCCGCAAAGCCGCGTCAACGGCATGAGCTCCGGCGAATCCACTTTTCTCGGAGTTGCAGCGCCACCAGCAATGTTTATCGGATGATTTTGACGGGCCTGGGATTCGATTCCTCCATTCGAGTTGACAACAGTGCCCAAGTAAAGAAACTCGGTACTGGATAGTGTAGGCCGAATGGCGGGAGAGTTAGCCCCTTGACCAGAACCTGGATTATTACCTCTATTCAATCGATTACTAAATCCGGATCTACGTGTTTTATGGTCACTCGGAGAGTAAGGGCGTCTCCTCTTCCGGAAATGGAGGAAGCCGGCGACAGAGAGGGCAATCACGGCTGCGACGGCGGCGACGCAAGCGGCGATGGTGGCGATTAGCTTCAATGACGGTGAAGTTGATTTTGGAGAGCGAGGAATGCTCGGTAGAGTTGAGTTCGCGGGGGAGGAAGCGAACGCAGGCGGAGAAGGCGGGAAAAAAGGAGCGCTCTGAGGGGCAGTAGAAGTAAAAGGGAAGTCAGGAGTGGAAGTTGAAGGAGGAGAAGGGGCGGGAGGGGAATCCACAGGGAAAAGGGGCTGGTGGAGAACGCGGCGGTTGGAAGCAGAGCCTGCGGCGGCGGCGGATGATGACGCCGGCCGGTGTGAATAAGAAAGGATGAATATGAAGAGAACAAGGACGGAACTGCTGTGCATCTCGGCAGCTCCCTCCCTGGGAGAAAAAGTCAAAAGGACAATGGCGTGCGGTGAGGTTCTTCCTCAGCACGGCGGAGAGAGTGTGAACAGGTGGAAACCGCCGGAAGGAAGGAGGAAAGGGGTGGTGCTTCCTCCAGCTAAGCGTCGGCTGGAAATATGCGTTAACTTTGTTTGTTTTGATTTTTACACACGTGTGTCCATGTGTACACGGTGCATAACTTTTTTTATTCGCGTAAATTAAATACGTACGGAGTAGTAATTATTGTAGCATGTTACTGTATTATCTTTACTTCACCCGGTCATAAAATGATTAATGATGCACCGACCTACTTTTTTTTTTATAGAGACCTACTTTTCTTAGTAAACTTAGTTTAAGGGTGTAACATAAATGGAATCTGATTCTGTGGATTTTTTTATTGGCTATACTCCCTCTGTCCCATTTTAAATGTCTCGTTTTACCATATTGGGATGTCCCTATTTAAATGTCTCACACCTTATTTGATAAGGTTTGTGTGGCTCAAAATCATTTTTACTTTATTCTTACTTTATCAATTAATATCAACCACACAAACTCACTTTTCTTAAAACTCGTGCCACCCTCCTCCGGGACATTTAAAAGGGGACGGAGGGAGTATATGTTTCTCAATAGATTCTTCAATTAAATTTCTAAAAGTATATGTTTAATTAGTGTCACTAATTAAATATCTATGCATCCATCAGGTTAACACATAGTTCAAACAACTTTCTGTGTTATATCCCATGAATATTACTCGGCTCGGGACTCTTCTATTATAAACCAATTAGTCAATGATCGGAACATCCAAATTACATATTTCAAACAACTTTCTGTGTTGAGCTTATCTCTCTAAGCGACCGTCTCCCCTAGATTTAGGGTTGCTTTTCTCCGCTTTCGTCTTCGACGAAGAGCGGTTTTCTTGTGCGGCTTCCATCCGCCATTCGTGAGGCCTCTCTTCTTCGGCAGACTGTGGCGCACATATGGCGGCCAAAAGTTGTCTACCCCTACCAGCAGGTGAAGAGTTTCGAGGATGTCGTTCATGGTTGAGATCAGAAGGTCATGGACGAAGTGTGAGGCTAGGGGTTGGAACAGATCTGGACCAGAGGCTAGGAGCTAGGGGTGTAAATAGGTTAGGCGGCCGGTCAGGGGCCTGTGGCCTGGCCTGTTTAAGGCCTGATCTAGCCTGACTTGTTTAATAATCAAACTAGGTTTGAGATTTTCTAAAAGCCCGTTTATTTAAATAGGCCATGCTTAGCCCGACTCTGAAGCCTTTTTAGCTTAACAGGCCGGCCTATTTATATGTGTGTGTGTTTGTATATATATATATATACACACACACATAGTTATAGTTATATTTAATTTATTTGTATTATTATAATTATATATTAGTATACTTAACTATAGTGAATCAGGCATAATAGTATTTTTATGGAGTATGTATTATAAATTAGAATACTAGTTATTTCATATATATAAAGTGTGTTAATACATTATTAGGGTAATTGAAATTCAAAGTTTTTCAAGATTTGAAGTACATAAAAATTTATAAGCTACATAATTGACGTATTATTAGACATTCAAATCAAAACTATCATATAATTAGATTTTTTTAGCGAATATTTGGGGGATAAATTTATATCGGGTTAAATTAGATTTTTTTTAGATTTTTTTGGTTTTTATTTTTATGAACTTTTGATTTTTTTTTCTTAACAGGCCCACTAAACAGGCTTCAGGCCAGACCAGGCTTTTAAACAGCCAGGCTCAGGCCTATTAATTCTAAAACAAGTCCGGCCTATTTAGGCCAAAGCCTGGCCTGGCCTGTTTCCACCCCTACTAGGAGCGGAAGAAGCTACAATACTGTTGGACCGTCCCCCACCTGAACCGCCGCCATGGAGTGTCGAAGAGTTTAGGGTTTGAAAGCAGTTTTTTATTTTACTGTCTGCCTGCTTTTTATTTTTCATGATCTGTCTGTTTATTTTTCTGTTGGTTACTTTTATTGTTGTAAGACTCTTGCATTAGGATTGGGTGATGACCGGGAGGTCTGCTTTAACCGTCGTTGGCTCATTTATGCCTATTATAGGATCAACGAGTTATATTGCTTTTTTGGAGGTGATTGACTCTAAGTCTGGTTCGAGAACTGGCGGTTGCATGTGGTCCTTTTGTCGTTTTACCCCTTATCTGAATGTCGTGATTGTAATTTAAGCCATCCGTTTTGACGATAAAAAAATACATCCACAAGTCTTGTAAGCTGTTCTTGGTTCTTACACATTGATTTGAGATAGACAATAATTGGTTGGAGCTAATTCAAGTATAATGGTTGCAAAATGCATGGATAGTAGTAGTCTAGTTAAAATATCAATATGTTGAAAGTCAAATCCTTATTGAACATGTTTGCCATGAAGTGATATATTATAATGAATTGATTGATGGATGTGCTTCATATGAAAATGGAAATTGGGGGAGGCACATAGTAGAAATTTCAACAATGTGACAAGTAAACTATGGACATGAATAATAATG